>JAJEJH010000063.1:574197-797067 GCA_026122585.1 Anacardium occidentale | reverse complement strand
GCTGCGTGAGAATGCTAAGATGCTGCTGATGAACTAGCATGGGGCTGCGAGGAGCCTGCGTGCGCAACCGAGTTGCGATGAGATTTTCCGCACGCGGAGCAGTGTGTGTGCTGCTTCCGCGCGCGCCAGAGTTGGCCAGAGTTATTTCCGCGTGCGTGCCTGTTGGCCTGAGCGAGTTCCGCACGCGCATGAGTTGGCGAGAATTTCTTCCGTGCGCGCATCTGTTGGGGCGAGATTTCCGCGCGCGCCCTGAGTATCCTGAGCTGATTTCTGCGAGCCCATGAGCTGGTTCCGCGCAAGATGGAGTGGGGCTGTGGTGCCTCCGCGAGTGCACATGAGTGTGCGTGAGCTGCTTTCGCAAGCATCTGAGTCTGAGAAAATTACGCACGTAGATTTACGGGCGTGCATCAGGGAGTGCCCTTGAATTTTAATGTGAGCTTGAATTCATTTATATATGAATTACTAATGGAGATTTGAGCTGAGTTTTGCAGGCTATAAACACAATCACGCGAGATGGTGTGCATTGGTGGCCTGAACGCTGAGTGCGATATATTGCGCGTTGAGAGCGCAGACGAGACGTTGAGAAAAGCGGGGATTCCGCGATTGAGCTGAAAAATGCTATAAAATGAGATTTTAACATAATTTATATGTGTGAGTGCAGGAATTGTTCGTGGCATTGCAGGAGCGCAATGTGCATGCTGGCGATGTCCAGACATAGGCCATGAGTGGGCCTCGAGTTGCAGCTGAGCAGAAGGGCATGTGTGTCAGATGAACACGGGCACCAAATTGTTGAGAAATTCGAACAAAATATTTGTTGTTTTTGTGTGTGCAGGCACCAAAGATGAACTGATGCGGAGTTGTTCCATTGAGTTGAGTAGTGCTACCCACTTGTAGAGAAAGTGGTAGGCGTAGAGAGTCCTCCGTGGGCTGTGCCAAGAGAGATTGAGGCCCCCCGAGAGGAGAAGAGAAGAGATTCTGGGAAAGCACCAAATGAGCCTTTCTCCCCTTCAAGGGCTGCGTCAATAAGGCTTTGAGGCCATTTTCGAAAGGGTTTGGGAGGGAGCAAGAGAACTTTCTCACCTTAAGAGGATTGTGCCAATAGAGCGTGAGGTCACTTCGAAAGGAGAGAGTTGGGAGTAATGCCAGAGGGCGCTATCCCACCTTTCGAGAGTCGTACCAATAGAGCTTGAGGCCATTTTTGAGAGGAGACGAGTCTTGGGAGTGAGCCAGAGGGCCGTCCCACCTCTTGTGTTGTGCCAAGAGAGCTTGAGCCAACAAGGGGGTAAAAGAGAGGAGTCATGAGATGGAACTCGAAAGTTCTCCCACCTTTTCGACGATGTGCCAGTAGAAGCTTGAGACCAATCTTGAAGAGTTGAGTTGGGAGATTATGGCAAAAAGGTGACTTTCGCATCCTCCCAGAGGGGAGCTATCGAGACAGGGTTTTATCTCCAAGAGTGGAATCTTTTCCATCCTCCCAGAGGGGAGCCATCTTGCAAAGCTTTATCTCCAAGAGTGGAGTCTTTTCCATCCTCCCAGAGGGGAGCCATCGAGCCAGAGTTTGTCTCCAAGAGTGAAGCCATTCACATCCTCCCAGAGGGGAGCCTTCAAAAACAAAATGTGAGAGTGAAGCTTTCAATTCTTCCATCCTCCCAGAGGGGAGCCAATATTCAACTTTCATGAGGAGTTATTTTTTTTTTTATCAACTGAATCCAAAGCCAAAATCTCAAATTGGCGCGAGTAAAGGAGCGAGAAGTACTACATCGTGAGTTGAGAAGACAATCATCCCATCTTCAGAGCAGTTGAAAATTGGCAGCTGGCACACTTGAGGAGTATTGAATGAGCAAAATCTTTGAGCTGTTGAGTTCTATCCTGAGTTGTGTTTGAGTTCAATTATCTTGCGAGTGGAGATTCTACCTTGTGATCTTTTCAAGTGCACGAGAGCATGTGATTGAGTTATTTTCTTCATCAGCATACAAGTAGGCGAGTTTGCAACATTTTATGTCTTCATCAACAACAGAGATCGAGAGAAGCAATCATCCAGCAGAGCAAAATTTCAACAATGCAGAAGAGTCTTCAACAACCAACCCATGTCCAAGGTCGACGAGGACGTCGACAGATTGAGTGGGGGAGAGTGTAAGGGGGCGCCAGAGTGGAGTGTCGGTGCTTCGTCATCTGAGTATTTGGTGGTGACCAAAATCAAGAGTGAATGAGTGTCAAGCCAAGTTTCGAGAAGAGCCATGAGTCAAGCCAAAGCCATGAGGGCCAATCTGCCCAGCCAGTGTGCCAGTCTGTGAGCCAGCCTGTGTTGCGGGAGGCCGCGTGTAAAAAGCGACACCTTGATCCGGGATGATCCGGGTCTTGAATATTTTTCTACACTGTGTAAATGTAATATGAGATGTATGATTGTAAAGAGAGATTTGTAAAATTCCCATGTATTGATTTTCTGGAGGGGGGGTGTGATTGCTCAAACGTGAGGAGCAGTTGAGTCTGCCACAGTGACAAAAGCTAATAAGCCTCTTTAAGGGGGAGTGACTACTCTCACCTGGGCACACCATGGCCAGAGGGCATGGGACCTAGGGGGATGGGGTTGCTTGCTGCTGGGATGGCTTGGGCTTTGTTGCTTGGTGGATGCCCCCTTGTCCACCTTCAACGATGTACGTTTTCGAGATGAGATATTAATGAGATAAGTAGCCCGTTTTCTTACGATTGTCCCGATTTTCATATTTATGCTTTGAATGAATTTTATTATGCTTGAGAATGGCATGTGATTCATTTATTGAGTATTATTCCTATTACTGTTGAGTATACGTGCTGCGATGTGTTACGATATGTTGCGATAACCCACGTTGGCTAACCGTTATGTGCGATATTCGTATTTTTCGCAGATATATGAGTTGAGTAAGGCTTACTTGCTTAGAGAAGTCCAAGTCAAGTGCCGCACGGTGTCGGTTTTGCGATGCTCAAAATCTGACCCCGTGACATTCCCACTGCTACGTCCACACGGTGCCATGTGTTGTTCCTGTCTTCCTTCTCTATTTTCCTCTCTCCACTTATTTGAAGCACCCTGTCATCTGCAATCTCCACTTTTACTTCCTCTTTCTTGACCCCTGGAAGATCCGCCTTGAACAGGTGAGCCTCTGGGGTTTCCTTCCAGTCCATACGCGTGTTAACAAAAGCTGAATTTTCTTGAGGTGATCGAGAAGAGAGTGAAGTTAAAGAAGGTGGGAAACTAAAGTCCTCGAAAGGGTCCCACGAAGGATCAAAGATGCTGCTTCGAGAGTTGCCAAAGAAGCTAGGAATCAGGGACATTTTTCTACAGGAATTTGTGTTTTTAAGGAAGGACTTAATGTTGGAGTTCAGAACTGAAAGTCGTTTGTACGCTGGAAAAGTTCTCTGCTGGTTTCTTGGCAAATAACAGTTGGGTTAAGTTGGGTATTTATCAGATGCAAGGAAGAAATCCAGAACTTTCTCGTTGTTCTGGGCGTTCAGTTAACGAACTTTCCGGTAAATTCCAGAATCTTTGAACTTTTCTAGAAGGCGTCTTCGCTTCCACTGACGTGGGCTATGGCCCCAATAAAATTTTTAGTCTAATTTTTTTATTTATTTTTTATAATAAAAAACCACAAGAATTCAGTAATAAACTCAAATTACATGTTTGACTTTTACGCATGAAAATGACATTAGCCTCAATAAAAAATTATACAGAAATAATCGCGTGTCAGATAATGATAACTCTGCCTTCGTTTCTAACGTTGCAACATTTGTGAACGTGCTTTATCATTTTGCCCTTGCTTTCAACAAATCTATTACCAAATTCTAACTCAAAAAGTACGAGATTAAATAAGAAACTTTAATGAAATTGTGGATATTCTATTATTTTACATCTTAGGAATTAGATGATATTTTCCAAATAAGATATTATATAATATTTTATAGGTGTTTTTTTTTTTTCCACTATAAGGGTAAAATAAAATTTATTCACTTAGGATTTATAATATTCTCACATAATTTTCTAAAATAATTGTAATAGTATTATATTTTTGATCTTATTTAGTGGAATATAATTGAAGTATTATATTTACCCATAATTCATTGATTCAGTATGATTAGTAATCTCAAGATTGATTAATTATTTTTCGAATAGACTAAAAATATGAAAAAGTCAAATAATCCAAAAGAGTAGTATAATCAAGGATGTCGAATTATGTTGGGTATCCCACAAAAAAAAAATATTCTGATTTCATAATTTATATAACAATTGATACATAAAATCTTTATGAACTACCCACTTGAGAAAAACGAGTGTGTCTTGTTTAATTATTAGGTGAGTGTTTCCAATGCATTTATATTTTTATATTAATTATTGTACAAGATATACGTAATTACTAAATATTTTTGGATGTGTCATACACATTGATGTTAATTTCGCTCTAAAGTTTTTTCAAATTTACAATACAGTTGAATTTGGTTTTTCATTGTTGGAAATAATAGTAATTGATAACAATTTTTGCACTGATTGTGGACATTTATAACTTATAAAAACTTTAAATTATATATTTTTAAATTCATTTTTACAAAAAAAAAAAAAAGTCCAAAATAAACAAAACTTAATCGATAGAGATGTGAAACCCTAGTTTTGGGATACTAAGAGATTGAAATAATAGATTGTGGCAAGGATTGAGATATAGAAAGGGGGCTAAATTTTATTTTATTTTTTATTCCAATATTTGCTATTCTAGCTAGATTTTGTTTATTTCGGGTGGAACTTATGGTTTTTATGAACATAAATTTAGAAAAATAAGTGAATTTAACATTTTTATAAGTCGTAAAAGTGTTTACATCATTATTTTTGGATTTTAATTCTATAAAAAAAAAAAAAAAAAAAAAAAAGAGAAAGGGAAAAAAGGAAGTTTGACATCTTCCCTGAGAAGACAAAAATAGTTTGATATGTCCCAAATATAATCTCTTTGTCTTTCGGAGAACTTAACACAAGACTATGACATTTTGCATCACATTTATAAGGCAAGACAGCATCTTCGCCAAGGAAGCAAAGGAACTCCTGCCGTCCATGAAGGCTTCATTAATTATGCAGCGTTTGTCTCTTTTAGATGGTGACAGTATCTATGCAACAGATCAAACATATGCTAATTGGACCATTCGGCGGCGATATTTCTATTATGTCATCTTGTCTATATAATAAACAGATGCTAAATTGACTCCAACTGTGTCACATAAGATGCTAACGGGGAAATGATCTGGAAAGAGAGGAGAGAGAGTAAACTACTAAAAGACCGATGGTGGGAAAAGAAGGAGAGGAGATGGGGCGGAGGGCACTGGATTTTAAAGTAAAAGCTCAACTTTGTATTAGAGAAAGACCAGTTATTCTTACATTTTCTTGAATGAATTAACGAGTTAATCGAGTCAGTTTGATTGCCTTGCTTACCAGTAAGCTGTAGATAATTGTATGGTCTTAAAATTCCTATATATATTTAAAACTTGTTAAACTTAGTAACTTAGATGGTAATAATACGTAGCCTTCATTATTTATGCACAGTACAATTTATACGTAATAATCAAACATTGGCTATGCGCAAGGTTTTCAAGTTCTAGTGTATGGATTGCACCCTTCCTAATAGAAACTCTTACCCGCCTTACAAAATAGTACAAATGGAGAGGCCGAGCTTGGCCTTGCTAAGCGGCTGCAACTTCACTGATAGACGAGTTTGTCCGCGTGATACAAAAACCAGGAAGACATCTAGAGAGACATAATTCAGTTGATTCATCTTCTTTCTCATTCTCTTCCAGTGATCTCCCCATTGTTTCCCGAGTCAAGAAATACGTCACCGCCATTCCCAGAAAACAAACGCCACCCATAATGATCATT
The DNA here is from genome assembly GCA_026122585.1 of Anacardium occidentale. NCBI lineage: Eukaryota > Viridiplantae > Streptophyta > Magnoliopsida > Sapindales > Anacardiaceae > Anacardium > Anacardium occidentale. The sequence goes on along the minus strand of JAJEJH010000063.1, from coordinate 791,183 downwards.
GCTACTGTCATCCCTCTGGCTTTTGGGTTGCCAGTTGTCTTATCTTCTTCTATAATCCATAACAATCCGACCGACCCAAGTATGGCACCCAGCTTTCCTATGGCCCCTGAAATTCCATGACACGTTGATCTAAATCTAGCTGGAAAAAGTTCGGCTGGAACAATAAAAGTGGTAGAGTTGGGTCCAAAGTTTGCAAAGAAAAAGGTGAGGCAATAGAGGAACATAAAATGGAGATCTGCTTTTTGGTCCCCGTGCTTTCTATAAGGTAATCCAATTCCCAAATAAACCATGCCCATGAAGAAGAAACCAAGGAGTTGGATTCTAACTCTTCCAATGCGATCAATTAGATACACAGTGACAAAGTAACCTGGAATTGTTGAGCAGATTGCAACAATAGCTTGGACTCTAGCAACTCTGAAAGTTTCATCGAAGGGATTGGTCCCATCATCAACGTAGCTGTGGTAAATTTTGGATTGAAAGAGGGTATTACTGTAAAACACAATATCAACGAGGAACCATGAGGCGGAAGTAGCGAAGAGATCACGACCATGGAGGCTAATGAATTTCTTAGAGAAGAGATGATAAGATGGTGGTCTTGGTTTCACTTGGACCTCTTCTGTAATTGGACTCATTGAAACCTGTAATACTTTCTCCATGTCTTTAGCAGCTTGCAGGACATTTTGTTCTACCAGAGCTGTATATCTGCATAAAAGAAAACGCCAGCCATACATAAATTCAATTTAAATGACGGTAGAAATAAATAAAATGAAAGAGAAATAGAAGTATACCTCGCAGTTTCAGGCATCATCATACGCCAATAATAAGTCAAAGCAGCAGGAATTGATCCCAGCATCAGTATTAATCTCCATGCAACGTCGGCCCCAACTGAGGCAAATGATGACGCTGGAGCAACCGTCGCAGTTGATGGTGCCGGAGCTAAATTCGAGGCATATGCTTTCTCAAATATTTTACAAACCGCCATGGTGACAATTGAAGCCATTAAAATCCCAAAACCCTGCATGGAAAACACAGCGGCTATGAAGGCGCCGCGTGTCCTCTTGTTAGCAAACTCGGACATGATTGTTGCTGACAAGGGATAATCCCCACCGATGCCGATTCCCAACAAAAACCTGAAAAACACAAGACTTCCTATTACACACTCCTTTGATGTACAAATGGAGAAACCGCATTCAACAGAGCCGATCACCATCAGCATCAATGCAAGCCCATACAAACGCCGTCTCCCGCTTAGATCACCCATTCTACCGAAGAAGAGTTGACCAATGACAGTCCCCAAAAGAGGTGTACCCACTATGACAGTTGCAACAGTCTTAGGAATATTGAGCGCTTTTTCAGATTTATCATCATCATAGTATATCCGCGAAAGCAGTATCATGATCGGAGGGATACAAAAAAGATCATAAGCGTCGGTGAAGATTCCCATGCCGGCAATAATGATAGCTTTGAAGTGGTAGCACTGAGTTCTTGCAGCGTCAAGGGCAGAAAGTACCTTTAACGCCATTGATGATGAAAAAAACTGAAGCTGAGAAAGTTTGTTAGACTGATAGTATAGTTAATGCTTTAATGGGTTTGTATATATATAAGATCTCCTTTGAAGTGATGTAGTACAGGAAGTTTTACAAAGTCCCATGTCGTTTTGATGCGGAAAGAATGACTAGTTTTGAGAATTATATATTATAAGACTCCATGGAGAATATCCGGATCAGCTGATTTCATCTTCATTTTCCTCTTCAATTATGCAATTTTATAAGATTATTTGTATAACTAGAATTGTGTGTAGGGTTCCATTTGACGGTGGATGGCGAGTATTTTGAATAGTTTGGACTATGAGATTGAGATGTTCCATGTGGTGACAGCTATATATTATTATGTATTAAATGTCGCTTCTTGTCGTTCTAGGTTGCTTCAAAAACTATGTTTCATAGAAAATACAAATGTATTGCTTATTGATGGACCGTTTTATCGATTGATGTTTGTCGTCTCTGATGGATGGATGGATGGACGGATTGGTGATGCTTAATATTGAAACAAAGTCCAAAAAACCCTACATCTTCTGATATCGGAATCTTCAACGAAACTTAACAATACCCTTGACTGCATGCCAGATGGCAGACTCTATTCTATTTCTTAAGTTGCTATCTAGGGTTGTGATTCAGGAAGAAGACCAAACAGGCAAACTTTCTGTTCAACCAGTAGTTATGCTTTCTTGTTTCTACAAGGAAGAAGGACGAAGCAGAAACCAAAAAGGAAAACTTTCTTGTGGTTCCAGCAATCTTCGACAATAGGAACTATTACATCTAATAGTTTCCGTCAAATATTTAGTCTTTATATTTGGTCATATTTCTTAAATTTTTAATAGTTAGATCTGATCTCATTTATCATTAAAATAATTTAATTCAATCGTTAATTTAATTAATTAATTATTTTCAATAATTTATTTACGTTTTCGAAAACTTTAGTTGTCATTGATTGTAATCTTATTTTTTAAATTTTAAATTTTTTATTATTATATTACATTAAATTTTACCTTAATATTAATATTATTTATTTTTTTGATAAAGGATTATTTCATCAGAAAATATTAATAAATTAAAAAAAAATTGGCCAACGTGGTTATGTTATCTTTTAAAAGTTTTTTAGTAAAATTTTGGCCTTGATTTTTCCGTTGAAGATATGAAGATTCCGTATTTAAAAAATGGCGAATTTTTATCGAAGAGAAAGCCACATAAATCGGCAGTGGCAGAGTCGTGTTTCCATATTTTCAGCGTAATTACCATTAATTATATATAGAGTGAAATATTGAGTGTTGGTGGCAAGGTCTCTGCGCCAATCAATTAATTGGCATCAGCTTCACAAAGTGGATCAATGTACTATGAAATTTATGATTTTAGTGGTGGAAATCAACCAAGTTGAGCCCGGGTACCTTTCGGATTCGAACTTGATTTCAATGCAATTTGAATTTTTCAACTGAAAGTTAATAATAATTTGATTCAAATAAAAATGATTTAATTTAATTTTCATTTAAACAAGTGTAATTTGAATTCATGATTATTTGATAAAATAATATTCTTTTGATAATTGTTTAATATAATTTGAATTGAACAAGTCAAATTCAAGGTTGATTGTGCTAAATTCTCTCTAATTCGAATTTAGCCCAATTTAAAAAACGAACCATCCTTTTTTGTTTGAACTTGAGTTGAATTTAAGCTAACTAAATTTGACTTAAGTTGAACCAAAACAAATCAAGTTTTAAGTCTAGATTAATTCAGTTCCGAAAGAGCCCTAATTATGTGAGGAGTTGACATTTGAAAAAACATGAAAAGGGCCCGTGGGCCTAAAATTTCTTGTAGAAGCCCAAGTAATGATATCCAGAGCATTCTCCATTCTTCCTGAGCTAAAAAGCCTAATTCTGGAACGATCTAGTAGCCACGAAAGTACTAGAATGCCCTTGCCACTGATTTTAAATACCTTATCCATCCTTCTCTACAAATTAACAATACTAAAAGGTCTTCGTAAATCTAAAGCGTCACCCAATTTCATCGGATGGCTTAAGAATGTCTCTGATTCCAAGAGGAAGCATCTTCGATCCATTCTCTCTTGAAGTTTGGGATCCTTTCAAGGATTTTCCTTTCCCAGTCCCTTCTTCCTCCTCTTCGCTCACCACTCATTTTCCTCAGGAAACCTCTGCTTTTGTCAACACTCGTGTTGACTGGAAGGAAACTCCGGAAGCTCATGTGTTCAAGGCTGATCTTCCAGGGCTAAAGAAGGAGGAAGTGAAGGTGGAGATTGAAGACGACAGAGTGCTTCAAATCAGTGGTCAGAGGAATGTAGAGAAGGAAGACAAGAACGACACGTGGCACCGTGTGGAACGTAGCAGCGGGATAATGCGAAGATGGATCAGGTTAAAGCTTCTATGGAGAATGGAGTTCTTACTGTTACTGTTCCTAAAGTGGAGATGAAGAAAACCGATGTGAGGACCATCCATATTTCTGGTTGAAATTAAAAGGGGTATACGTGTCTCTGTCCTGTGAATGCGTTTGGGTAATCCAGAATTGCGTATGAATAACATGTTTGTTATAACGTAGAATAATTTGATGTTTGTTTTTGTCTTGTGAAAGCTAAATCTGTTGTGAATAAAACTTTCTTGAGTATTAACTCCTCGTCAGCCTTTGGCTGGGTTTTTGGTGTTAAGTAAGTCCCGAAAAAAGGAAATATTAAAATCGGCAAAGATACATAATTCGAGCACTTTGTCTCATACTTCCCTTTTTTTGGCATCATCAGTTTTTTATGCAAGCATTTCAATCTTCTCTCTTCCAGTCATTTTCCAATTTTCCAGACATGGATAATGTACCTCTCGTTGGAATTCCTCACTCTATTTTCATGTGTTGAATTCCAACCACAATGACTCTAAAACCCTCCCACAGGCACGGTGTGCTTGTGTTAACCAAATAACTATGTAGCTTGCCTATATTTACCAGCGGTTTCTTTGAAACCCCTAGGGAACGAATCAGAGTGAATTAATGTCTATCTCAACCTTCTTGTATGTTGTCAACTCAATGAATTTCAGAGTGACAACTCTGCAGCTCAAAGTTTTGTTCTACCATAACAAATCGATACTCCTGATCAAAGTGATCGGCTTTGTGCAACGAAGACATCCTAAATCTTTCCAGTGATGAGGATGGATTGTCATCATCAAATTGTAGGTCATGTACTGGTCCAAGTTTGTAAATTTGACAGTGTTAGTAGTGCAAGCTTGGAGCAACTAGACACTAATGGAATAATACCATACTAGATCAACTTCACTGTATCCTATATATGATTGAAAGTGTTTTATAATGGTGTTAGAAATTTGGGATGAGAATCATCAAATGTACATTAGAACAATAAATGAAAATCCCAAAATTGCCCACCCATGATCAAAGATAAAAGAAACGGAAAAGCAACATGTTGGCTAAGGATGTTTAGGATATGAACCCGTGTTTGAAGGCTCTTTCAGGTTTTTCTAAATTCTCCCACAAAATTGTCCAAGCATAAGGCAACCCCTGCTTGCACACGTAGCACCAAGGTCCTCCTCTGAAGGTGGAGAGTCCGAAAGACCAAGGCAAGTGCTAGCTTGCAAAGATTTAGGGTTGTGAATAAACAAGTGCAGCAAGGATTCTTTATGTCCAACTGCTTGCCGCAATTCAACCTCTTGGAATGAATGATTGTGATGTGTCTTGCGGGCAGAGGGTTGAACTAAATGTGACACTTATTTATCTCTAATTCAAACCCTAACAAGGTATCTCGACCCTTTGCTATAGCCCCTTTAGTTTGGGTTTACTTTCACTTGGTCCTTAAATAAATATTAATTCACTTAGGTCCAAGACCACCTCATGAACTGCCCTAGAATGTCACTCAAACAAAAAGTAGAATAAGTCTCTTATTCACCATAAAAGTTGAAACGAAATCACCTATTAATAGAGATCAAAATCATAATTTTTTAAAATTTGACAATTCTAGTTATAGTGAAAATATTAAGAGTTCTAATTTAACAAAGATTTTTAGGGTTATAACATAATTTAAAACTTTTAAGTATTCTTATGATATTTGGATATTTGAATTTTATTTTTTTTTCTCATACACTAAGCAATTAATAACTAAGATTAAACGAGAATTGAGTTTGTTTAAGCTCGCAATTTAAATATTTTTTAGTTCAAATTCAAGCTTCAAAGGGGTTTGACTCATTAAACTCATGAACTTAAAAAATTTGATTCAAATAGACTAAAACAACATTATTTTGACCAAGATACATCAAAATGATTTTATTTTGATAAATTATTTTTAAAAACTTGTTAGAGAATTCGTCAAGAAATTAATTAAAATGTTTGTGAAAAAGCTCAGCTAGACTCATTAATCTCAAGCTTGTATACATCAAGCACGTTGAACTTGAGCATAACTTTGATTCGGTTTGACTTGAATTCAGTCCTATTGATAAATACTAATGTGATTTCAACCATTTTCATTCCAAATTTTGAATTTTCTATCAACAAAACAAAACCTAAACTTTCTCAAATCACGTTTTTATTAGTAGTGAATCAATTTTAACAAAAAAAAAAATCTTAAACCTTGATTTAGAACAAAAATATAAACCCTTTTACTATAAACATGACAACAATCAATCACCATAGATAATTCTAAAATAAAAACATTAAACATTAATTTTTGACACCATTTTTAGTGAAAAATAATTGATGAATGACTGATTTTTGATTAAAAGTTCTCTTGTTTTATTTAGTTTGAATATAAGTCAATTTCAATTAAATATTGAAACAAATTTATTAAATCTTGTTTTAACGATTATATTTATAGCCTCTAAAATATTAAATAAAATTATATCAATAGCTTGAATAAGATTATTTAAATTAATTGCTCTCTATAAAATTTATCTAAGTTCACCCATTTCAGTTGCACAAAGATACTAATATTCATGCAAAAATGTTTCAAAAAGTTACTGTATAGCATGGGTCTCCATTGCCTACAAACATTAATTGTGATGAAAGAAACCACCAATGGCAATTGGCATCAAGCTGACATTATAAGCTCTACTAATTCATTCAAGGAATTATAAGAAGATCCACCCCTCCTGATGCTAACTTCAGTTTTCTCTTTCAGCTCTGTTGCCCTCCGCCTCATCTCCTGTCCCTCTTTTTCCACCATCAGCTTCTTTATTGCTCTCTCTATCTCTCCTCTTCCTAAATTCTCCAATTCAAACCCATTTCTCCATTCCTGACTGATATACCTCGTGTTTATTTTTTGATCCCCGAATGCTGGTTTGCAAATCATTGGAACCCCTTCACTTATGCTTTCAAGCGTCGAATTCCAACCACAGTGGCTCAGAAACCCTCCCACAGAACTATGTGCCAACACTAGTTGTTGTGGTGCCCATTTGACCATGCAGCCTCTTTCTCCAACAGTCTCTTCAAAATCATGAGGAAGCCAATCAGTAGTTTCTGATCCCTTAACTGGATCAGGTCTAAGCACCCACAGGAAAGGTTGCTCGCTGTTGGCTAGGCCCCAAGCCATTTCTGTTAGCTCTTTGGCATCCATGGATACTATGCTTCCGAAACTTACATATATAACGGACTTGTGTCTTTGCTTGTCAAGCCATGAGATGCAGCTGCTGTCCTCTTCCAGTAAGCGACTCGAGGAAGCCGAAGCAATTTTGTGCATGGGACCTATTGAGAAGTTTGGAACTTGGCATTGCTGTTGATATTGTGCTAATAATGATTGTTCAAGGCAATCCATGGTATTCCAAATGATGGCCGAAGATGACCCTGTATTGCTCAGTATAGCTATTACATGCGAAAAGGCAGCTAAACGATCAAAATTGGTTACTGGTAAATCCTTAAATCTGAGGGGATGAAGCCCCGGCACTGACTCTGTTGAAGTGGAATCTGCATCATTCATAACCAGTGGCTGTATGATTATAGATTTGAAATACTAGTACCCCTTTGGATTAGTAAAACATGATAAAACTACTTCATTATATTAATCAACAACTGATTATTTTTGTGACAAAATTCTTAGTTAGAAGATCAATATAAATTTATTATCTCTTTCCATTGCAAGACGCTTCTAAAAGAAATATCGTAAGAGCAACCAATGAAAAAGTGAACAACAGTTTATGATTTTAAGTGATTTGTTATGAATGGATCGACCCAACATTAACAGCGATGTATGTGAAATGAGGTTGCGTACTCTTCCCGAGCATTCCCACATCAATAAAGAGCCTAGGGCCCTGGGTCCAGAAAAGCCCTTGGCCGCCCTCTCCTTTACATGCTTTTTTAGGACTAAACTTCGTGCAGCCTAGTGCGTCACAAATGGTGGACAATACCTCACGGATTGGGCTTGCCATGTGTTGAATTTGGGCCATCATCAACAATGTGCTATTGCCTCACGGTTTTTCCCTACAGAGCCAAGGCTCTCATTGTCTACTGTTTTTGATGCAATGGACTGCAAAAGGTTTTGTTCTATGAAGGTGCCTAACAGGGAGAGGGTGACCAAGGGCCTACATAGACCCAAGACTCTCAGCTCATGCGAGGAGCTTGGGGAGAGTATAGCTCGTTTGCGGGGCCATTTTTTATAAGAGAAAAATCACTTAAAAGTTACAAGGTATTGTCTGGTCTAATCTTCATTATTTTATAATTTTGCCATTAAAAAACATTTTGAGAAGAAGACAATGAATTTATATGACTCAAAACCCTCTGCTGCTGCTGTTCGATGGGGGATTTCACTGAAGAAAAATACTGAGTTGTTATACCTTTTGGAGGAGTGTAACCTTCGGCTTGGAGTCGAGGATATGCAAGGTACGTCAGCACACTGGCAACGCTACCAGTGTGTAAGATGACGTGTGGTAGCTTCAGATGGCTAGCCACTTCTCGAACAAATGACATGAATCCATCGTAAATGATGCAGGGAAGTTGCTCATTCTGCTCCTGTTCCTCTATCATACGACTCAAAATTTCCTGCAATGGATCTTGACAGTTCAAGTTAACATTTGACATGAAGGCTAAAAGATCATGAGGCATTGCAGGTTTGGATGACGTGCCATCCGGTAACGAAAGAAAGACAAAATCAGGATGATTGGAAGCTTTTGGAGAATTAAATTGTGTATGAGCAATTGTGATAGAGAAACCTCTAGAGTGAAGGATGGTGCCTAACTGAAGCATTGGATTTATGTGTCCTTGGAATGGACATGGAACTAGCACCAGTTTTCGGCATCTCCGCCCCTGGTTTTCCATCTTTTTCCTTTCGGGGAGATTTATTTTCTCCACAATTAGTTGTAAATCTCTTCTTCTGAAAGATCTTTTCCCTGCAATTAGTAGGAATTCAGCTTTAAACAAGTTCTTAATTCCTACACAAGCATTACGGCAGGCTAACTAAATGTCAACCAAATAAATTTGAAGATAGACGTATGCACCACTACATGTCAACCAATTAAATTTGAGGATAGACGTATGCACCGACCTTCCCAAACATATATTTTAACTTTTGGCTTGAATACTGACAGAAGATAAAGACAATACAGTCTATTTTTGGACGCCAGGTTTTAGGTTTCTTCCGTTGTTGATCACGTCTGCCAGGCTTCTTTGTAAATCAAGCAGAATACTCCCCCATAGGACACGACTACAACAGCTTATATATCTCTATCCTTGGCTACGGTGTTGAGCGAAAAGTCATGTGATCATTGAAATGCTGGCTTCTGATTGATAATATGTATCCCAAGGCCTCATAAATAGCACATATTAATGGGGTTATTAATTATAATAAAGTCAGAAGACTATGACGAAAATTTGAGTTAAATTTTCTTTTATTTATTAAAAATTAATTATTAATTTTAATAATTAAAATAAATTTACGTTATTTTATTTAAATATTTTTCATGAATATATAGTTATAAATATTATTTTTTAAATTTAATAAGAGTAAATATGTAATTTTATTTTTATTTTAAAAATTATTATATTCACTTGTATATTTTTAAATATTTTATAACTTTAATATTCAAAATTTTTATAAATTAAAAAAAACACCTTCCTAAAATTTTAGAAAACACTCAAATTTTTTAAAATGAAAAACCCTTAACATTTTTAAAAATGTATATTTTACCCCATACACGTATATTTTTATCCAAATATTATGATAGAGATATACCTGAGATATAAATGTTAAACTTTCAGAGGTATATGGATACTTTTCTATCTTATTTTAAAATTTATTATATTTACTTACATATTTTGAAAATATATTATAATTTTAATAGTTTATAATAAAATATTTATATCCCGTACCTTGTTGTGTTTTTAGATGTCATTATTATTTTTGAAATCATTTACGTGCATATTAAAACTTTAAAAAAATTTTAATTTAACTTTTTCAAATTTTAAAAAACACCCCAAACAATTTCAAATTTCAAAAAAGATATTCCAAACTCTTTTCAAAATTTAAAAACTCCCTAAAATTCTTAAAAAATTATTGTTTAACTTAAATAGATAATTATTTATCTTTAATTTATAATAATACAAAATTTTATTTTTTTTATTTTTAATTAATATAAATTAAAATAAAAATATTTAATAAAATTTTAAGAGTAAAATATTATTTAATTTGAAGATATTTTTGTTTTTCTAATAATTTTATAAACAAGTGAAAATTTAGTTTTTTCAAATAAAACAGATAAAATTTTATTATTTCAACAAACATTATACCAGAATAAGCCTTTTGACTTTGTAATAATCATATTTTGAAACCAAGAATCTGAGCACTAAACCATTATAATCATGAGATTCCAAATTGATAAGAATGGCATTATATATATATATAAATCAAAATTTTTGTTGGGTGGTTCCCATTTCAAAATTTCAACCAAATTTATGTTGACTGTTCAGCCAAAACTCCGGCACCAACCCCACCACATTCTCTTTCCAAACTTTAAAAGGCAAGTTTCATGTCTATTTCCATTGTCTTTCAATCTTACTCCTTCATCACAGCACTTGGTCATCATTGTTACCCTTTACCATCCTCATTGTGCTTGTGTTTGAAGTTTCCAATCAGATTTCAGCATAAAAATGGGTAAAACAGTTAGATTTCACAGTTTGTTACAATCATCTTACATATTTATGTTAAAATTTTTTTATTAATGTTGATTATTTTGAATTTATGTTTGAAATTTTATATTATGGTTTTCGAAATGAAAGTTTTTCTTCTATGGTTATTTAGATGACTAAGTTATGTTTTTATTTGAAATTATTGAGTGCAAGATATGTTTTAAATAAATTAAATTGATTTGAAAAGGTTTCCGATATATTGAGTATATTTTTTGTCTGGAAATAAAAAATTATCGTGCACGTTAAACTTTGAAGAAAGTTTAGACTATATACCGAATTTTGAAATAATAAGGTTAATAATATAAACAAGAGCTAAGGGTTTTTTATAATTTGTCACTAGAGGTGAATGTCAAATATTATAAGACCAAGAGGCCAAACAAAATTTGTTTTATTGATGTTTAATAAAATTTTAACAGATTTCAGTCTAAGATTTGAAGAAAGTTTGGCCTATATATCAAACTTTGCATATGATGAATAAGTAATAAATATAAAAGTTCGGGGCATCTTGTAATTTTCTTTGATTTAGCTAGAAAGAATAATTTGGGGTATATGTGCAAATTACATAAGACAAGGGGGCAAAATAGTGCTACTAGGGAAAATTCAATAAAACCTTATAGTTTATATATTTATTATTTAATTTTTATAATAATAAACCACAAGAATTCAGTAATAAACTCAAATTACATGTTTGACTTTTACGCATAAATGTTTCTAAGGTTGCAACATTTATGAACATGCTTTATCATTTTGCCCTTACTTTCAACAAATTTATTATGAAATTCTAACTCAAAAAGTACGAGATTAATTGAGAAACTTTAATGAAATTGTGGATATTCTACTATTTTACATCTTAGGAATTAGATGATATTTTCCAAATAAGATATTATATAATATTTTATAGGTGTTTTTTTTTTTAATATTGTGGCACCGGTTTTTACCGCATCATGTCAGGACAGACTTACCATTCTTGTTTAACCACCCTAAACATGGTCAAGAGGAGCGCATAACGGGTTTTTGGCCCGCTACGGAGTCTATAGAGTCGCCACCCAGGAGTAACTCCAGGAAAATACACATCGGTGAGGATAGACGATTTATAAATCCCTTGCAAAGGACCCAACCACTCCTCACCTGTCCAATGAGTCAGATTCGGAGAGTCAGGTATGGCGATGGGAAGGTGTTAGGTACCCATGCCGCTTGACGTGAAAGCCTTCCTCCACTTTTGTGGTTCGTTCGTTAAACGCGTTACTAAGTTTAATTAAATTCCGTATTATCACACGATGCAATATTAATCATACACATATAATAAATTATATTCATCCACGAACATAATAAAATACGAAAAAGAAAATAATTAAAAATACATTTTTCCATACACCGCTATACATTTCCTCTAACCCTAAACAAACCTAAGAATAATAAATAAGTAAATCCTCCAAAAACGATTTTATTAGTTAATCCAATAAAATAAAAAAAAAATATTAAATAAATAAATCCTGCAAAACAAAATTTGTTTAGGGTAAATTACATTTATGAAATAAAGAAGAGACAATAATTTAAAAAAAAACTAAATCTAAGTGAAAGCAGCCCGCCCAAGGAAAAAAACAAAACGCGGCCCAGGCGGCCCAAAGAAGGAGGCTGCAGCAGATGACCCAATAATAGATGAAATTGAAATGATGCAACTTCTCCCTGATGAGATTCGAATCCGGGTGTCAACGGAGACAAGTCTCCCGCCTCTCGCCAACAACGCAACAGCCACGTTTAATGAAATTGCATGCAAGAACATTATATATACAATATGGCAGACGCACACAGAATACAAAATTTGCATTTACAGAATATTTACACATTTCATACCAGGTATAATACTTTTATATACATAGCACAATATACATACAATACATACAGCTTATGTATATAGTATACAATACATACAGTATACATATGTTTAAAATATAATATAATTCACAGGAAATTACAACATTAATATATATATATATAATTTACAAAATGCTTATTTTATATATACATATATACACACTATAGCACATAAAAATATAAAACAATATAATATATGAAAAATATATACTATATATGTTATATAATATACGGCACATGCAGTATGCACACACACATATACATATGAACACACCACACATACGTATTAGATATAATATGAAAATAACAAACAAAAAAAATATGTATATATATATATATATATATAAAAGAAATAAGTATGTTGCTCTTTATTTAAAGCCCCCTCAGGATATGTACTTGGATATTCGGCTCCTATGGTACTCTTCTTCAATGCGCTTCGGCGATGTGTTTTTAGAACAGATTTCGTAGACTCAGTTATCTCAACTCGCTCAAAATGTCTAGTTTAGGAAAATTTTAAAATGATAGTTTTGGGGCTTCAAAATATTTTTGGGAAATTTCATCAAGGTATTTTCTTAAGCAATTCACCCTTTCCTTCCTTTTTCCCCTCCTTTTTTGTGAATGCTCTCCCTTTTATATAGACTCCTTAGTGATTAGATTTATCTCAATTTAAATCATAATTATCTAATAATTTATCCTAGATAATTCTATTTATTTTTCTAATTATCCTATTATTCTAATTATCTTATTATCTTTTAATATCTTAATTTAACTAAATTATCCTAATTAAATTAATCCTCTAATTATCCTAATTATAATCCTATTATCTCAACTATCAATTATCCTATCTAATTATCTTAATTATTTTAAATTTAATTAGATAATTATCTATCCTAATTAATTAAAATATCCTAATTAATTAATTAAATTAATATCCTAATTAAACTAAAACCCAAAAATGTTTTATGGGCTTATGTAACCATGCACTAAGTGGGCCTAAAATGGGTCAACCTAATTCTAATGGGTATTTCTAAAATAATTGGGTATTTCTAAAAGTCCTAATTATTCTGATTAGTCACTCACAATGAGTCTACTATCCGTTCTCAGTCCACAGGCCTTAGGTATTGATTCAAAGTCCCACATGAAAACCATTGTAGGTTATCATCATTGGGGATGACCCTGTTGGGTCCAAAATAAAGTGTCTACAAATATTTTCCACTATAAAAGTAAAATGAAATTTATTCACTTAGGGTTATAATATTCTCGCGTAATTATTTTAAAAGTAAAAGTGTTATATAAGTTTAAATCACTAAAGAATTGTATTAGTATTAAAATTTTGATCTTATTTGGTGGAATATAATTAAAGTATTATGTTTATTCATAATTTATTGACTCAGTATGATTAGTAATCTCAAGATTGATTAGTTATCTTTCGAATGAACCAAAAAATATGAAGAAGTCAAATAATCCAAAAGAGTAGTATAATCAAGGATGTTGAATCATGTTGGGTATCCCATAAAAAAAAAAAAATTTCCGATTTCATATTTTATATAGCAATTGATACATAAAATCTTTATGAACTAGAAACATCACCCACTTGAGAAATAAAAACAGTTGTTCTAAGGTTCCCTAGATGTTAATCAAAGCGTGTAATGTCAGAATCAAAGATTAAAATGAAGGTAAATTAAATAGAAACTGGATGGTATTTTTTTCTACAATCAACACCTTGTAAGGATAATTTACTGAAATGTTTTCAAGATTATGGAAGATGCTTTATTTATTTATTTTATGAAATCTGTTGGAACAAAAAGAAAAATTCAAAAAGTCGTGAAATGAATGATAAGAAAAATAGAAGTTTAAGAATTTTGTAATCAATATAAATTAATTAAAAACTACCTGTAGGGCCAGATATGGATCATAAAAATTCTTATTCATATAAATCAACCTATTTTTAACATATAATTATTTTAATCCAATTAATGTCTATCTCAACCTTCTTGTATGTTGTTAACATATATGATTGAAAGTGTTTTCTAATAGTGTTAGAAATTTGGGATGAGAATCATCAAATGTACATTAGAATAATAAATAAAAATCCCAAAATTGCCCACCCACGATCAAATATATATAAAAGAAACGGAAAAGCAACATGTTACGTGTTTGAAGACACTTTCAGGTTTTTTCTAAATTCTCCCACAAATTTGTTAGCACAAAGGTCCTCCTTCGAAGGTGGAGAGTCGGAAAGAGCAAGGTAAGAGCTAGCTTGCAAAGATTTAGGGTTGTGAATCAACAAGAAGTGCAGCAAGACGACCCTAATTCAAACTGCTTGCTGCAGTTCAAACTTTTGGAATGAATGATTGTGTTGTGTCTTGCGGGTAGGGTTGAACTAAATGTGACACTTATTTACCCCTAATTCAGACCCTAATAGGATATCTGGACCCTTTGTTGTAGTCCCTTTAGTTTGGGTTTATCTTATCTTGGTCCTTAAATAAATATTAGTTCACTTAGGTCCCCACCACCTCATGGACTGCCCTAAAATGTCACTCAATCAAAAAGTAGAATAAGTCTCATATTCACCATAAAAAGTTGCAACGAAATCGTTCTATTAATAGAAATCAAAATTATAATTTTTTAAAATCTGACAATTCTATTTACGATAAGAATATTAAAAATTCTGACTTAACAGAGATTTTTAAGGTTATAACATAATTTAGAACTCTTAAGTATCTTTATGATATTTTAATAAAAAAAAAATCTTAAACCTTGCCGTAGAACAAAAATATAAACCCTTTTACTATATACATGACAACAATCAATCACCATAGATAATTTTAAAATAAAAACATTAAACATTAATTTTTGACACCATTTTTAGTGAAAAATAATTGATGAATGACTGATTTTTGGTTAAAAGTTCTCTTGCTTTGTTCAGTTTGAATATAAGTCAACTTCAATTAAATATTAAAACAAATTTATTCTTGAATAAGATTATTTAAATTAATTGCTCTCTATCAAATTTATCTAAGTTCACCCATTTCAGTTGCACAAAGACACTAATATTCATGCAAAAATGTTTCAAAAAGTTACTGTATAACTGAACTTAAGATTTCTAAGCATTCATAGCATGGGTCTCCATTGCCTACAAACATTAGTTGTGATGAAAGAAACCACCAATGGCAATTGGCATCAAGCTGACATTATAAGCTCTACTAATTCATTCAAGGAATTATAAGAAGATCCACCCCTCCTGATGCTAACTTCAGTTTTCTCTTTCAGCTCTGTTGCCCTCTGCCTCATCTCCTGTCCCTCTTTTTCCACCATCAGCTTCTTTATTGCTCTCTCTATCTCCCCTCTCCCTAAATTCTCCAATTCAAACCCATTTCTCCATTCCTGACTGATATACCTCGTGTTTATTTTTTGATCCCCGAATGCTGGTTTGCAAATCATTGGAACCCCTTCACTTATGCTTTCAAGCGTCGAATTCCAACCACAGTGGCTCAGAAACCCTCCCACAGAACTATGTGCCAAAACTAGTTGTTGTGGTGCCCATTTGACCATGCAGCCTCTTTCTCCAACAATTTCTTCAAAATCATGAGGAAGCCAATCAGTAGTTTCTGATCCCTTTACTGGATCAGGTCTAAGCACCCACAGGAAAGGTTGCTCGCTGTTGGCTAGGCCCCAAGCCATTTCTGTTAGCTCTTTGGCATCCATGGATGCTATGCTTCCGAAACTTACATATATAACGGAGTTGTGTCTTTGCTTGTCAAGCCATGAGATGCAGCTGCTGTCCTCTTCAAGTAAGCTACTCGAGGAAGCCGAAGCAATTTTGTGCATGGGACCTATTGAGAAGTTTGGAACTTGGCATTGCTGTTGATATTGTGCTAATAATGATTGCTCAAGGCAATCCATGGTATTCCAAATGATGGCCGAAGATGACCCTGTATTGCTCAGTATAGCTATTACATGCGAAATGGCAGGTAAACGATCAAAATCGGTTACTGGTAAATCCTTAAATCTGAGGGGATGAAGCCCTGGCACTGACTCTGTTGAAGTGGAATCTGCATCATTCATAACCAGTGGCTGTATGATTATAGATTTGAAATACTAGTACCCCTTTGGATTAGTAAAACATGATAAAACTACTTCGTTATATTAATCAACAACTGATTATTTTTGTGACAAAATTCTTAGTTAGAAGATCAATATAAATTTATTATCTCTTTCCATTGCAAGACGCTTCTAAAAGAAATATCGTAAGAGCAACCAATGAAAAAGTGAACAACAGTTTATGATTTTAAGTGATTTGTTATGAATGGATCGACCCAACATTAACAGCGATGTATGTGAAATGAGGTTGTGTACTCTTCCCGAGCATTCCCACATCAATAAAGAGCCTAGGGCCCTGGGTCCAGAAAAGCCCTTGGCCGCCCTCTCCTTTACATGCTTTTTTAGGACTAAACTTCGTGCAGCCTAGTGCGTCAAAAATGGTGGACAATACCTCACGGATTGGGCTTGCAATGTGTTGAATTTGGGCCATCATCAACAATGTGCTATTGATGTTGCCTCACGGTTTTTCCCTATAGAGCCGAGGCTCTCATTGTCTACTGTTTTTGATGCAATGGACTACAAAAGGTTTTGTTCTATGAAGGTGCCTAACAGGGAGAGGGTGACCAAGGGCCTACATAGACCCAAGACTCTCAGCTCATGCGAGGAGCTTGGGGAGAGTATAGCTCGTTTGCGGGGCCATTTTTTATTAGAGAAAAATCACTTAAAAGTTACAAGGTATTGTCTGGTCTAATCTTCATTATTTTATAATTTTGCCATTAAAAAACATTTTGAGAAGAAGACAACGAATTTATATGACTCAAAACCCTCTGCTGCTGCTGTTCGATGGGGGATTTCACTGAAGAAAAATACTGAGTTGTTATACCTTTTGGAGGAGTGTAGCCTTCGGCTTGGAGTCGAGGATATGCAAAGAACGTCAGCACACTGGCAACGCTACCAGTGTGTAAGATGATGTGTGGTAGCTTCAGATGGCTAGCCACTTCTCGAACAAATGACATGAATCCATCGTAAATGATGCAGGGAAGTTGCTCATTCTGCTCCTGTTCCTCTATCGTACGACTCAAAATTTCCTGCAATGGATCTTTACAGTTCAAGTTAACATTTGACATGAAGGCTAAAAAATCATGAGGCATTGCAGGTTTGGATGACGTGCCATCCGGTAATGAAAGAAAGACAAAATCAGGATGATTGGAAGCTTGTGGAGAATTAAATTGTGTATGAGCAATTGTGATAGAGAAACCTCTAGAGTGAAGGATGGTGCCTAACTGAAGCATTGGATTTATGTGTCCTTGGAATGGACATGGAACTAGCACCAGTTTTCGGCATCTCCGCCCCTGGTTTTCCATCTTTTTCCTTTCGGGGAGATTTATTTTCTCTACAATTAGTTGAAAAACTCTTCTTCTGAAAGATCTTTTCCCTGCAATTAGTAGGAATTCAGCTTTGAACAAGTTCTTAATTCCTACACAAGCATCACCGCAGGCTAACTAAATGTCAACCACATAAATTTGAGGATAGATGTATGCACAGATCTTCCCAAACACATAATTTCAGCCTCTTGTTTATTTTAACTTTTGACTTGAATACATACAGAAGATAAAGACAATACAGTCTATTTTTGGACGGCAGGTTTTAGGTTTCTTCCGTTGTTGATCACGTCTACCAGGCTTCTTTGTAAATCAAGCAGAATCTCTATCCTTGGCTACGGTGTTGAGCGAAAAGTCATGTGATCATTGAAATGCTGGCTTCTGATTGATAATATGTATCCCAAGGCCTCATAAATAGCACATATTAATGAGGTTATTGATTATAATAAAGTCAGAAGACTATGACGAAAATTTGAGTTAAATTTTTATTTATTAATTAAAATTAATTATTAATTTTAATAATTAAAAAATATTTATGTTATTTTATCTAAATATTACAATAAATATATAGTTATAAATTATTTTTTTTCAAATTTAATAAAAGTAAACATGTAATTTATTTTTTTATTTTAAAAATTATTATATTCACTCATATATTTTAAAATATTTTATAATTTTAATAATTTATAGTATGAATTTATTTAAAAAAAAACTTCTTAAAATTTTAGAAACATCCCCGTTATTTTAAAATTAAAACCCCTAAAATTTTTAAAAATGTATATTTTACCCTATACACGCATATTTTTATCCAAATATTATAATAGAGATATATCTAAAATATAAATGTTAAACTTCTAGAGATATATAAATAATTTTCTCTCTTATTTTAAAAATTGTCATATATATATCTACATATTTTGAAAATATATTAAAATTTTAATAGTTTATAATAAAATATTTATACTCTCTAATTTAGTATGCTTTGGGATGTCATTGTTATTTTTTAAACCATTTACACGTATATTAAAATTTTAAAAATAACTTATGAAAATTTTAGAAAACACCCCAAACATTTTAAAATTTGAAAAAAAATATTCCAAACTTTTTTCAAAATTTAAAAACTTCCTAAAATTCTTTAAAAATTACAGTTTAACTCAAATATATAATTATTTATTTTAAACCCTATCTATATTTATAATAATAAAAATTTTATTTTTAATTAATATAAATTAAAGTAAAAAATATTTAACAAAATTTTAAGAATAAAATGTTGTTTAATTTAAGAATATTTTTTTCAATAATTTTATAAAAAATTTAATAAACAAGTAAAAATTAAGTTTTTTTCAAACTAAATAATTGAAATTTTGTTATTTCAACAATCATTGGACCAGAATAAGTCTTTTGATCTTGTAATAATCATTTTTTGAAACCAAGAGTCTGAGCACTAAGCCATTATAATCAAAAGATTCCAAATTGATAAGAATGCCATAATATATAAATCAAAATTTTCGTTGGGTGGTTCCCATTTTCAAAATTTCAACCTAATTTTTGTTCACTGTTCAACCAAAACTCCGGCTCCAACCCCACCACATTTTCTTTCCAAACTTTAAAAGGCAAGTTTCATGTCTATTTCCTTTGTCTTTTCAATCTTATTCCTTCATCATGGCACTTGGTCATCATTGTCACCCTTTACTATCCTCATTGTGCTTGTGTTTGAAGTTTCCAATCAGATTTCAGCATAAAAATGGGTAAAACAGTTAGATTTCACATTTTGTTACAATCATCTTACATATTTATGTTATAAGTTTTTTTTTTTAATGTTGATTATTTTGGATTTATGTTTGAAAATTTTATATTATGGGTTTCAAAATGAAAGTTCTTGTTTTATGATTATTTAAATGATTAAGTTATGTACTTGTTTGAGATTTATCAAAATTAGAGTATGTTTTGAATATATTAAATTGATTCGAATGAATTTCTTATCGATTAAGTATATTTTTTGTCTAGAAATCAAAGTTCAATGCATTCGCTAAACTTTAAAGTTTAGACTATACACCAAATTTTGAAACAATGAGGTTAACCATATAAACATGGGCTAGGGTTTTTAATAATAATTTGTCACTGATGCTATTAGAGATGAATGTGAAATATTACAAGATAAAGAGCCCAAATAAAATTTGTTTTATTGATGTCTAACATTAATATATATATATATATATATATATGAGATTTCAGTCTAAAATTTGAAGAAAGTTTGGCCTATATATCAAACTTTGAATATGATGAATAATTAATAAATATAAAAATTAGAGGCATCTTGTAATTTTCTTTGATTTAGCTAGAAAGAATAATTTGGGGTGTATGTGCAAATTATGTAAGCCAAGGGAGTAAAATAGTGTTACTAGGGAAACTTCAATAAAACCTTATAGTTTATATATTTATTAATTACCCCATTTTCAAATTTTAGGGACGTGTATGTGAGAAATTTAAAGCTTAAGGGGGCCAAAATTAGTGCTGCCAAAGGAAATTACAAAAAAAATTTCATAACCTGTATATCTATCAAGTAAGATGAATCCACAGCAGAATCCTTGATAAAACTGTTGAAAAGTTCTTTTTCAGTCGCCAGAAACCTACACAAGATTATCGAAAATCTCTCTCCTTTCAACGTTTGTGTCACCCTTTATAATTGATGAAGACGAATATCATAATATTCTCAAAAATTATAAAGCACATTTTTATATAGAATTCTGCCTAAATCAGATGACATCTTATCCATTCTATTCATGTAAAAAACTGATGAATAATTGTCCATCATTCATGCACAATCGTACGTCAAACAAATGCTCATAATGCCAATCATATTTTGTTAAATCTAATACTAAACATATATCTGTTAAATGAAATGGCTAAATTGTCATGATGAAGATGTCGGCTAGTTACATTTCATAAAAGGGACAATATTTGTAATAAATAACATGTATAAGTTAAATATGTATGATAAATTGAATCTGGGAGGATAGTGATAGTATTGAAATTTACCTTGTTGTATATGTGGTAGAAAAATTGAAGAAGGATTGAAACGTAAAGAGTCAAAGTATGATATGCGATAGAGAAAATTTTCTTCAATTCTCTGTTGCTTTCAAAGTTCATTGTGGCAGAAGCGTGGACTATTTCCCACCGCATTAGTGCATTACTTCTAAGATGCCTGAAGACACTAGTTTTGATGGCAACTGAAATTAAACTGACATTATATGCTCTACTAATTCATTCAAGGAATTAAATGACGATCCACCTTCCTTGATACTAATTTCAGTTTTTATTTTCAGTTCTGCTGCTTTATGCCTGATCTTTTCTCCTTCTTTTTCCACCATCAGCCTTTTTATTGCCCTCTCTATCTTCCCTCTTTCCAAATCATTCTCCAGCTCAAGCCCATTTCTCCATACATGGCTGATGTACCTTGCGTTCACCTTTTGATCCCCAAAACATGGCGTACAAATCATTGTAACCCCTTCACTTATACTTTCAATGGTTGAATTCCAACCACAATGGGTCCAGAACCCTCCCACAGCACTATTTGCCAATACGTCTTGTTGTGGTGCCCAATTCACTATGCAGCCTCTTTCTTTCACAGTTTCTTTGAAGTCATCAGGCAACCAATCTGTAGGTTCTGCTCCGTGAACTGTATCAGGCCTGATAACCCACAAGAAAGGTTGCTTGCTGTTGGCTAGGCCCCAAGCCATTTCTGTTAGTGCTTGGGCATCCACGGATGCTATGCTTCCGAAACTTACATATATAACTGACTTGTGTCCTTGCTTGTTAAGCCATGTGATGCAACTGCTGTCCTCTTCCAGTAAGCTACTAGAGGAAGTCGAAGCAATTTTGTACATAGGACCTATAGAGAAGTTTGGAACTCGGAATTGCTGTTGGTGTTGTGCTAATGATGAATGTTCAAGGCAGTCCATAGTATTCCAAATGATGGCTGAAGATGATCCTATATTGCTTACTATACCTAAAAATTTCAGAATGTCATCTGAATCATTGGATGTGATTGATGGTATATCCTTGAATCTGAGGGGATGAAGCCCTGGCACCAACTCTGCTGAGTTAGAATCTGCATTAAAAAGTGGTTGTTTGAAGCTTCAGAGATCATTACCGTCAGAGGTATGCTACAAATTGATCTACATACATAAGACTTGAAATACTAGCACCCTTTCTCGTAAAGAGGAAACATGTTAAAATTAATCCATTATGTTAAGCTGCGAGCATCACAAATATTATTAGCACATATTCAGTGAAAACAATACGGAGTTTCTATACCTTGTGGAGGAATATAACCATCCTCATGGAGGCGAGGATATGCAAAGTAAGTCAGTATAGAGATAGCACTGCCAGTTTGTAAGATGATACTTGGTAGCTTCAGATGACTAGCCACTGCTTCTGCAAAGTACATGACTGCGTCATAAATTATGCAGGGGTGTTGGTCTTGCTGCTCCTGTTTTTCCATCATCTGACTCAGAAATTCCTGTAATGGAGCTCTACAGTTGAAGTTAAGACTGGACAAGAAAGCTAAAATTTCACGAGGGAAGTCAGGTTCGGATGATATGCCATCTGGTAGCGAATGGAAGACAAAGTCAGGATGATCGGAAGTTTGAGGAGAATTGAATTGGGCATGAGCAACTGCTATAGAGAAACCTTTAGAGTGAAGGACGGCGCCCAGCTGCAGCATCGGAGTCATGTGTCCTTGGAATGGACATGGAACAAGCACCAAGTTACGGCATCTCCGCTCCTGTTTATCCATCTGTCTTTTTCTGGGCTAGTTGAAAGTTAGCCACATACAACTAATGCCAATAAATAAAATTTGCAGGATACCACATATGCAGAAACTGCCGAAGCCATTCTTGATTTTAGCTACTCGTTTATTTGAACTTTGGGCCTTAATAGCTACAGACACAATGAAAAGACAATTCAGCTTTCTTGGACGGCAATATTCTTTCTTATCCTGATTTTGCTTGGTGTCCATATTTATACTTGTATCTCTCCTACAGTTCTTACAAGTATCAAGCAGAATACTAGACCATTCATTCTCGGCATATGATTGAACAGATGATTCATGACAGGAATAACAAAACTCATCCCTACAAACAAAACTCTTTGTAATTATTTTAGGTCGTTCATGTTATTTAAGTCCATAATTTAAAGACTATAAAAGAAATTTTGATTCTGCATCATTAAACAAATTTAGAAGGTAAAATGTAATTTTACAAGGTAAACTTATACCGAAAAGTAAATGATGGGTTTCACTTGACAAAACAAGAGAGTTAAATGATATTTCACTAAGGACTCAAGTGTTAATTGATATTTTATAAGGGTATAATGGGATTTTTAAATATTACCTAGGGGTTTAATTGATATTTTCTAGTTAAATTTTTTTTTTTGAATATTTAGAATTTTAAATAACTAAAATTCCTAATTTTTTGGATTCGTGGAACCAATAAATATTTCCAAGAGGATTAATTCCTGTATTCTAGTTGAATTTCAATGCATACTTTAGATAATTTTTGTCATTTATAGGACAAGATTATATTAATTTAGATATTTGAATCGATTCTATTATGAAATCATTTTATATAATAATTTTATGAAATCAATTTTGAAATATAATTATATTTGTAAGTAATAATGTCTTGAAATCAATTCAAAAATTTAACTAATTATTTATTTAACAATTTCATGAAATCAATTAGGAAATTTAATTATTTTTTAATTTTCAAAAATTTGAATATTCAATAAAATTTGTAGATAATAGTTATATGAAATCATTTTAAAAACTCAGTTATTTTTTTAATATAATAATTTTATGAATTCAATTCGGAAATTTAATTATTTTGAATTAATAATTTTGTGGAATTAGTTCGAAAACTCAATTATTTGGAGCCTTTACCTGTAAAATATCATTTAATCCTTTGTAAGTAAAATATTATTTACCCCTCTACAATGTCAAATATCGAAGGAAGTCTATTTCAATTGACAAAGGAAAATTATGTTTCAACCAATATGCATAATGGGTTGAAGCAAGTCTGTCCCATGATTATTTGTAAATGTATCCAGTACACCATGAACAATTGTGGCAACATTTTCTTAGTTTATGGTTTTACAATATTGTCTACACATATGTTGCATTATATGAACATATTTTTTAAATACATATCTTATCCTTTAGATATGACAATATGTTAATCTTTATTTTTTGATATGATATTATTTTGATACTTATGAAATTATTCTAATTATTATAGTTTGATATGATATTATTTTGATATTATTCTAAAATGGTATGGATGCTCCCAATATGTCTAATTTAATTAATTTTCCCTTTCAAGATTCTTTCTCCCTTAATCGGCAATCAAATACAATCAAAATGAGTTAATAAATTTTACTAGCTCATTCAAGGAAGTGTGAGAAGAGCCTCCTTCTCTAATGCAAAGTTGAATTTTTTCCTTCAATTTCATGGCATTCTGCCTAATCCCCAATCCTTCTTTATCAACCATTAGTCTTCTCACTGCTCTTTCTACTTCCCTTCTATTCAACTCATTCTCTAATTCCAACCCCACTCTCCACACATGACTAATATATCTTGCATTCACCCTCTGGTCTCCAGAGTTTGGTCTACAGATCATTGGAACACCTTCACTTATACTTTCCATCGTTGAGTTCCAACCACAATGGCTCCAAAACCCTCCCACCTTGGCATGTGCCAACACCTGCTCTTGGGGGGCCCATTTAACAATGCACCCTCTTTCTCCAATAGTTTCTTTAAAGCCTTCAGGCAATGACTCAATCCACTCTGAACAACGCACTGAGCCTGGTCGAATCACCCATAAGAAAGGCTGCTTGCTGTTGGCTAGGCCCCAAGCCATTTCAGCTAGCTCATTCTCATCAATCTCTGTTATGCTCCCCAAGCTTACATATAGTACTGTGTTATCATTAGTTTGCTTGTCAAGCCATCTCATGCAGCTGATATCTTCGTCGAACAAGATGCTTGATAAGGCTGGAGTAAATTTGTTGAGAGGGCCAATTGAGAAGAGTGGAAGGTGGCATTGTTGTAGGGTCCTCGCCAGTGAGGATTGCTCAAGGAATTCTACTGTGTTATAGATGATAGCTGAAGACTTTCTGGTATTGCGCAACTCATTCACCACTAGTGACATATTTTCTAATGACCCGAATTTCGAAAAAGGTAGATCCTTTAACCTGAGGGGATAAAATTCGGGCACTATGTCATTTGATCGGAGACCTGTAACTTGAAATGGTGTTAGATTTTTGCATAGTAATCTTAAGTCTTTTAATGAAACCAAAGTTGCAGTAAATATTTTTAGGCAAAAGCAGCGCATACCTTTCAAGAAATTTTGACCTTCCGCCTGTGGGACAGTGGCATCGCGAGAAAAGGAGGCGGCGACTCCCGCTGTGCGCAAGATAATGCTCGGAAGCTTCAGCTTATTAGCCACTGCTGCAGAGAAATACATGAGTTCATCATAAATGATGCAGGAGATTTTCTCCTCACACGAATTATGTTTCTCCATCAACCGAGCCAAACATTCTTGAAAAGGAGCTTCGCAGTTGACATTGAGACGCAAAATTAAAGCTAGTATATTCCCCGAGGAAAGGTCGCTGTCATACAAGACATCCGAGATGGTTACGAAATTAAAATGAGGGAAGTTTGAAGGGTTGGGGGAGTTAAATTTGGTGTGTGCAACCGTGATGGAGAAGCCCTGGGAGTAAAGAATGGAGCCCAGTTGAAGCATCGGGTTTAAGTGTCCCTGGAATGATCCTGGCACTAGCACCAATCTATTACGTCTCTTCCCTTGCTTCTCCATCTCTCACTCTGTGATTATAAAATGCAAGTTAGAATCAGATCCTGGTTACAGATGCCTCACTGGATAACCTGATAGATCTAATTGAGCTACATATAAGCGATAAATTGCATACTGTAACAGACCTTTACATTTTAGAATTGAAGCACAACTAAAATGAGTAACTGATAAGTGAGCTGTATATAACTAATAAAGGAGTTACTTCAACAGTGGGCATCAAATTGCGTACAATAACATACCTTTAAATTTTTAGTATTGATGCGCAACTAAAATGAAAACGTGACGAAGTTTATCTGTTTGTTTGTGGCCTAGGTTTGTGCGACTTTATCACCTCACATGCCTTAGATGCCTTTTTTGACAATTGCGTGCCCAAGGTGCATTCTGATCTCTGATGCTTTTTGCCTGGAAGCTTTAAACTGTCAGTTGAGAAGTGGCTCATATTCTTTGTTGGCAAAATGGAGCTTTCAATTTAACACAAGGTCTCAGAAACTAACGTGTATTCAATTGAATTGATAATCAATATTCTGATAATTTTATTGAATGGAACTTTCATTATTCTGATAACTACATATGGTTTTTCTCTTATTCTTGCACGTTTATGATTAGGTTAAAGAGTCCAGCACCAGCTAAAAATTTGAAATAGTATTAATCAAGATCTTCATGAATCAATCCAGCTCAAATTGATACAATTATAATGGACAACCAAGCGGAAATTTTTTGGGTACTTTAATATGTTAATGGTACGGTCTTTCTAGTTTGATCTGAGCGACAGCATTTGCTTAGCTAATTCATTCAATGAATTGTAGCAAGAACCACCTTTCCTCAGAGAGAGGTTTACTTTCTCTTTCAAATGCATGGCCCTCTTCCTCATCTCCTTTCCTTCTGTGTTCACCATGAGTGTTCTTACAGTTTTCTCTGTATTTCCCTTCTCCAATTCCAGGCCTACTTTCCACACATCATACACATACCTCACGTTCAAGTTCTGATCGCCAAAAAATGGCCTACAAAGCATTATTACTCCTTCACAATACTTTCAAGAGTAGAATTTCCACCGCAATGGCTCCAAAATCCTCCCACAGCACACAGCACCATGTGCTATCACTCCTAATTGTGGCGCCCATTCCACTATGCAGCCCCGTCTCAAACTCTTTCTTTAAAACTCTAAGACAATAGTACTATGCATTTGTAGCCACGAACCTAACCAGGCTAACCACACACGATAAGGGTCGATCGCTCTTAGTTAGCCCCCAATCTGTCTCAGATAACTCTTTTTCATTTAAGTATTCAAAACTTTAAAGATAATATATAAGATTTAATTTATATCAATAAACATTAAATCATAAAACTATAATCTATAGATTCGTTACATAAATTATAAAATATTAAATAAAAAACCTTAACTCATGGTTTGTAGGGATAAATGAATGATATTCTATTTTTAAAATATATTTTTACGATATTAAATTATTAAATTATTTAATTTTATTAAAATAAAATTATAAATAATGTTGAACCATATCTATAAATTTGTCAACATGAAAGACTTTGGAACATGCGTGTCTAGCCAGGAAAGGCATACGAAAATTAGACATGACTTGAGTGGCCAATGGGAACTAATGCTATTGAAGATTGGTAGGACAAGCTAGGTTATTTCTGGTATTAGTGATTCTGTCATTCACGATTTGTTTATTAAGAAGCTTCAGAAAGCACAAATTTGACTTTGTTGTATCAGCCAGCACCAACTCAATCAAATGACAAATCAAATTTCTGATCATTGGCTCAAAAGAAGGGCGAACCGATAATAAGATGAATCTTTTTGCCTTTTCCAATTGACATTATTGACTGGTGGCCCATTTCATGTTATGGCGCCGCTTATATTACATGGGCTTAATCTCACCGAAACCAAAACAAGCAGGCAACAAAATTCTAACAATAAAAGATGTTTTCATCATTCTATTTAATGTTATATTACTGACATCAATAGTACAAATAAATGTACTAAATCACGCGTACTGATAATATTTGTGAAACAAAAATGCGCACAAGGCATCCCCAACCCTTCTTTCCAATGCCTCCTAAGGTAAGAGAATAGGTTAGTTGGAAGACCCTTTTTCACAGGGCCGACATTGATTTAAATGACTTTTTAAACTCGGAAGGGTATTCTATTATATGCATCCTAGGCTTTATTTAAAAGAAATTCTTGAATCTCAATACAGATCCAGATGAACTTACCTATCTTACTAAAAAGAATTTTTGAATTCATATATAATTATTTTAAGGTATATGTTATATAGATAATAATTTTTAACTTGCACAATTGGTTGAGGTGATATTAAATTAATGTGCAAAATGTGAATATAGGAAAAAAATTAGGACTCTAGCATTGACTTAAAAATTTACCCAAGAAACCGTCTGGCGAGGCTAAGTTTTTCCCTATTGGACTAACACTGACTGTAAAAATGTTATCCATTTTCCCTGGGAAGTTTAGGCTCTTGTGTAGTACAAGATATTACTTCTACCAGTACACGATTGGTTTCGTACTAAACAAAACAAAAATCTCCTTAAATGCACAACCATCACCACAATGAGAGGATTGAACTTAGAAAGAGTCCAAACTCCGAGCAGTTTCGAGGTGCAGCTAAGGGAGAGAGCAAGCCATGGACGGCATGAATGGCATGGGTCATGGAATGGCATCACCACCGTCTTCGATGAACATGAGCAACAACACTGGGATGATGATGACGATGCACACGACCTTCTTTTGGGGCAAAAGCTCTGAGATTCTCTTCTCAGGTTGGCCCGGAACAAGCTCTGGGACGTATGCGTTAGCCTTGGTCTTTGTTTTCGTTCTGTCTCTCTTCGTTGAGTGGCTCTCTCATTGCAAATTGATCAAACCTGAATCCAACCATGTGGTCTCATGCTTGATTCAGACTTTCTTGCACGCTATGAGGGTGGGTCTTGCTTACTTAGTGATGCTGGCGGTCATGTCTTTTAGTGGAGGCGTGTTCTTGATTGCTGTGGCTGGACATACTTTGGGTTTTTCGCTTTTTGGCAGTCGATTATTCAAAACAATCAGCACCTCCTTCTAAAACCTCTGATCTTCCACCTCTAGCTGCCGATGATGGAAGAGATAAATTAATACAGTCAAGTTTTCTATCACATCACTTGTTATCTCTAATGGATGCGTAGTTTTCTTCCATGCTTTATTTGTTTTAGTTATAGTTTTTCTTTGTGTTCTTATTTTCTGTACAAATTAAACTTGAAATGTATCATTGCTGAAAGCCTCCAGTTTGATCCCTTAGATTATAGTAAACCAGTTATAGATAAGATTCAGTATCTGTGTTCATGGTCATGCATGTAGGGATCTTACAATAATTATAATGGAAAGATTGAAGGCACGTCTATTTGAAGCACTTACGGCTTCTGCTCTTCTTCCTGTCAGAAGTACCCAATTTTAAGTTCCAGCCGCGACTGATGAGTTTCCAAAACATGTTCATAGATTTAGGCTCTACTTAAGGATTATGAAATATTAATAGTAATTAATAGTTATTTTATTGTTATAATTGAAAATCAATCTGGGAGATCTCCAATAACAACACTGTTCTTAAAATGAACTCAGCGGATGAGATCTAGGAGGTCACCAAGCTTTTTGATATTCTATTGCTTGAAAATGGATGAGGTGTGGAATGCATCAGATTAATTACTGACTTAATTTCGATAAGCTACCTCTCTAGACGGCTAGAACAAGGACAAGCTTGAACCAATCTCTGGCCCTAAGAACACTGAAACAAAGGAAGGCTAGTCTATGCCACATTTGGAATAAATAATGTATTAGCATTATCTCGCGTCATTCTTAATCGCCACACTTTTTTTCATCTCCTATTTCCTCCATCAAGCAAAAATTAAAAAGAATTTTAAATATTCAAATTACATATTAACTAACATATATTTTTTTTTATCACTCTTAATCCTGATTCCTCCGTTCCCAGTTTCAAATTATTATCGATTTTACTATTATTATCTTTTTTTTATTTGACGATTTCATATTGTCATCAACAATAATTTTCATTTAATCGAATTATTAATAAAAGGTCATCAACTTAATTAAATAAAATTATTGCCGA
This sequence comes from Anacardium occidentale, assembly GCA_026122585.1. Taxonomy (NCBI): domain Eukaryota; kingdom Viridiplantae; phylum Streptophyta; class Magnoliopsida; order Sapindales; family Anacardiaceae; genus Anacardium; species Anacardium occidentale. Next base: position 761,223 of record JAJEJH010000063.1, on the reverse strand, counting down.
TGAAAGCTCATATCACATATGTGATAGAGACTAACTATAGTAAATTATGGTAATGGTGAAGAAATAATATTTATGACTAAGGTTTTCAAAAAATTTTAAAGATCAATTTGTAAATTTTCAAATCTTTGTAAAGGTAAAATTATAATTTTTAAAAGCTTAGGTGTGATCTATAAAAAAATTTAATTTTAATTTTTAAAAATGAATTAATGAAATTATTAATTTGTCTTTAACACCATTAGTTTTATCTTTATTTTTTTTAAATAAATTTGATTTCGAATGAAAAATGCCATTTGTACTATCTAGGAGTAGAAAAGGGTTAGGCCAAAACTTGGGTGGGCAAAGGCAACATCTGCACTCATAATTTGTAGCTAATTCAACTGATTAACTCGAATTACGTGCACGGCGAGAAGAGAAAGCATATACGCTTAATTCTTGCGATGAAATTTCAATAAAAATGAGCTTATCAAGAACAAGAAGGAAAGGACAAGCTTCCTCACACAATTCTACTGTCCTATTTTCACTCCGAATAATAATGTGAGTCCAACAGAATTCTGGCTTATAGTGACCAACCTTAGTTTCCATAATTTAGTGAGTTCAAAGTCCATATAATTTCAAGTAAAATATCATTCTATCGGATGATTATAATTTTTAGATATGTAATTTAATATAACGTTAAAATGAGCTCTTGAGACATTTGGATTTTGTTTTTTTTTTTTTTGGCAATTATTTGGATTTGGATTTGAAATTTATTGGTAACTAATGCTGTAACATTCCTTGATTGAAATTGTATATGAATTAGCCATAATAAATTTACTTAAAATGGATCTCAATCTTATACCTTCATTTTTTTTTTACTTTCTACCATTATTTTTTTATCACAATTTTAATTGTCATCCGCAATTAATAATAAAATGAAATCGATAATAAAGGTTATTAAAAAATTATAAATAAATTATCTTGTTAAATTCATTCGATATTCACAAAGTTTATATAATAAAACTACTATTTTATTATAGATATTAATTTTTGTAAAGGAATTTGATTTAGGTCGAATATGTTTGATACAATAAAGATGTGGAAAAACGGGTGGAAAACATGAAAAAAACAAAAAAAAAGTAATTTACTCAATTGAAAATTTTGTACTGCACAAAATACAAATGTGTACTACAGATACGAACCGTTTTGTTTTGGTTCAATGATCACTATTTATAGTACAAGCCAACCTCTTATAATTATCATCTTCCCAAATACCAAATTAATCCCTCTAAACGCCCCCGTGACCAGTGTCTTTCTACCTGTTTCATTCACCATGAATGATATGAGTGGCCATGGGCATGGAATGGCGGCACCGCCCATAATGAATGGTAACGGGATGATGAGCGGCCACAAGAAAACGATGCACATGACTTTCTTCTGGGGAAAGAACGCTGAGGTCCTCTTCGATGGTTGGCCTGGTATGGAGAATACCGGCATGTACGTGGTAGCCCTGATATTTGTCTTTGTGATGTCGGTCCTAGTCGAGTGGCTCTCACATTGCCAAATTATCAAACCGGGTGCAAGAGACGTTTCTGCGGGTCTCATTCAAACTTTTATGTACGCAATCAGGATTGGTCTTGCCTATATGGTTATGCTTGCTATCATGTCCTTTAATGGTGGTATTTTCCTTGCGGCCATTGCCGGCCATTCTTTAGGGTTTTTGTTGTTTGGCAGCCGGGTTTTCAGGAAGGCAGAAATCCCATCTTCTGTGAAAACCTCAGATCTACCTCCATTGAGTTGTTCTTGTTGATAAGTTTTCTTTACGTCGTTTTTTATGTTTTTGTAGAAAATGATAAAAACTATCAAATTTAAAAAAATGATTTATTTGCATGACTCATTTGGGCTTGGTAGAAGGTTCTGGACTTCCCTCTGATATGGGCTGTCATTGGCCCAATTTCAAATCAATAAACAGCATTCGTTTCCATCTTAATATTAGTGGAAAATTTACAACAAAATTTATAAAGAAAAACTTTGGAAGGCCCTTTTCCATTACCTCCTTGAAGATGTGTCTTGCTTCGAGTTCCTAATAATCAAGACCACAACTTCACTTCAACAAGGCATACGAATGGGTAAAATAAAACCTCAATTCTCAACTACTTGGTTGCAGTAACTTGAGATTAGCTGACATTTTTCTTGTTCAATATTGGGAATGTTACCAAGTGCCATGCCACAATGTATAACAATATATTAATGCAACTTATACAAGGTTAAGATCCGAAATTAATTTAACAAAAATTAATTAAAATAATAATTTTAAGGTGGTCTATACATTTTCAGTCAATGTACCATAGGTTATATAAACGTAATCAAACATCTCAAATAATATTAAAATTGCTTTCATCTTTAATTTTCGAAAAACTTGAAAACCCTAATATTATTCTCCAACGCTCATCATTCAAATTTTCACTCAAAAACAGTTTACGCTTTCACACTTTCGAAAACTATCGATTAACTTCTATTAATAATTAACGTCTAATAAAATATTATTTAATCTTTTTTTTTTTTTTTTTTGTTGATAGTTTTAAAAAACACATAACGGAAAAATATCATTTTACCTCCTTCAGCAAAAACCTGTTAGTAAATGTGATCTATCCAATACTTATATTGGACAAATTACGTCTACTAATAAGTTTTCATGGTTTTATGCTAATTTTTTTTATCTATAAAAAAAAATCACACCATAATACATTTTAAATCAATTTTTTTTCAACATTAAAATGATTTTCTAGCAAAAAAACACAGCGTTCATGCCTTAACGGAATTATATTTTGTATGATCTCTTTAGAATGAATTAATTACTCACAAATTAATTTTTATCGGCAGATGTTGTTATAGATAACCGGATTCTCTCCTCCGACGAACGTTTCTTGTACAGAAAAGCTAGGTTGGAGCCATACATTCGACTGTTGTGGCCCGCTTGTTTTGATTTCGGACCAACTTCAAAACTAATGAAATCGGCCCATGAGAGTCCTAAATAATGACATTTACGTTTCATACATGCCTTGAAAATCTCAGCGCAACGTATGAATAGTGCCCATCAATTAAGGTAAGCTAGAGGTGGACTGACTCGCGTGGAAGACTTGGCAGTTCTTCGTTCAAATTTTGGACGTGCTGGGTAAGTAAACTTGGCGTTTAGCATTCAGTGGAAACCTGCGACTCACGGGGGTTGAATTTACACCTTCGCCTTCACAAAAGTTGGACATAATTTCTGATTTTGGTCCAGCCACCATCATCATCATCACTCACACCGATGGCTCTACGTATGGGTTAGAGGGGGTCATGGGTCTCTCTCAATTTTGCATTTATTAATTTTTTGAATTTGTAAATTTTTCTAAAAAAGCTTTTTGAGTTTAATATTGTTTTTCTTTTTTAAATTTAAACTCAAATCTCAATCTTATATCTCTATAAAAAAACAAATACTGATAATAAAAAAAGACGGAAATGATTTGTTTAACAACAAAATACTGATTTATTTATAATAAGACGATGAATTTTCAATTTAATACAATTTTTTGATTTATGGTGTAAAGAATGATTTAAATTTTGATCACCATATTTTAACATTAAAATTTAGGTCAGTTTTTATGAAAATTATTTTTTTAATTAAAATGCTTATTTAATATTAAAAGTTTTAATTTATGTTGTATTAATAAAACTATTTTTTTAATATTTTAAATAAGAGCATGATAATTTTTAATATTAATTTATTTACTTATATTATAGATTTATGAAAGTTTGTCTTTTAAAAAAAAGGTTTAGATTGGTTTATCATTATAAATATTATTATTTTCTTCATTTTCCAACTGAATTTTATTTTATAAACATGAATTTTGTTTATAATTAAGATATTTAAATCCCATTGAAAGCTTATATAAATGGAAAAAATTTATAAAACCAACAAATCAAAATTTTTATATTAACAAATCAAAATTCGGAGTTTTGGCCCAAAAGAAGGTCATGTGCATCAGGGAACTGTGGCCTGGTGGCATGCCATGTTGCTGATCCATTCCATTCATACCATCCATGGCCGGCTAGGTTGGATGGAGTTGGGACTCTTTCTTTCTTTCTCTCGTTATAGTGGTGCTACTGTGTTTATAAGGGGGTTGTTATGTTGGCTTAATATAAGATTAAGAGAAGTAATATTTTGTTCTACACAAAGCATAAACTTCATTTGAAAAATAAATAAACTTTTACATTACCAACGAGTATTAATAGAAAATTACTTCACCTTATATTAAAGATAAAGATAAAGTAATGCTTAATTCCAAGGTGATTAAACCCCGAACACTGTTGTTAATGCACATAACTTAATGTACAAATCCTATGGGGAAAGTTTTTGGGGGCTAAATTTTAAAGTCAAATCCTTTTGGTCTGGTCTTATTCGGGGATAAAGCTTAAGTGGAATTAATAGCCACCTTGTTGAGTGTTCATATATCATAAAATTTGAAAATAGCGGTGTTATAATTTTTATTAATCTATTTAAAAATTTGAAAGCGTTGATGATTGTTCACCTTCCTCAATTAAACTATAATTAATTTCTCTCTTTTGTATAATTAATTATTTTATCCGCAATATTACACTTACAAAGTTGGGATGTCAATTTTGTATTATAAGTAATATGTTAATTTATGTGTCAATACTAAATGTTAATCCACTTGTCTCACCATTCTAAACCCAAGATGGTATTGACACAATAATTAATATTATTGTATAACAAATTGGAAATGAAGGTAGAACAAACTAACCATGACTTAAGTAATTAGTGTGCATATATAACAATACATTATTATCCCTCCTTATATAATTTTTAAATATTATCAGGCTTCTTGCATTGTTTCTTTTGGTGCTTTCTACTGTGGACAAAAGACCTTCACACTCAAACTTTTGGTCGCACACGTCCATTCAACATCGAAGACAAATCAAAGTGGGTACTCTTCTCTTAAAATTTAAAAACCAGATTTCATTGACCTGCTTAACTTGCTGGATGAGAGCGATATGTATGTATCAAGTCTCTTTCCAAAGGATAATTCTAGGCAAGTCTCTGCACAAGTTTTTCTATTATTGAAATGAGGAAAATAAAGAATATAAAGCAAACTAATACATGAAGAAATTAAGTTCTAACCTTTTGATTAACTTACGAAACAAAATGTTTTGATGTTAATTTGGAGTAAATTAGAATTATGTTGCCTAATGATTAAATCACCAAACTTTCACCGCAAGGACAATGGGCTGCACATCAACCGATTATGTTAGGCGGATGCGTCATATAATTGGCACCATTATGGGGTTTTTACGAACAATTTCGGATCGGCCAGAACTCAACAAATTATCAAAATTCGATTTAATTATTCAATTCAAATTGAGATAAAATATACCGAATTTTATGTCAATAATCACAAAGGATCATAAACACCACAGGAATTATGATTAAAAATCTGTAACCAAACAATCAATTAACAAACAAGATTATGTAAAATAATTCCCCTTAGGATGTGCACCTGTGCTGTCGGCTCTTCGAGGTTCTCTTTTGGTTGGATGAAGCTTGGAGGACTTGCCAACGACTTTGAGGGTTGAATACGAAGCTAGGGTTGCAAAGGCTTGAAAGCCTTGGGGTTCTCTCAGCTAGTCTTACTCAAAACGGGTGTTTCCCACGGAAAACCCCTAAAAGTATTGAATTTAGAAAACCCTCAAAATATTGAATTTAGAAAACCCTAAGTAATGTTTCCCCAGCACCCAAAAAAGTCTAATAAACGGAAAAACCCTAGAGAATATGTGGAAAGTATAGTTCAAAAATTTGTTAAATTCTCTTTACAGAATGTCCAAGAGTTTTCTTCTAAACTGAGAAATTCTAACCCTTTATATAGGGTCCAAGAAGTCCTTCCGATAAATAAATGGTGGTTGAAAACAATTGCATAAGGTCTGAATGCTTCCATTATCAATGATGGCAAAAAATGATCGCTGTGAAGAAATATAATGATAAATACTTATTTGGAATTAACCAAGTAACTTCAACCAAATCCAAACACCCGAGAAGGGCGTGCAATATAACCAGTGCGAAACTGAAAAATCATATGAAGTAAATAGAAGATATATGTGAATGAACGCAACACACTTGCTGTAGTCTCCGTCTTTCTGTCCGAGGTCGGGCACTTCTTACTATCATTAACCACAGGAACATAAAAGAACGAAGGATCCAATGAGATGGCAACCATACACGACAATACGAATGCCTTATTCCTCCTTTCAAGGAATGGCCCTTGTGGGTCAAGAACCTTCTTCTCGGATCCCAAGCCCTTAAACCCCTCGGACCCAGATTCCAAACCTCTTTGGTCAAGAGATTGTGACTGAGTATTGGAGTGGATGAGTGAAAGACCCTGGGTGGGATAAAGTCGTTTGACTTATAAAAATAAATCTATATATATATCTGTGCGTGTGAAAATTAAGTGTCGGATACCCCCTTATCAACCAACTGAAAAATGAAAAGCCAAGACTGGAAATATTTAAACACAAACCATTTTATCTCTATAAGAGATAAACAATTCTATTAGTTGCTAGACCTCGAGTAAACCTATAAGGAAAAATTGTTCATAAATCCTGAAGCAATTCTCCGTAAATAGAAAACGAAAAAGAAAACTTGTAAAAACCTAGAGTCGTTTCATATACCTTATTAGCAAATTGGGACAATGAAGGTTTCAATTTATTTATAGACAACCTGCAAGTGCATAAAGCCAAGTAATAACTGAGCTCTGTAGGGGAATCTCAGAAGTTCTCTTCTTACAACTGGAGCATAACATGGAAATTATCAAGCACATAAACAATATTTCATGTTGAATTTGTACAGAAAACCCAAAGAAAAACAGGAAGGAAGAAAACTAAATATCAGCGGTTTTAGCGGTAAAAGGTGTTGGTGTTGATCTGTTGAACAATCGACTACCGAAAAGCAAAAACCCCAAGGTATGTCCAGCCACAGCAGCCAAGAAAACGCCTCCATTGAAAGACAAGATAGCCAGAATCACCAAGTAAGCAAGACCAACCCTTATGGCATGCAAGAAGGTCTGAAAGAAAACAGCAACTACATGGTTGGATTCAGGTTTAATCAATTTGCAATGAGAGAGCCATTCAACAAGCACAGCGAGGACAAAAACAAAGATCAAGGCTAACGCATACATCCCAGAGCTTGTTCCAGGCCAACCTGAGAAGAGAATCTCAGAGTTTTTGCTCCAAAAGAATGTCCTCTGCGTGCTGAAGGGTTGACCATATTGGTGATCCATACCAAACAAATCATCCATGGCTAGCTAGCTCTCTCTTTTTCTCTCGACTCTTGCTGCTGCTGCTCGAAATTTGGAGTTGGACTCTCTCTTTCCTCTCTTTATTGTGGTACTTGTGTATTTAAAGGAGACTGATGCCTTAGTTTAACAATTAGAGACCGTTGTGAGTAATAAAGTTTTTATAAAATTTAAGGAATCAAAGTAGTAATATGCTGGTATCATTTTATATAGATACTTATAAGTAATATTATTCATAATTTTACTGTCTTTACAATTCCAGCAGGGAAAATTTTGGGCTCACCGCCAAATTTCGATGGGTAAATTCTAAAGTCAAAGTCCTCTTATTTTGGTCTTACGAGGGAAAGGAGTAGGTGGAATAGCCAGCGCATTTGAATATTTATACATGCACAACATTATCATATCATGATCAAAATAATACTGAAGACAGAGAATATTAGAATTCAATCTTCACATTATACTTAAATAATCATTCACTGAAATCAATTTAACTATAACAACTAGCTTATCACTTTCTCATTCACGCCTTTAATTTTTTATCAAGTCGAAAATGAAGTTACAACAACCTATATGCAAAATAATAGTATACGAATCTATAAGGCCTAAAATTTTCCTTTCAAAGGATAGTAACAAATCAACTTATCTATGTATTATTTATTCTGGAAAATCGTTGACCTAAATTAAATAACAACACATGGTTATCATCCTCTTTGTCTCTGAGCCAATAACATAAGCAAACGTAGTCTAATTGCCTAAATAACTTCTAACATAAGCGAACGTAGTCTAATAGCATGCGTACATTATTTCTTGTTGTTTTGGTTAGGTGCTTTCGACGTGGAATTATGCCATTGTGCGGAAAAAAAAAACTATCAGAAGCGAGCTTGTTAGTTGGTTTCATCAAATAATTCAAGAGCCAACTCGCACGTCCATTCAACACCAAAGTAGAGCTGGAACATTGAAATACTCTTCTCTAAAAACTGAAGGACCAGACTAGCTTGCTAAATCAGAGCCGTCAAGCCACTTTCCAGTGGATTAGAAAGTCTCAGCTCAAGTATTTACACAATTCATTTGAGGGAGATAAACTAATATAAGAAGATATTAATAAGCATCCTTACATGTTCAATTGATTATTTCAGATGAAAAAAAAAATAAAATTTAACTGATGTCCACGAAACAAAAGGTCTTGATATTGATTTGAACATTATTGGGCTGAAAATTGTGGTGCGTCACAATTGATTTTTAAATTGTAATCTATACATTAGATAATTCTTTGTACGATAAAGATTGTTATTAAGGAAAGAAAAAACATGATATTATTATCTGGTGCTCGTACTTGTGGCATCTATCCGTGTAGTAAAGACAAAAAGCTTTAATATTGTTACGTGTACTCTAGAAACTGGAAGCAATTGTTTGCGATCAAAATTTCTCATACATTTAACTTATGTAAACGACTCTAGTAGCAGCCAAGGACCAGTGACAAGATTTGCTGCTGCTCGCAACCTTGAGAACAAGCTTCGAGGATGACATCTTTTCTTTTAGAAGCCATAAAACATGAAACAATAACCAAATCTATCATGACTAACATATTCATCAAACATTAAATAATTATTTTTTATTATTAAAAAATCATCACTCTTAATTTAGACAATTACAATTGAAGTAAAATTATTCTACTATCGTATGAAGACCATAATGACATGTATCAAGCCATTAATTATGTTCTAGTTGCTTATGTAACTTTAACTCTCACTATTATAAATTTTGAATAGTGTATTGTGAGAAATTTGACGAAGTTGGCCGAAATTTCATGAACAGTAGACATGTAAGCCCGTGACAAAAGTAGGGTCACAACCGTACATTACAAAGAATTAAGGCTCACGGTTACCTAATCTTTGCGTTATGTCTATGTATGCCAATAATTAAAGAAACCATGACATGACAATCACATGAAAGACACGTGTGATTAGGACTAGATTCAAATCGAATATATTTAGATTTTTTTTAAATAAATCTGAAACAAACAGTATAAACCCGAATACGAATAATAATTTTAAAAATTAACAAATACGAGCCCAAATCCGAACCATATGAATCAAACATGAATACGAATCCAAACTTAAATTAAAAATTTTTTAATTATATTTTATTAATTACGTATATTAATTATAATTTTTAATAAATATAAATACGAATTATATGAACTAAATATAAATACGAATATGAATATGAGTCGAATACGAACTGAATTATACAAACCGAATACGAATATAAACTTTGCTCTAAAAATATTTGATGAATATAAATCTGAACTCAAACAATATGAAACAAGTATAAACACGAATAGATATATGTTCGTATTTGATTCAGTTCAAATTCAATCCTACATGTGATGTTGCTGTCATGTAAGTACAATGATATGTTATTGTACGACTATACAAGGTTTAGTCATGATTGTACATGATGACGAAGGATAAAGGAAAAAAATTATGTATATAGTGTACACAGATATGTTAGTTTTATTTTAAAGAAATACAAGTTCTCATAAATCGTTTCAAGTCAAATTAGTCTTCAAATTAGTCTTCATAGTTTTCCAAAGACAAAATAGAGAAAGTACAACATGGTTATACATGGCAAAAAGGTTAAAGAATATATAAAAGCATATAATAAGCACACTTGACAACACACCCAATTACATTGCTAAGCCAAACACACAAAGTGGTATTTTTACATTAATTTAATATGCTTATTCTATAATCCCACATTACTCAAACTATAGCAACATCGTGGATGTAATCTATTTTATTTATTGTGTCTTTTCATAATCTTATACCCAAGTTCATCCAAATTTAGTGTACTTCTTGATAGTGCAAATTTGGCACCAACAACAATTACATATGCATAAGTACACCCAATCAATTTAAGAGACAAAATATTTAGCCAAATCAATTTGGGAAATTAGAAAAAAGAAATAATAAAAGGCAAAGAAAAGCAACAATAAAAAGAGAAGATAATCATAGAATTCATCACCTCTCGTTGTCGAATTATCAGGCTAAGTACAAGCAACGTTGCTACGGTTCTCAATTGAACTTTTATGGATGCCATTGGGTTTGGTCTCAACTTTATGGTGATGCTGGGTGTCATGTCTTTCAACGCTGGTGTTTTTCTTGTTGCCATTGTTGGCCATAGTTTAGGGTTTTTGGTGCTTGGGAGTAAGGCTTTAGGGAAGAAGTTATTACCCCACCTAATGAGAAACCACAAATCTATCTCCAATGACCTTCATCACTTTTTTTTTTTTTTTTTTTTGTTCATATTTAGATTTGGGTGTTTGAATCTTGAAATGGAGTATGAGATTGTAATTTTGAGTAGATTTGTGTGAAGGAAAAGAAAACAAAAGATGATGAAAAATACAAAATTGCACTCAATATTGCTCCTTAATTTATTAACACTTTCTAAAGCCAACGACTTTTAGCCACCCAAGATTTCTTTAAATGAAAAAATGTTACCCACAAACTTTTAAAAAACTAAATACTCATCCCTTAATCAAAATTAACAATTAAACTTAATGATTAATCGTTAAACTTAATTAGTCAAAGGATTATTTTTATTTTTTTGAATAAAAGGAATTTAAAAACTAAAAAATAATAAAATTAAGTTTATAAGAATATTCAAACTATAAAATAATATTAATATAATAATTAAAATTTTTAAAAATTAATTAAAAAATTTAAACATAACTAAGTGGTAGAAAAACCTGATTGGATTAGCTATCGACTCTGGAGAAAGCCACTAGATCAGACCTTCTTTGCTATCTGAGATAGTTGGAAACGGTCTATATGTATGAAACTAACCATTTTGGAATTTCTTCGATGACAGAAGTGGTCAGATCTGATCACCTTTGTAAGATTTTTAGTGACTAGACATGACCGCCAATTCAACCAGATGGTGATTTTTTATGGTGGCCGCTTTTTTAAACTTTTTTATATTTTTAAATTAATTTTTAAAAATGTTTTCTATTATTTTATATTAAATTTTATTTTAATATTAATATTATTTTTTTATGAAGAATATTTTAGTTCTTTATTATAAAATATTTAAAAAATTAAAAAAAAGTAATTATTTAACTTTTTCCAATTTTTTAGATAAAACTTTATCATGTAAGAAAACATTCGATTGAAAATAGTCGTTTGGCCCTTTCAAAATATTAAAACTTTAGAAGACGGATTTTCATTATATTGTATCCTTCAGCTAAGTTAACTCTCTGTAAAGTCCTCCCTTTCTAATTTAGAGAGTTCGTATCTGACTTACATGTCACCTCCCTGCAATTATACTGAATAATTTCATTCACAGAACTCTTGACATACCATGCGGCTGCGCAGGAATTGTAACTGCTGCTGGTGCCAATTATTAAATTGAGCAGTTGGTCAAGTGTCCAGTATATATAGGAGTAAAAGGTAGTTGGTGTTTAATTTCTTTTCCTGCTTAATCCGTAGTGAATAGCGATAGCCTAGGGTGCCTCAAAAACCTCTCTCAATTATGCACTACTAGTTAGCCTCATCTACCCCAACTGAAAACTGCCATTGAACTGTAAGTGATGTGTCTACTACAAAAAGGGATACATGATTGGTGCATGTGCGCTCACCTCAAAGCTTATACAAAATGTTCTGGGCTTCTGCCATAATTTTTTCTATTGTTTCAATTTTCAATTAATGTCCAAAAAAGTATATGACATTCTAAATCTTCATGAATGCAATGAAACCTAGCAGAATTAGTTGAAATTTTAAATATTTAAACGAAGTACTCTTACTATGATTAAACCAATCAAATATAAGTTTGCTATATATGAACGGCCAAAGGACTTATTCCCACCCATAGTTTGAGGCGGGGATCGTTTTCCACTTGCTAGGTTTCAAAATCCAAATCTCTCACTCTTAAATCTAATTTTATATTAAATATAATTATAAACAGTAACCATTCAGAGATAATTTTGTCATTTTAAGATTAAAATTTTATAAAATAATAAAATAAACTTATATAAATATAAATTTTAAAAAATATTTAAAAATTTTAAAAAGTAAAGCAACTACCGCCATCGATAACAGAACCAGGTGGCCATTTTCGACCACCTGGTTCCACCCGTTCGGTGGAGAGGCCAAATCTGGCCATCTCTGTCAGAATAAGCAGTAAAAAACGGTTGAAAATGGCTGGCTCTAGTCCCATCGACCGCTTCCGACATTTTTTTCTAGTAGAGGAGCCAGATCTAGCCGCCTCCGCCTACACTGGAGGCGACTAGATTTGGCCATCTCTATTAAACGGGGAGGTCAGATCTGGCCTCCCATGAAACTAGGTGGCAGAAAACGGCCACCTGGCTTCGTTATGGCAGCCACTGCCATCGACACCGGCGGTGGCTACTTTATTTTTAAAAATTTTTAAATTTTTTTCAAAATTATTTATTTTTAAAAATTATTTTATAATTTTATTTTTTAAAAGGGTATTTTAGTAATTTTATTATAAAAATAATAAAAAATACTTATAAGGGTGGAAGACTAGGATTTTAAAATCTGATGAGCGAGAATCTATCTTTGCCTCAAACTATGGGTGGGACTAAGTCCTTTGGCCCATATGAACTAATATATACGAGGCAAGAGGCATTTGGTTCTGGTTGAATTAAATGCCCATTCACCCCAAAGGCAGTTCCAGTAAATAAATACGCATTGCAGGCATTGCCATTCAATCTTATATTGCCAACCCAAATTAATTTTTCGGTTACTGACTTTCGTAGGTAACCACTTCAATAGATTTTAAGATTCCTCTTGAATAGAGTGAGAGAATATCTAGTTAAGAGTTTAATGACAACAGTTCCGCAACTACTAGGCTTCTCGATATTGGGTCATCAACAGTCAAAATCCCACTTGAAACCTGAAGAAATCCAAGTAGTGACTATCGAACTTCAGCCACAAACAACTCCTTTCACTGGCATCTGACATGTTTATTTACCTCAACTATACTTTGGAATATAAATTAGATAGCAGCAATAATCTACAGTACTTTGACCCTTTCTGCGGTTAATGTATCTGTCAAAGTTTTAAATGATGAAGTAACATGTTTGTTTCAGTCCCACGATAGTGATGTGTAAAAACTCTTGGAAATAGTGGGTTTTACTCATTTTTCTAAACTCTCATTTCATCGTCATAGAAAGACTTTATCGATTGGTTACTATCAACAAGACCTTAGGAAAATTCATTTGACCAAAAGTTTGTGGAACAAACTTCAACTAGCAGTTTACCTGGATTACCACCCGGGCCAGTCTAGATGGCTCATCTGCACATCGTGCCAAGTCCTCGAGACCAATTCAACTCTTATAGTACAGCCATATTAGATTCTTTATCTTTGTCATTTTATCCTATAGAAAAACGTTAATTTGCTTCCAGTTGGTTTTCTAAAACAATGTTCCAATCGGAGGGTAGTGGTCCCTTGTGGTTGATTGATAACCGTGCACATTAATCTGCAGTAATCAAAGCAAATAATGCCCACAAAACCGCCACGTTTTATGGCGTCTTCAAAGTAAGCAACATCATCATCGACCCACCATTTCATGTGTTTTGTCCTATGTCCTTCTTAATTAATATCTGTAATGTAAGATTTGATAGCAAATCACTTTTCCAGTGACTGTAAACCATGAATGCTCAATCAATTCAGCTCAAAGTGGGGTGCAAATATTCGTTTAAGATTGAGAAAACATGGTCCCGGAATTGCCTTGGCTTGTTTTGGACCTACCATTTGTGCATCTTGAGCGACAATTTGCTTGAAAACGCATGCAGGGTAAACCATTTCTCACTGTTAATATGTTATATTTCACCGCTCATTATCCATTCGGGGAACAGTATCTATTTTTAAGCCCTGGCCCAGTTGTGTGCCCCATCTCCAATTTAAAAGAAGAAGAAAAGTTAGAATGATGAAACAAATAAGGAAAATACGAAGATGTGTGTACATGGCCTAACATAATGAATAATGATCCAAGCAGAAATAAATAGTAAAATTAATGATTCTTTTCTCATCTTCAATGATACTATGGCTGAAATGACTATTTCCCTTCCCAACTTCACGCGTCATTTATTATGTTTAATAATAATTATTACATAACGTGGCAAGAAGGTTACTTTTCGTAGAAACCATTTCCAACTCCTATTATCACCATCATTAGCATCACTTACTCCCACCACAGCTATAACCACCAACGCGCTATCGTGCCCTTACCTTGACAAGCCACTCTCTCTTTCGCACCTACCATCTCTTATCTCTTCATCACACATAATATTTCAGTCTTTGATTCGTCTTCTTCTCCAAAACCCCAAGAACCATAACATCAATACCCTTAATTGCATTCACCTTTCGAAACAAATAATTTTCTTCCTCCCTCATTTTTCTTCTTCTCAAACTCTTCTTTCTTCATTCAACTTCTTCGTTCCTCGACTCCCTTTGCGCTTTCATTTTCTTTCTCTTTTCCCATGTAACTTTCTCCTATTCTCTCTCACTTGTGACCTATTTTACCCTCTCTTTCGCCTTTTAGGTTTTTTCTTGCCCTCTTTACTTCATAAACTCTTGATTTTTTGTCGGCATGCCCTGTTCTTTCAACGCCTGGGTTAGTTTATAGTCGTGGTCATCATGTCAGGGGGTGAGTTAGTGGCATGTGTTTGTTGGGTGAAACAACCCTGATTTTCCTTTTTATGTCACTTTTCCTCATTGCCACTAGCAGGCCCGTTCTTCTCCTTAGCTTCAAAACCCACCAACTAGCCCTAACAACGACTCTACTTTTTAACTAGCCCCTGTTCTTCCTTTTTTGTGGACAAAACTCCCATCTAACTATTAACCAACTTTTCTTGAACTTTGAAAACGACATTATTTGCTTAAGAGACGTATGTGGCATGATAAAGGCAGGCTCAAACGTGTAGAATTGAGTGATTAACATCACTCAATAATCATATGATATATATTTTAACTTAAATTAGGGTTTACACATATATATAAGAAATTTTATAAAAATAAGCAATACATAAATGAGTAATCTCATATTATTATTTAACATTCTTTCGCATTTGGAGAGGGATTTCAAGAAGCAATTGGAGCTACAATTGGACACACAATGAATGGAAGTGTTCACACGACAACTCCTTGACGAAAATATTCAAAGTAGGGCGACCATAGAAACATGTCGAAGACGAATTGCCCCTTGAGCAACCAACTCACGAATGAAATAAAGATCAATAATGATATGTCATCAAGTGCAAGCATGGAAGACAAGATTTGCATCCATGTGAAGAGAGAGCATCAATGGAGAAAAGTGTAGATGAATTCCAAGTTCAAACAAAGATGATAGAACCTCTGAATTACGTCAATAAAACATAAGCAAGTGCACGATTCTCAGGCTCAATGCTAGAACAACAAGTGAAGACATCAATAACCCAATCAACATTAAACTATGCCAAGAGATGAAGAACAAGGTCATGATGAAAGGTAAGACCACGAAATAGGGTGCATTTAAGGTACTAAAAAATGTGTTTGATGGCAGGCATGTCTCAAAGAGTAGCTAGGAATAAATAGTTGTTTAACAACTTTATTCACAACAAACAAAATATCAAGAGTAGTGAGAGTGAGATACTGAAGACCACTAACCATGTTGCGATAAAAAATGACAGTTGGTAATAATTTGTCATCAATAGACAATGATGTCGGAAATTAAAAAAAAACATGACATTGTAAAGGTACAAAGAGGTGGTTGTAAGATGAAAAAGATGAAACCCTAACTGAAATCTAAAATTTTTCAATTTTTAGGGTTAAGGGACACAAAAGGAACTTGCTACTCTTATATCATGTAGAATTGCGGAATTGTATAATTTATATTAATCAATAATGATAGAACATATACTATTACCCTAATCCTATATTATTACTTAAGAAAATGAACCACAATAAACTTATTTGGGATAATAACATTTAAATACATCAAAATATCACATTTTTTTAAATTGAAGAGTTGAACTTTCAAATTTTTGTATTAAAATAACCAAAATTTTTTTATTTTCCTATTAAAAAGACTAAATTTTCACTATTTCCTATTGACTAGCAAAAATACAAAACTAATCACCTTATCTCTAAAACAAAGTACAAATTCTAATTTTGTTTATTCAGTGCCTTTAACAAAAAATACTGAAAATATGGTTTTTCATATATAAAATTTTGAAAGTTTAAGAACATTTTTGAATTCAATACCTTCAGTAGTAAAAAACATCATTCAATCCATTCAATAAAAATAATAATGGACAGTTGGATATTTTCATATGTTATTATATATTATTTTTTGATAAATAATATTTTCATATGTTATTATCCTAAACTATTGGTATGAACTATTAATAGAGTATGGAAAGCTTTAAAAAAAAAGTCGGTAATGAAGTTGAAAGGAATATGCATTTTGCATCGGCAGTTCATCACAGATAGAAGCATGCGGAGGCCTGCAATGACAGATCCATTTCTCTTATTTAACCAGGGAAGGCACAAATTAATGTATGCTTCAGTGTTTATATAATATTTAATGCAGATCGGTCCAATTAGGAGTTGGGTTTGATTGTCCTATACGTACGTAAGTGGATATAGTTGTAAAATTTGCACGGCATCAAAGCAACAATAACCGAAACAATGAAAGTCAGAAATATTTTAATTACATTGAGCTACATGAGCCAGAAGAAAGGTGCAACGCTTGGATCCATCTTTTTCAGACACCTTTTATTCTCATTTTGGCCTTCCTCCAGTCAGAAAGAGAAATATTGCCTTGGTCCTTATTTGTCCTACTCTCCTATAGCAGATACCCTACGTTTAACAGATTTCCTTTTTTTTTGTTCAAATTTGTCTTGAACTTGAGCTCCTTTTGATGGTTGGGCAGTTAATATGTCCATTCTTGAGGTAGACCCATATCTTGATGGTTCACGGCTGGCACGGTCCAGGACTGGCGATGTTGCTGTGAATACAAGCTATGCCTTCCATTCCCACCCACATGCATAGAATCTGAAGAGAAAGACGGCGATGATATAAAAATCAAATGCTAGAAACTCCTAGAGAATCCAACTTACGAATATATTAACTGTAGTTACCATGTTGCAGGGGAAAATTTTCGTTGAATTTTGATGCATGTGGCACGCCTACTTTGTCAAAGTGTTGTTTTAGAGCCTGTAACACTCTTGCTGGTATAAGAACTGTAGAGCAACCTATAGATGAAACAACCAAATATTTAAAATAATTAATGTTAGGTCACGCTATGCCTTCAAAGTGTGTGTTGATGATAAAATAACAACAAACAAATCCATCAATGTGAGGACTTGATTAGAAGTAGAATCCTGTCCTGCATCAGGAAAATTAGCTAAATTTTTTGGCCGAAAGACAGACCACAAGACCAAACAAGTAGATCATATGGGAAGATTCCACTGCATCCTTATCATATCTCAATCCCGTCATCTTGGCCACTACCCTTATAGAAGAATATGGAAAAGATGAAAAGGAATCTAAGAACATAGAACCAATCTAAAACCTCAAACTTAATGAGTCACAACCAAATAATGAAAATCGAAACCTAATCCTGTAGACAAACTGATAGTCTACTCAGCATTAACTACCCCAACGACCGTGGAAACCAAAAGCCAAAACAAGGCACCAAACAATTAATTCACCCTACACCAATACTTATTTAAGACAAAGAATAAATTATTTTACCTCGCTTCTTGCGCGACTCGTAAGGGTTGGCTGTTCCTTTAGGCAAAAAGACACCGGTTCCACCTGACCCACTTTTTGAACCCGGCTCACCAAGGAACACCGCTCTCATACCAGAACTGGGTTGCTGTTGGTTGGTCTGCTGCTGCTGTTGCATAATAGACCATGGACTTGAACTTGAAGTCAGAGGAAGAAAAGTCTTTTGCTCAATATTGTTATATCCATTATAAGCTCTCGCTTTGTTTTGGCTAAGTGTAAGCTGTTTTTTGTACTCCAGTTGCTTCATAAGCTGCTCTTGTTTAAGCTTAAGGAGCTTGAGAAAGAAGAAATAAAACAAATTAATCATATAACCCAAAAAAAAAAAAGGAAAAAAAGATATAAAAGATCTAGTATCGGAAGGAAATTGCGCCTATGCTTTACTTGGATAGCTCGTATTTGATCATCAATAGGAGCTTGTTCCGAGCGAAACTCAACGTTGCGGTTCCTTTCACTATTCATCTCCTCAAACTCTGTCATGATTGGTCCCGGTGGCAACGGTTCTTGAGATGAGTTGATTTGCCTCTCATGGTCCATGCCTACGGGTGACCGACCAGCCGACCCGGACGACTGAAAATTGAAGTAAACCACGAATAAGAGCTTTAAAATAGAGAGCACTAGAAAGAAACTAACTTGATCAATAAATTAACTACCTTTTCTAGTATATCATCCTCCTGAAACATGAAGTAAGCCATCTGACGAGTCAACTCAGCCATAAAATCTTCATCCGGATCGCTTTCTGTCTCCGTCGAACCCATTTCTGACGCAACGGGCGAACTTAAAACAGAGTCAGATGAAGCAAAAGAAGGCCAACTGCTTGGGGCAGTGATGGATTTGTTGTTTGGTGAGGCAGAGACTGAGTTTGAAAGTGAAGTATCATCACAATCTTCAAGATGATAAAACTGAGGAGGAAGCAGTGAGTGATTCGCGTTGCGTAGGTGAACAGCCATAATAAATGGCTTTTGAGTTGCGTTCAACAGAAAAGAGTTGAGTCGACAGAGGTAAGGTAGTGGCTTTGATGATTCGATTGTTGCTGGTTAGACAAGATTCATAATATCCTGGTCTAACACACACTGACACAAGCACGCACGCACCACACCTCACAGATACACAAAAGAAAAAGAAAAAGACTGAGTGAATCTAAATATTAAAGAAAAACACGGCTTTTAAGAGAAGGTTTACTTGTACCCGAGAAGATGGCTGCTTTGGAGAAGATAAACTTAGTCAATTCATGGGTCTAGTCTACTTATCGGGCACTAATGTTTAGTTGACTTTAGTAGCTCGACCGGACATTTGTCCAGCCGCACAAGTCACCGGCCATTTGTTAAGGATCGCGATTTCTTTCATTTGGAACAAGGACGGAATCAGTCTTGTAAATGGCCCTTATTCTATTTGTTGTTTCTGGTCAGGAAGAGATAAAAAATTTAAGTCCGGTTGTTTTCTGTCTGACGCTTTGTTGGTTACCAAGATTTATGTGCTAGGCAACAACTTTAGCTGTTAGGTGAGTTCATGGAGTTGTTTTGCTGTCAAATTTAGATCTGGAAACTAAAATTAAAGATCTCTGAATGTGATTAACAATAATTAATGAAGTTAGAAGACAAAAGAAACTCACTGGCTCGACATGAAAAGGCCAGCTTGAATTTAGGATTTCTTACCAAAAAATTCTCACCTTATTCCTTTTATTCTTTTCATGCAGAGCTGAAGCCGTTCTATATTTCAGTTTTCTAACAAAATAGAAAAAGAGAGGTCGAGTAATGGGCTCTTGTTCGTCCTCATTTGGACCCCTTTGTCCGTCCATTAAATTGGAATCAAGGCATCTGGCTTGGGCCCTACTCAATAAGTCCGAAGGGAAAATGGGTCTATTCAGCTTCTTACTTAACTATTCAATTTCAGATAGCCCAGGAATCCATTCTACTTGCTCAAGGTGAAATTTGAATTTAAATTGAATAAATTAAACTTGAATCAATTTTAATAAGTTATTTTCAAGTCAATTTAAATAAATTTACAGCTATTTAAATTTAATTCAAAATTTAACTATTTTTAAATTAAATTTGAGTTTTAATTTTTAATTTGTTGACCTTAAATTAACTCATTTAAATTCAAATCAATTTAAAACTAAATTATATTCACACTCGATCTAAACCAAATCCAACCCTACATGTTTATGGGTTTCTGAAGGGGGCTAGAACTTAGTCCTACTTAAAAAGGAGAACAAAATACTCTTTTATAGAGTTGGGCTTGCTCAAGTTTAAAAAACTAACTCGGTTTGAATTCATTTAATTAGAATTTGAGTCAAATTTAAATTAGAGGAAGTTATTTATTTCAGAAAGTTCAATTTGATATGATTCATAATCGAATGAATGATTTAATTTAATTCAAACTTCACTTGTGGATTAATTCAAGTTATTACAAACAATTATTAAAATGACATTATTTTATCTATTATTAGATAAAATGATATTGTTTTTGTCAATGAATCATGAATTTGAATTACAAATCTAAATTATAAATCTAAACTATGAATTTAAGTCATAAAACTTGAGTTAAAATTGAATTAAACTCGAATTGAATTATTTTTATTTGAATTAAACTCAAATTTCTTTTAATTTTGATTCAATAAACTCAAACTGGATTATTTTTTATTCAAACTAAACTCGAATTGAACTCTTTGTATTTAACCTTGATCTAAAACAACTTCTCGTCAATTTCCCAAAATTAATTTTGATTAAATTTGATTTTCTTATCATTTTCATTAACTATCTAACCCAATTTCTGTTCCGAGTCTCACAGTTGACTTAAATCGATCTTTGCCTTTACGTCCCGGACAGTTGTCCGGTTGAGTAGAATGGTTGTTGAGACAACTCGTAATCGGACGTAATTTCAGCCATGACATGTGACACATACAGAAAAGCAGATTACATTATCCTGATCCACCTTTATTTTATCTTCAATAAAGAAATCACGCCTAAAATTCAACAACTCTACAGTTCCATCTCTTATCTTCTCCGTAGATCTTCCTCAAATCCCAGTTGTTAAGCTCGCTGTTGTTTAGATCTTGAGTCGAACTTTTTAAAGGAAGAAGACTGAGACAGGGAAAAGAAAAAATGACACGAGATCGGAAAATAGGTGTAGCTATGGACTTCTCTAAGGGAAGCAAATTAGCTCTCAAATGGACCATTGATAATCTGCTAGACAAAGGTGACATACTCTATCTCATTCATATTAAGCTCCCTCTCGCTGATGAGTCCCGAAACCTTCTCTGGTCCACCACTGGTTCACGTAAGTATCACAATACCATTGTTATAGTATTTGATCAAAATTTCTGGTTCTGAATTTGTTTAATGAACCTTGTCTAGCTTTGATTCCCTTGTCGGAGTTTCGAGAACCTGAGGTGTTACAGAAGTACGACGTACAGCTTGATCTTGAGGTTCTGGAGATGCTTGAAACCGCTGCAAAGCAGAGACATGTACGTCTCTAATGTTTTCTAATGTAACACTAATTGTTTTTGTGTGATTATGGATTTGTTTTTCAATTTTATTTTGCATTGAAATTGATTGTAGGCAAGCGTGGCAGCAAAGCTATACTGGGGTGATCCCAGAGACAAGCTATGTGAGGCTGCTGAAGCTCTGAAACTAGACGCTTTGGTAATGGGAAGTAGAGGTCTTGGCAACATCCAAAGGTTTATACATCTTATTTTAAACGTTTGATCTGATTAACTAACCAAAAAAAAAAAAAGAAAACTCCTTGAAAAATGGGCAAGTTCATCCCTATTTTTTTTTAATGCTGCTATACTCTGTTCTGATTTAAAGAAAATTATTGATTGATGGGAAATAGGGTTTTGCTGGGAAGTGTGAGCAGCCATGTAATAGCAACTGCAACATGCCCTGTGACCATTGTCAAAGATCCGAGTACAAGAGGTCAGGGATTCTGATCTCATGTTCTTTATCACATCTTGCGAAGGAGTGTACGATTAGAAATAATATTTGCTATGGTCTCTGATGGTAATTTTCATGAGATAGATAATCCTACAAGGTTAGTTTGAGAAGGTTCGCTGTTTTATAAGTTTAACAAGCTTTGCCAAAGAACTCAGGTTGTTCAATGAATAAGCCTTATTCCAAGTATGTTTTAATAATTTAACCTTGTTATGCTATTTCGTTCAAGGTTTTTTGCAGTGTAAGTAACACACTACGTATATATATGCTTGGTTGTTTCTTTAGCTTCTTATAATTTTCCCTGTCACATCTTGATGATATTTGAGAAAATTTTCTTATCTATCTTATTGATTCAAAAATGTACATACTCACACACAGAGTAATAATCTAATTAAAATACTGTTAATATAATATAATTAACTGAACTAATCCTGCATTGTCTCTGCACTAATCCTGTACAATTACATTTCTGTTATATTTTCAATTTTATTTTACTCAAGTTGGTGTTTGGAAAGAAGTATACCTTCAAATTAATAGTTAGAACAGTAAGACAAAATGCTACTATTAGAACTTCATATCATAAAACTTGAGCGGGTTTTGAGGCTCATATCGTCCTATGAACTCACTTATGAGCCCTAAAATTTGATCCAAATCACTTCCTGAAGGCCTTTCGTGTATATGCGAGAAGCTTTTCTCTTGGAGGCAGGGGTTCCGGGACCATGACAATGTCAACGAGCTTCACAATTCAGTTGTCCTTAAACGAAAATTTCTCTTCATTAATCAACTCCACTTCTAATCATTCTTGCATTATTCCTACCCTATGAACCACCATTATCCTTACAAGGTCCAACTCTACTTCTAATAATTCGAATCTAATCCTTTTACAAACAGTTGGCAGCAATGTGCTCAATGCGTAGTCGACCGTGAAGAAAACTTAGAGGTCATTGTTGGTGGAATGCCCACTTTAATATGGAAGATGCCTTTTAGTGAAATTGTTGACATTGAAACGCCACTTTGGATCGTTATTGTGGTTCGAAGAGTAGACAACAAGATGGTTTAATTGTTGACATTGAAACGCCACTTTAATAATTTATTAATTAATTATTAAATAAATTAAAATGTTAAAATTTTTATTTGGGCTTAAATATATTGCTTTAAGGAGTTACAGTGTTAAAATAAATGGTCTAAGGGCATTAATGTAAACTCCTCTCGACCTGCCATACAAAAAGTTGATAAAGTAGATTATATTGATTGTACGTATGAAGTAAGGATACATGTAACAATACTTGTACGCCCAAGCCAGGGAGGTGAAATATAAAAACCTGATGTGTAACAACGGAATTTGAGCTGAAAAAGTCTTGCGTAAATTGGCACAGGCCAAAGTAGGCAATAAATTTTTTTTGCACTTTTCACTGCAAGATCCTGCAAGTGGATTATTTAATTGCTCGAAGGAATTGATTTAAGGAATTTCGCATTTTTAATAATGGATTCTCTATTATTTAATGACTGGGTTTTTGGTAGTCGGACTAGTCTTATTTCATATGATTCTCTAAGAGAAAAAAAATATGCCTAGAAAGAGACACATTTATTTTAAGAATACAACACTGTCAATAAGTCAGTTGGCCACATGCTATACACATAAACTTAGGCAACAGTCAGTTGACCACATATTATACACATGTACTTAGGCTAAAGCACTAAAAATGTAAATCACATACGAAGTGCGATTCAATAAGATATCTGGTGGAAATTCCAGCATCCTGTTGAGGAGTCAATGAGCTTAAGGTAGCAGGAGCCATCTCAATTTTTCTTAAACATATCAGAGGGGTTAAAATCCCAACAACTCTCCCCTTTCCCTACCCAACATATATGATAGAACAGTCCTCAAAGAAAGATGATAAGCGATATAGGAAATAAAAAGACGATAATTAGCAGATTGAACTAAAACCATATTGCTTTAGTCGATAACCCAGCAATATAAACTAGCAGACTCCAAGTCTCTAAGTCAACCAAATCAATAGAATCACCAACTGGATTATCATTTTCTAAATTTACTGTCAACTCATCAGTCTTCTCTTTGTATATGCAGAATGAATGAATCAACTCAGTCTATAATTAAGTCTGATCCTATCTCAAATGTGAGACAACATATGGCACCTTAATCTAAAGGGAGCATCTCTATGTTGTGATGGGAACTGACTGACCTATTGGTCAATATAAAAGGCAATCGAAGAACGAAAAGTCGATGAGAGCGTTCAAGAAGAGTTTGTTCTTGTCCTCCTTGGTCGGATATTACATTTTATTCTTATTATTTTTCAAATCAGGATTTGACTTTTTCATTTTTTTTTTTTTTTTCAGAGTAAGCTTGCATGGACCCGGCAAACGTGGAATTTTCTGCAATCAGACGCCTGCATTACATGTGTTACTGATTTTTACCATTTTTTTTTTATTGCTTTATTTAATAACAGAGATTAAACTATTTAATAATTGCTTTCCATGATTAATGTATTTATATTATTTTGGTATATGGATTTATTTTAAAATGTATATAAAAAATATTTTTATATCAAACTCATGTCTCAAAGCAGTTCCAAGAATGAGAGATAGATTTGAAAATATTTGTATTAGATGTTATAGTTAAAATTGGAGCTTGTTTAATGAGCTCTAAATCTTCAAAGTTTAGCTCGAAAAATGTAGAAATCTTTATTGAAGAATTTCAAAGTCTTGTAAGAGAAAGTTTCAAGGATTCTAGAGCCTAAAATAAAAATAAATAAAAAAAGGAAAGTAAAATTGTATCGTCTGATCCAAACATGTAATATTCTAAAGAGAACGACGTGCATGAAAAATGACAAAAATGTTATTCATCTGGGCACAATCCATCATTGATAAATTGAAATTTTCACAAAATAATTGGAAGTTGCGTTGCATTAACTCAAAAGCTTGAAAGAGGTAATTTATTTATCTCTTGAACATATAATAATCACAACAAAACATAAAATTGTGAATAGTATGCAAGGACAAATACAAAGAATAAAGTAGTTTTTTCTGTATCAGTTCATCATCCTTGTACCGATTATTCAACCTTAGCACTCATCCGGTAAAAACTTCATGTTCAATTTCTGATTAAATCCCTCTTAGCCATAAGAGCAATTGGACTTCTCACCCTGTGCTTTCCATCGGACCACACAACGGACGCAGATAAAGTAGTATTCACCGGAACACCTTTACCCGTTACAGTCACATTGAAAGATTTCTTCTCGTTTATTGACTCGAAGCAGAGAACTTCAGGCACTACTTTGATTCTAACCCCTGAGTTTGAAAAGACATGCGCCTTGTACGTGGAGTTTGGAAGACCAACATTTGTAACTGTTCTATGAAAGTTAATCGTGAAAGACTTTCCTGCTGAAACTTCGGATGCCATTGAAGGGTAATTGAGGTCCTTTGGTGATGCCTTTACTGAGGCTTCAGGACAAGTGATGTTATGTCCTGAAATAAGTCTAAGTCTTTTCGAACTATAACCTATACTGCAGAGCATTCTTACGTAGTCTTCTTCAAAAGCTTCGTATACAAGTCCTGGATGTATAGCTTTTGTCGGATTGACAAACCCAGATCCATATGAAAAGTCAGCTAGTGAACTTTTGGCATCATTCATTGGCAATGCTGGAGGCAGAAGAGAAATTATTGATTTACAAACATTAAACTTAAGAAAATCATCTGGACATGCAATTTATATAAAAAAAAATGATTACCAGTAGTCATTATAGCAGATTTGATGGCGGAAGGTGACCAAGTAGGGTGAAATGTTCTAACATATGCAGCTACACCAGCAACATGAGGGCATGCCATTGAGGTTCCAGTCAATATATTGAATTTAACGTGCCTTTCATCTTCTTCGTCATCGGTCAACGGAGCGATAGGCGAAAATGCAGCCAAAATGTTGACTCCAGGAGCACTTATATCAGGCTGAATGACAATTTATCACCACATTAACAAGGTTAATTGATCAAAATTTCCATTGAAGAAAGGGCATAGATTTAAGATGAGGGCAACAAATACCTTAAGAATCTCAGGCAGAATAGGATTTGGACCACGAGAAGAGAAAAAAGCAACAGCAGGAGCATCAGAATCCTTGACGCTTTCCGTTTTTAGTATCTTTGCTTGAGAGTTTCTGAAAATACAAATGCAAATATTTTATCATTTTCTGTGATAAAACAGGAAAGCACATGAAAAATGGCTACTTAAAGTTATCAATACTTTGTCGAATCCACGTAAGAGATGATACTCTTGTAATCGTGAGAGTTCAGCGACGATGATGGCCAAGAAACGACAGAGGAAACAAGGCCATTTACGTCATTTCCTTGAGTGATCGATCCTGCAGCACCTGCTTGATGAGCTACAATACTTCCTTCAGGCTTATCACATAAAACGATTTTTCCCTTAACTAGACTGCTATTGAGACAAGTGTCAGAACACGTCCTGGAAAGCAACAATGTTTGAAACTATTTTAATATATTTATTATTTGTTCACCAAGTTATGAGTTTATATGGTTTTAAAGAGGAACATACCAGGGATGAACGCAATCGGCTGGGGCTTGACTTCCAATTACAAGAGGAAATTTTTTTCCATTTTGACTGAAGCCATTAATTGCAAATCCCTATTTTAGTTAACAAAGCATTAGATTATTGATTAAATTCCGAGTACGTATTGATAATTTGTTAGATACAGGCAAATTCTAGGATTAATGATACATACCACTACTGCCGTTCCATTTCCAAGAACAACTCTGTCAATGAAAAGACGATCGGTTGTGGTAGCGGCGACTGACAACAACCATGGAGCTACACTTCCTGTTGTTCCTTGTAAAGGACCAGAATTGCCAGCAGCTTGTGCAGTTAAGATGCCTTTAGCCATTGCATGAAAAGAACCGATGGCAATGGGATCCTCACTAAAATCGGTTGCATGTCCTCCTATTGAGACTGTTAAAAGGTCAACTCCATCAGCAATAGCGTCATCAAAACCGGCCAATATATCTGCTCCTAGACAAATAAATATTACGCAGACTTTATACACAGCAATTCTTGAAGAGGGAACACCTCCTCTTGCAGTACCCTGTCCCAGTCCGAATAAATTTGCATCCTTTACTTTGTTTCCAGCAGCCGTAGAGGCAGTATGGGTTCCATGACCAAGAATATCTCTAGGTGTATCATTTTCAAAACCTACTCCGTAAAATCGGGCTCCAATTAATTTTCTGCAAAAAGGTAATCCAGCATCAATTGTTATGGAAGCCAGAAATTAACGTTAGACAATTTGAGTATCAACAATATACTAATATGGTTTAATTAACAAGAGAAACGCATTACTTGTTGCAAGTAAAATTTCTGCCACCCTTACAAACACCTTTCCACTTCTTGGGAGCAGGACCAAAACCTTCATCGCTAAAACTTTCGGATTCTGGCCAGATTCCAGTGTCTAAAACTCCGACTATAACATCACTCTCAACGCTGGGATTTCGTTTTACAGATTCAACTAAACCCATAAAATCCCATGATCTCGTGGTATGAAGCTGGAAAGTTCTACTTGGGAAAACTGAGACGACCCCTTTCATGGCTGCATGTCTTAGTTTAGAAATACATAATGTAATTGTAAAGGCCAAAAAATATATAGCCTATATTCAAGTAACATAACAAAGTATGAAGCAGGACTCACTGGCAAGCTTCTGCCTCTCATTGTCAGTGAGCTTGGCAGCAAATCCATTAAAACTCCTCTTGTAACTTCTAACCAGTACATTTTCTACAGAGCTGCGTAGACAAATACAAAGAGAAAGGAGGAGTTTGAGGGAAATTTTGACAGTACTATTATAATAATTTGCATTCTGTTTTGATGATTACCTGCCATCTACAACTTCTTGAAGCATAGTTCGATGGAACGATGTCGGCGAGTATTCACCCTCAGGAAGTGATCCCATGTAGACAATATAAACCTACATGAAGGCAAGGGGAATTTGACCCTTTTTTTAATAGCAAATTTTTCAGATGAAATTTGAGAACACATCCGTTAAGAATAAGATTACTTACTTTTCTATCTCCTTCGGTTGCGCCATGCAATGTGCCCATATTGAGCAAAACAAAAAACAAAGAGCAATTAAACAGAAAGAATCCATTGCGATCCATTGTTTCGAATCTGGAAGCTCCAATCTGATGAGCAACAAAATGGTATTTTATAGATAACAAGGGTTGTTTATCAAATTAGTAGAATAATTTTATGTTTAGTAATCTTCTTTATCTTTGGTATTTCAGCTAATTTTATTGGATGCTTTAGCAGATATTACTCAATTATATTGAGCACAAATGCAATAAAATTAATGTGCTATTATGAATTAGATGCTATTTTTCCTCGACATGGAAAGAAGATTATCAAATATATATTTTTAATATTTTTTTGTTGACATTAATAAGAAGATATTGATATAGTATTATTTAAATACCTTTAGAAATTACTTATTATAAATTAGTATTATTTTGGATTAAATTAACATGTTGTATTTTAAAATAATTGTTTGTTGTATTGTCTAAAACATTCTCTTTTTAATAATATATTAGAATTATTTCAAATTATCAAATCATGAAGTTAATTAATTAAATTATTTTTTTAAATTATCAATTTATTACGTTTTTATAAAATATTCTATATATTATTTGTTATGTTAATTAGAAATGAGTGTACTTTTATCGTAAAAATTGAATAAGAATAATTTAAATTATAACAGAACTAAAATTAATTTGGTAATTTTTTAATATTTAAGATAGAAATGATGATCAAGTTACACTTTGTGTTTTAGGTTTGAGGTAATTCGTTACTTGATAATAATCTATCTTTTATTATGCAATTTGTGTAAATAAGTTAATAAAAGATTTCGGTATTTTTTTTATTATAGAATATGATTTAATTACCATATCTATACGAGATAATTTTTATTTTATTATAATTTTATGTTTAATAAATATATAAGATAAAAGTATCTTAGTTTTCCATTAAAATTACAGGTATCCCAGTAACCAATTTTGATTATTTTAATCTCTATAGTTTAGTTGAAAATTAAATATCTATTTTTTTTCAATAAAAATATGAAAAATTACACTAGTAAGCTGTGTTTATTCGTTTTTTTTTTGCTTAATTTAATGGATTTTTAAAGATTCACAATCATGATATGCAAATAAAATTCATATCATAAAGATAGAGACACCAACAAGTTGAATCAAATTGATTTCTAGAGGGCATGGCCCAAGGCTCACAGAATGTGCCCTTGTGGGCCTTTAATAGGTCGTTCCAATAATATATTATATTATATTTTTAAAATATAATATATACATATATATAATTTATATATTTTTAAATAGAAAATTTAAAAATTAGCTAAAATTTTTATAATTAAATTTAATTTAAATTGTATGTTTGAATGTATATTATATTTTATTTTTTAACAATCTAACTACAATTTCCTTTCCCCATAAGTGATGGTATATCAATAAAATTTTAGAGGGGCTAAGATCATTTCACTAAGAAGAAAATGTTCAAAAACTAATTCATTATATAATAAAATTATTTATCACACAAAGGATGCTGGCAACATTATACCCTACAAAGTACCTTCTTTAGACCAACCACTTTACAAATTCAAAATGCATGGTATATCATGTATTCCCCATAACCTTGAAGTATTTAATGCAATATTCTATAATTTATGTGTTATAACATCTTAATATTAGAATTGTCTTTTTTGGTTAGAAATTAAGGTTAAAAAATAGATTTTAAAATAAGAAATAAGATTAAGTGAGTTCGAGAGTAAAATAGTTATTTAGAAGCATGTGTGTAAGCTATGTATGAGTTTTCTTAGAAGACTATTTCATTCTTAGCATGAGAAGAACTAAAAATCTAAGATTTCTAAGGGAGCATGATTGTGTGTCCAACAGACACACGATCATGCATCTTAGTGCCGCCATATATATAGTTTAGTTTTTCTCGAATTTTTTTCAGATAAACTTGACTAAGTTTTCACCTAAATTTTCTTTCTCATTCTAGTGAACCTTAATCCAACAAGAGAAGGAGAGCACCTAGCAATCACCAATCCATATAGGGAGGGAGCACTAATAAGAGGGAGAGAAATTGTTCCATAGCCATCAGGTAAGTGTTTTCTATCTCTATTTTATGTTCCATAGCATGTGTTTCCCTACTATGATGTATTTTGATGATGATGGTTATATGTTTGGTATTTGTGTGACTTGTGTGAGTGATCAAAGTAATGGAATAAGAGATTAATGCATGAAGTGCTTGTTTGGGAAGTAATTGATATGCATATATGTTCATGTATTGATTTTAAGGGTTTTCAATATGTTAAGTTATGAGTTATAAGTTTATGAATGAAATAAATATGTGCATGTGGAAGTTGAGAAGTTGATTGATTGAGTTTAAAAGTGCATTTGGATGATTTTGGCATGGTTTTGGAGTTTCTAGATGTGATATCACATAAACAGAGTAAGACACATGACCGTGTGCCTACCAGTGCATGCCTTTGGAGTAGTAGTTTCTATGATACTACGGTGCCCTTGTGCTTTGAAAGGCTTGGGAGCACAACCATGCTCAAGGGGTCACGATCGTGTGCCCACTCTCTTTTAATATAATCATGCGAACTAAGCATGGTAGTTCCCAAAAGTTGTTTACAAGCCCGTGCATGCAAAGATCGTGATCATGTGCTAGCCTTGCATAATCGTGAGTTCTTACCTACACAATTGTGTTGCAAACCAAAGTTTAGCTAGAAAATTACAAAAAACTAGCACAATCTTATGCATGACTTCATACACAACCATGCATCTCCAATGTATAACTGTGCGTCTCATGCTGCATGACTATGCATTATACAAAATTCCCAAAAATTTTAGAATGAAGTGTAGAGCCTTATTAAGTCATTTAAACACATATACAACACAATAATATGATAAGATAATAAGATATTATACGTGACTAACATCACATGACATAACATGCCTACTTGGTCATGCATTGTCCATTTGTGGACATGAATGATTCTTAGGATGATATCTATTGACTCAGAAATATTAGATTGGGAGTACTTGTTGACTCCATCTAGAATTGAGTTTCTAATGAATATCGATAAATGTCAAAAGCTGAATCTTTGGCCAGAGATATGAAAGTCCTATGAGGTTGGTTCATGTTGACAAGTTTCAAATATATCGATCAATAATTCAAAGAAATATCAAATTCAAGATCTTGACAAATCTGTGAATCTAAATTTGATCCAGATTAAATGACGTAAAGATATCATCTACATAAAAAATATAGTCTCTTATAGGTTTAATGAAATGATTTATCTATCGTGGTTTAAGAGCTATGACACATTATTAAATATTTTAGTCGTTGAGTTTTTTTGAAGGTCGAAATCACACCAACTCTCTCCTTTCCCGACCCAACATATGTGATAGAACACACAAAAGAAGATAAAGTCCATATAGGAAATAAAAAGAAGATAATTAGCAAATTGAACTAAAACCAATTTGCTTTAATCAATAACCCAGCAATATAAACTGGCAGACTCGAAGACTCTAAGTCAACTAAATCAACAGAATCGCCGACTGGGTCATCATTTTCTCAGTTTATCATTGACTCATCAGTCTGATGCAGAATGAGTCAATTCAGTCTATAGTCGAAAGCTAATCCTTTCTCAAAAATAATTTTGCTCTCCTTCAAGTTTCGACAAATTTTATTTTGACAACAAGACAACGGATGGCACCTTAATATAAAGGAAATTTCTTCATGTTCTGGTATATAGAGGGAGTATCTTCATGCTCTAATGGAGACTCATTATATTGGTCAGTATGAAGGCAATCGTAGAGTAGGAAGTTGTTGAGGGCATCGAAGAAGAGTTCATCGTTGTCCTCCTTGGCCGGATATATATATATTACATTTTATTCTTATTATTTTTTAAATCAGGATATTACTTTTATTTTTATCCATGGTAAGCTTGCATGGACCCAGGGCAAACATGGAGTTTTCTGCAATCAGACACCTGCTTTACCTATGTTATTGAATTTTAATAAGTTTTTTTTATTGCTTTATCTAATAACAGAGATTAAATTATTTAATAATTGCTTTTTGTGATTAATGGATTTATTTTAAAATGTATTCAATCACATAATACCCTAATTAGAATAATTTGTATAAAAAATTGACAAAAATATTGTTTTTTCAACATAAATTCATCGTTAACCAAAATAATTGGAAGTTGTAATACATTAACTCAAAAGTTCGAAAGATATGATTTATTTATTTCATGATTATACATAACAAAACAATTGTGACTAACAGACAAGGACAAATACACAGAATAAAGTAGTTTTTTCTGAATCAGTTCATCATCCTTGGACCTATTATTCAACCTTAGCAGTAAAGCCAGTAAAAACTTCATATTCAGTTTCTGATTAAATCCCTCTTAGGGATAAGAGCAATTGGACTTCTTACCCCGTGCTTCCCATCAGACCACACAACGGATGCAGATAAAATAGTATTCACTGGAACACCTTCACCAGTTACAGTCACATCGAAAGATTTCTTCTCGTTTATTGACTCGAAGGAGAGAAGTTCAGGTACTACTTTGATTTGAACTTCTGAGTTTGAGAAGACATGCACCTTGTAGGTGGAGTTTGCAAGGCCAACATTTGTAACTGTTCTATGAAAGTTGATCGTGAAAGACTCTCCTGCTGGAACTTCAGATGCCATTGAAGGGTAATTGAGGTCCTTTGCTGATCCATTTTCTGAGGCTTCAGGACAAGTGCTGTTGTCTCCCGTAACAAGTCTAAGTCTTTCCGAACTATAACCTATACTGCAGAGCATTCTTACGTAGTCTTCTTCAAAAGCTTCGTATACAAGTCCGGGATTTATAGCTTTTATTGGATTGACAAACCCAGATCCATATGAAAATTCAGCTAGTGAACTTTTGGAATCATTCATTGGTGACGCTGCAGGGAGCAGACAAATTTTGATTTACAAACGTTAAACTTAGAAAATCATCGGGACATGCTATTCATCATAAAAAAAATGATTACCAGTAGTCATTATAGCAGATTTGATGGCGGAAGGTGACCAAGTAGGGTGAAATGTTCTAACATATGCGGCTACACCAGCAACATGAGGGCATGCCATTGAGGTTCCAGACAATAGATTGAATTTAACGTGCCTTTCATCTTCTTCGTCCTTGGTCAACGGAGCGATAGGCGAAAATGCAGCCAAAATGTCAACTCCAGGAGCACTTATATCAGGCTGAATGACAATTTATCACCACATTAACAAAGTTAATTGATCAATATTTCCAATGAAGAAAGGGCGTAGATTTATGAGAGCAACATATACCTTAAGAATCTCAGGCTGAATAGGATTTGGACCACGAGAAGAGAAAAAAGCAACAGCAGGAGCATCAGAATCCTTGACGCTTTCAGTTTTTAGTATTTCTGCTTGAGGGTTTCTGAAAATACAAATGCAAATATTTTATCATTTTCAGTGATAAAACAGGAAAGCACCTGAAAAATGGCTACTTAAAGTTATCAATACTTCGTCGAATCCACGTAGGAGATGATATTCTTGTAATCGTGAGAGTTCAGCGACGATGATGACCAAGAAACCATAAAGGAAACCGGGCCATTTACGTCATTTCTTTGAGTGATCGATCCTGCAGCACCTGCTTGATGAGCTACAATACTTCCTTCAGACTTATCACATAAAACGATCTTTCCCTTTACTAGACTGCTATTGAGACAACTTTCAGAACACGTCCTGGAAAGTGACAATGTTTGAAACTATTTTAATATATTTATTATTTGTTCACCAAGTTATGAGTTTATATGGTTTTAAAGAGGAACATACCGCGCATTAGCGCAATCGCCGGGGACTTGACTTCCAATTACGAGAGGAAATTTTTTTCCACTTTGACTGAAGCCATTAATTGCAAATCCCTATTTTAGTTAACAAAGCATTAGATTATTAATTATGTATTCTGAATGCGTATTGATAATTTGCTAGATAAAGGAAAATTCTAGGATTAATGATACGTACCACTACTGCCGTTCCATTTCCAAGAACAATTCTGTCAATGAAAAGGCGATCGGTTGTGGTAGCGGCTACGGACAACAACCACGGAGCAACACTTCCTGTTGTTCCTTGTAAAGGACCAGAATTGCCAGCAGCTTGTGCAGTCAATATGCCTTTAGCCATTGCATGAAAAGAACCGATGGCAATGGGATCCTCACTAAAATCGGCTGCCTCTCCTCCTAATGAGACTGTTAGAAGGTCAACTCCATCAGCAATAGCATCGTCAAAACCAGCCAATATATCTGCTCCTCGACAACCAGACTCCGAGCAGACTTTATACACAGCAATTCTTGAAGAGGGAACACCTCCTCTTGCAGTACCCTGTCCCAGTCCGAATAAATTTGCATCCTTTACTTTGTTTCCAGCAGCCGTAGAGGCAGTATGGGTCCCATGACCAACAATATCTATAGCTGTATCATTTTCAGAACCTACTGTGTAAAATCGGGCTCCAATTAATTTCCTGCAAAATGATAATCCAGAATCAGTTGTTATTTAAGCCAGAAATTAGCATTAGACAATTTGAGTAACCAAAATACTAACAATGTTTAATTAACAAGAGAAGCACATTACTTGTTGCAAGTGAAATTTCTGCCACCTTCACAGACACCTTTCCACTTCTTGGGAGCAGGACCAAAACCTTCATCAGTAAAACTTTCTGATTCAGGCCAGATTCCAGTGTCTAAAACTCCGACTATAACATCACTCTCAACGCTGGGATTTCGTTTAACAGATTCACCTAAACCTATAAAATCCCAGGATCTCGTGGTTTGAAGCTGGAAAGTTCTACTTGGAAAAACTGATACGACTCCTTTCATGGCTGCATGTCATAGTTTAGAATACATAGTGTAATTGCAAAGGTCAAAAAATGTATAGTCTATATTCAAGTAACATAACAAAATATAGAGCAGGACTCACTGGCAAGTTTTTGCTTCTCATTGTCAGTGAGCTTGGCAGCAAATCCATTGAAACTCCTCTTGTAACTTCTAACCAGTACATTTTCTACAGAGCTGGGTACACACATACAAGGAGAAAGGATTTTGAGGGAAAAATTGCAAATAATATTATTGTAATTTACATTCTGTTTTGATAATTACCTGCCATCAACAACTTCTTGAAGCATAGTTCGATGGAACGATGATGGTGAGTATTTACCCTCAGGAATTGCTCCCATGTAGACAATATAAACCTGCAAGAATGTAATGGGAATTTAACATTTTTTTTTAATAGCAAATATTCTGATGACATTTGAAAACACGTCTGTTAAGAATAAGATTACTTTTCTATCTCCTTCAGTTGCGCCACACAATGTGCTCATATTGAGTGAAAGAAACAACAAAAAGCAATTAAACAGAAAGAATCCATTACTATCCATTGTTTCGAATCTGGATGCTCTCCAATCTGATGAGCAACAAAATGCAATTTTATAGATAACAAGGGTTGTTTATCAAATTAACAGAATAATTTTATGTTTAGTAATCTTCAATATCTTTGGTATTACAGTTATAGATTTGAATGAGTGAAAGTATTTACCTTTACTGGATACATACAGCAGATATTACTCAATAATTCAGGCACAATAGGATGGAATAAAATTAATGTGCTATTTTTTTGTTTTTTGGTAATTGATTAATGGGCTATTAAAAAGTAATGGGATAACAGAATTTAGTTGATATACTCCCAGATTATGAATTAAACGCTGAATTTACCTTTACATGGCAAGAATATTATTGGAAATAGTCTTGAATGGTACTAGTGTCAATTTTTGCATTCATATTGTGCTGTTGCGCCAAGTTTCAATGGTTCAAATACTGTATCGAGTATTTTCTTCTTTGAAAGATAACAAAGATGAAATTTTTAAAAACAGTACAAGACTTGGAGAGTATTTCAACTGATGTTGCTGATGAGGATCAGACTACGATTTTTATTAAATTCGTTACCCAAGTTATATTCTAATTTTGTGGAGACCTTAAAATATGGGTGCCAAACAATAGAGCTAAGTTATATTCTAGGAAATTGTCAACGTTTTCATCTTTAATGAAAATTAAACATAATTTCAATAATAGTACAAAACATTGAAGTTATAATGATATGCATTTAAAGTCAATAAAAAAATCTATAATTATAACGTAACATTGGCTACATTTTCTCTATAATTTGCAATTGATTTTCCTATCAATCTATGAGTCTTATGATCAAACAAAACAAAAGAATCTTTTGATGTCTCATTCATGACTCTAATTTGAACTTTAAATTTGTTGAAGTATTGAATTTAACAGGATATATGAATTGTGTTTAATTTTTTTTAGATGTTTTTTTATTGAACCAATGTGTTAAATCTGTTAAACCAAGAAATAATGACTATCGGTCCAAATTTAAAAATAATAATATTAGATGTTTAAGTTAAAATTGGAGTTTGTTTGATGAGTTCTAAAGCTTCAAAATATATCAAAAAATACAAAAATTGCCATTGAAGAGCTTCAAAGTCTCCTAAGAAAAAGGTTAAAGGGTTCCAAAGCATAAAACAAAGTAAAAAAAGAAAGTAAAATCGTATAAAAAAGATAAAAATGTTATTCTCAATACAAATTCATCGTTAACTAAAAATACATTTACCTTTGATACTTGAATCTTCACAAAATAATTTGAAGTTGTAATACATTAACTCAAAAGCTTGAAAGAGGTAATTTATTCATCTCTTGAACGTATAATAATCAAAACAAAACAGATAATTGTAAATAGTATACAAGGACCAATACAAAGAATAAAGTGCTTTTTTCTGTATCGGTTCATCATCCTTGTACCTATTATTCAACCTTAGCACTCAGCTAGTGACAGCATCATGTTCAATTTCTGCTTAATTCCCTCTTAGCGATAAGAGAAATTGGACTTCTCACCCTGTGCTTCCCATCAGACCACACAACGGATGCAGATAAAGTAGTACTCACTGGAACACCTTTACTCGTTACAGTCACATTGAAAGATTTCTTCTCGTTTATTGACTCGAAGGAGAGAACTTCAGGCACTACTTTGATTCTAACCTCTGAGTTTGAAAAGACATGCACCTTGTAGGTGGAGTTTGGAAGACCAACATTTGTAACTGTTCTATGAAAGTTAATCGTGAAAGACTTTCCTGCCGAAACTTCGGATGCCATTGAAGGGTAATTGAGGTCCTTTGGTGATGCCTTTACTGAGGCTTCAGGACAAGTGATGTTATCTCCTGTAACAAGTCTAAGTCTTTTCGTACTATAACCTATACTGCAGAGCATTCTTACGTAGTCTTCTTCAAAAGCTTCGTATACAAGTCCTGGATGTATAGCTTTTATCGGATTGACAAACCCAGATCCATATGAAAAGTCAGCTAGTGAACTTTTGGCATCATTCATTGGCAATGCTGGAGGCAGAAGAGAAATTATTGATTTACAAACATTAAACTTAAGAAAATCATCTGGACATGCAATTTATATAAAAAAAAATGATTACCAGTAGTCATTATAGCAGATTTGATGGCGGAAGGTGACCAAGTAGGGTGAAATGTTCTAACATATGCAGCTACACCAGCAACATGAGGGCATGCCATTGAGGTTCCAGACAATATATTGAATTTAACGTGCCTTTCATCTTCTTCGTCCTTGGTCAACGGAGCGATAGGCGAAAATGCAGCCAGAATGTCAACTCCAGGAGCACTTATATCAGGCTGAATGACAATTTATCACCACATTAACAAAGTTAATTGATCAATATTTCCAATGAAGAGAGGGCGTAGATTTAAGATGAGAGCAACATATACCTTAAGAATCTCAGGCAGAATAGGATTTGGACCTCGAGA
This sequence comes from Anacardium occidentale, assembly GCA_026122585.1. Classification (NCBI taxonomy): domain Eukaryota; kingdom Viridiplantae; phylum Streptophyta; class Magnoliopsida; order Sapindales; family Anacardiaceae; genus Anacardium; species Anacardium occidentale. Next base: position 723,195 of record JAJEJH010000063.1, on the reverse strand, counting down.
AGAGAAAAAGGCAACAGTAGGAGCATCAGAATCCTTGACGCTTTCCGTTTTTAGTATTTCTGCTTGAGGGTTTCTGAAAATCCAAATTCAAATATTTTATCATTTTCAGTGATAAAACAGGAAAGCACCTGAAAAATGGCTACTTAAGGTTATCAATACTTTGTCGAATCCACGTAGGAGATGATATTCTTGTAATCGCGAGTGTTCAGCGACGATGATGGCCAAGAAACCATAAAGGAAACCGGGCCATTTGCGTCATTTCTTTGAGTGATCGAACCTGCAGCACCTGCTTGATGAGCTACAATACTTCCTTCAGGCTTATCACATAAAACGATTTTTCCCTTAACTAGATTGCTATTGAGACAAGTGTCAGAACACGTCCTGGAAAGCAACAATGTTTGAAACTATTTTAATATATTTATTATTTGTTCACCAAGTTATGAGTTTATATGGTTTTAAAGAGGAACATACCGGGCATTAGCGCAATCGCCGGGAACTTGACTTCCAATTACGAGAGGAAATTTTTTTCCACTTTGACTGAAGCCATTAATTGCAAATCCCTATTTTAGTTAACAAAACATTAGATTATTAATAATGAAAATTCTGAATACGTATTGATAATTTGTTAGATAAAGGAAAATTCTAGGATTAATGATACGTACCACTACTGCCGTTCCATTTCCAAGAACAATTCTGTCAATGAAAAGGCGATCAGTTGTGGTAGCGGCTACGGACAACAACCACGGAGCAACACTTCCTGTTGTTCCTTGTAAAGGACCAGAATTGCCAGCAGCTTGTGCAGTCAATATACCTTTAGCCATTGCATGAAAAGAACCGATGGCAATGGGATCCTCACTAAAATCGGCTGCATCTCCTCCTAATGAGACTGTTAGAAGGTCAACTCCATCAGCAATAGCATCGTCAAAACCGGCCAATATATCTGCTCCTCGACAACCAGACTCCGAGCAGACTTTATACACAGCAATTCTTGAAGAGGGAACACCTCCTCTTGCATTACCCTGTCCCACTCCGAAAAAATTTGCATCCTTTACTTTGTTTCCAGCAGCCGTAGAGGCAGTATGGGTCCCATGACCAACAGTATCTATAGCTGTTTCATCTTCAGAACCTACTGTGTAAAATCGGGCTCCAATTAATTTTCTGCAAAAAGGTCATTTAGCATTAACTGTTATGGAAGCCAGAAATTATAATATTAGACAATTCGAGTATCAACAAAATACTAATATCGTTTAATTAAAAAGAGAAACATATTACTTGTTGCAAGCGAAATTTCTGCCACCTTTACAAACACCTTTCCACTTCTTGGGAGCAGGACCAAAACCTTCATCACTAAAACTTTCGGATTCTGGCCAGATTCCGGTGTCTAGAACTCCGACTATAACATCACTCTCAACATTGGGATTTCGTTTAACAGATTCAACTAAACCCATAAAATCCCATGATCTCGTAGTATGAAGCTGGAAAGTTCTGCTTGGGAAAACTGAGACGACCCCTTTCATGGCTGCATGACATAGTTTAGAAATACATACGGTAATTGTAAAGGCCAAAAAATCTATAGCCTGTATTCAGGTAAGATAACAAAGTATGAAGCAGGACTCACTGGCAAGCTTTTGCCTCTCATTGTCAGTGAGCTTGGCAGCAAATCCATTAAAACTCCTCTTGTAACTTCTAACCAGGACATTTTCCACAGAGCTGCGTAGGCAAATACAAAGAGGAAGAAGGAGTTTGAGGGAAATTTGACAATTCTATTATAATAATTTGCATTCTGTTTTGATAATTACCTGCCATCTACAACTTCTTGAAGCATGCTTTGATGGAACGATGACGGTGAGTATTCACCCTCAGGAAGTGATCCCATGTAGACAATATAAACCTGCATGAAGGCAACGGGAATTTAACATTTTTTTTTTTTTGACATTAAATTTTTTTTATGAAATTTGAAAACCCATCTGTTAAGAATAAGATTACTTTTCTATCTCCTTCAGCTGCGCAATACAATGTGCCCATATTGAGTAAAATAAAAAACAAAACGCAATTAAACAGAAAGAATCCATTGCTATCCATTGTTCGAATCTGAATGCTCCAATATGATGAGCAACAAAATGCTGTTTTATAGATAACAAGGGTTGTTTATCAAATTAATAGAATAATTTTATGTTTAGTAATCTTCTATATCTTTGGTATTTCAGCAAATTATGAACTGGAATGAGTGAATTTATTTACCTTTACTGGATACATACAGCAGTTATTACTCAATAATATTGGGCACAATATGATGCAATAAAATTAATGTGCCATTTTTACCTCGCAAGAATATTATTGGAAATAGTCTTGAATGGTAATAGTGTTAATTTTTGCATTCATATTGTGTATGTTGTATGTTGTGCTTTTGCGCCAAGTTTATATGGTTCAAATACTACTGGGATCGTTAACGTTGTGCTGAGGTAAATCTTGTATTGTTACTAAATAATAATGGTGTTGTGAAGAAAACAAGCAGCGACTGTTAAAAATGGTGCTGGATTAAAAGGGGAATTTGAGATTTGTTTACATTTTTATGTGGTGGTTTGCCCCTATGGCTAGGGCAACCTAAATTTGAAACAATCTTTTAATTCCATACAATACAAAAATATAATATCAAGATCAAGATTTTTATATGAAATATAGTTAGTATCGTGTTTCGATATTTCGATTAACACGAAACCAATATTTATTGAGCCAAATATTTAAAAATAAATAAATAATATATGGTTAACTATATTTAATATGTCAATTGAATTCTAAATATTGAAGGTCTTGTTCCTGTTATGGGGATTACAAAGAATCCCACTTTCTTGCTTGTGGAGAATATTCTTCTCTCTTTCACCTCTCCTTCCTCGCCCTCTTTCTTCCTTTCTTGTTCAAATACGATTATAGGAATGATATTTTAATAAACAATTAAAAGTGTAAAGATATTCTTGTAAATTATATTTTGGAAAAAAGTATGCAAAAAGGAAGGTATGACTCATTCGGAGATCTGTCATGGTCCTAATGGTTGATTTAGTATATCTGAGATGCGAACTGTTTTTAGCCGTAAACCAATACCAATATCTGCTTTGCCATTTCAGGAAAATCAGTCAATGTTTTAGCTGTAGACTTTCTGTATGGTAAGCCTCAATTAAGCTTTTGATCCAGTGAACTATGATCTTCTACAATTATGGAAAATCTATATACTGTGTGCAAGAAAGATTTTCATTTATTCAATTTTAATATATGGATCATAATATATCATGTATTTGGGATAATTCAAACAGGAAAAAAATAAATAATTTTTCTGCACTCACAAATTAGTACCCAAAAGATAATTTATGTATTTAGTTTGGGTTTTAGTGATCAAGTAGTTAAGATGTTACCATATTTGCCACGGTTATATTTTTGTTACAAGAACTTTCAAGTTTTGGTTATAAATTGATATGCTTGTAGCTAAAATGCAAAAATAATCTTGGCCTGAGTATGGTATCTTATTTGAAACAATTAATCTTTTGTTTATTTACATGGCGATTAAAGTCCAGCTTATTTTTTAACCAAGAAGTATCTTATTATTTCTTTAATACCCAAGTATGAAGAGGTTGAAGTTGGTATCATGCAAAACAATTCATTGAACCAGCTTTTAGGGTTCATCAACTGGTTTTATTTATGAATGTAGTTTTTCTTCTTGTAAAATGCCAAAATTTCACCGTTAACAACCTTGTATCTGTTTCTTGCTGATATTTGTACCTTTCTTTCTTTAGGATTTGGCTAGGGAAACGTGGCAGAAGCATGAATGCTATCAATTGGGAAAATAAAATGGCCTTCATTTTCCACATTACTAAAGCCTTAAAAGAATGTCATCCGATTGTCAATACTGAAGTAATCTATAAGCTCTGCCTTCAGAATATTCATAAAAGGGACTTATAAAAGTATGATATCACATAAGCTTAATAACATCAGGCAAAACATACAAAGACCATGATATAACATACATTGTTCTCTTCATAACACTTGGCACTTGAGTTCTATAACATACAACAGCCAAGTTAAATCATTCAACGATGTTACATTTGTTTTTTCGCTACACAAGTCTCAAACTATTCTACGCAATAACAAATCATTCATATATTATGCAGGGTTTTAATACAGAATCCTAGTATCTTTTAAGCCTTCTTGGGCAGCAATATTATCCTCAAGCACTTGACCTAACAAAGAAAATTAGGCCAAGCTCAGATTGCAACAAATTGAAGATAGCTAAACAACAGATTAAATCAACAAATACAAGAGTATAAACCATAATGAAAATGATAGGAACCTACACAAATCTAACGATAGATTCTAATATGCTAGTAAAAAGAGGTGTGAGCTCCTCCTAAGGCCATAGACTCCCAATCAGCCAAAAATTGCCCAAAACCTAATTCAACATTTTTTCCTTTTTCTCCTCCCTTTGCCCATACATGCTTCATAACACCATAATCCTTCATAATTGCCCATACATACCATACATGTTTCACAACTCACCAATTCCATTAATTTCACCAAAATATTATCTTAATTAAATATTATCTTAATTATTTATTATCCTAATCAATATTACTAATTATTTTTATTATCACAATCCGAACATTTAAATATTATCCTAATTATATATTATTTTAATTACTTATTATCCTAACCAATATTATTAAATTAATATTTTTATTTATATTATTACTATTATCTAATCCAAACATCAACCATAATGAAAACTTGAGACTAGAAAATGACAACAAGGAGAGGGCTTACAGTGTTAAAATACCCACCACTGAAGACAAAAGTACAGTGATTTGCTCAAGTATGGAGATAGTTAGCAGCCATCATCAGCTCCAGAGTTAGTTCAGGTTCAATGTGGAAATCTGTCTCCTTACCCCTGACCAAAAGAGCAGCATTCTTTGTCAACATAGTGCAGTCTAAAGAAAAAATGCATAAAATTAAGGGCTTCAAATCTTTGTTTAGCTTCAAAAAGCAATCAGTGAAGGTGAAAGGTAGAAAAAGAAAAGTTAATTCATATTAGTTTAAAATGGACATAGAGACAATCAAAACATGAAGTCGTATTCAAAATAAGTAACATGAACCCAATGATGATAGAAGAAGCGCTGTCCATCTCTTTACAAAGTTAAGACCCTACCAGCAAATTAGTCATTTCACAAATGGAACGGAATGGATGACAATCTTCTATAATGCAAGCAGAGACAAGCAGTTTTTTTTTTTTAATTCTAATAGAACTACCACCCCATTGAACACTAACAAAATTGTGAAGCATAATTTTAACAGAGTCCTCGTTTCTCAAAGTAAACCAAAATTTACCCAATACACATAATTAAGAAAACTCGAATTTTGCATCCTAATGTACAGTATCAAAAGACAAATGGATATATCAATAGACTACAATAGTATTTCCACAAAGAAATTCAAATTAAACAAAAAAAAAAAAAAAAGAACCTGGCATACTGAAGAGACCAATAGAAATATTGACAGATCTTCTCCAAAATGGTGGTGCTTATCTCAGGGAATGTCACTTTTCCATCCTGTGTTTCAGCAAAACTCCCTGCAACACATCAATACAACTCTAATTTTCCGGTAATTACACAATATACACTGCGTCCTTAACATTATCGGGCAATTTAAAAGCGAAAATAGTAACATTTAGAAATTATATTCCAAATATCATTTCCGCTTTTCTATTAGAACATTATAATACTGCAAATGCGATATTAAACTGGTGATTCCAGTAAAGTTATGGGCTTTTGCATCAACGTACCATAACATTCGCCCAAAACATAACACTCATCATCAGCCACAAAATTTATCAACAATAAATTATATGAAATTAGGTATTTTGCAGAAAAAAAAAAAGAATAAATAAATAAATGAGAGAGAGAGAGAAACCTGGAGAGGTAAGCATGTTGCGGATGGTTTGCGAGACCATGGCAGCTTCCTTGTCAATCACGAACTCGAAGCCCTCCGCGCTGATCAGCTTCACCGTGTCTTCCTTCTTCATCTTATTCCGAGGAGGACTTTCGATTTGATGATGTGAACGGATCGGACGATCGAAACTCGATGTGGGGTGTTTGCTGAGTTCTATCAATGGGGGAGTTCGGTTTTCACACCATTTTTTGAAGGGGAGGATATTGCTTGGGTATGGGGTTGGTGGATTGGAGGATGGTCTTGACAAATCTAATGGCAAAAGCAAATTGTCACCTATTCATATTTCATGGAGGCCCAAACGACTATTCTCACCCAAAGGTTTTCTCCAATGACATTACTGCCCAGGAATTTAAAAAAATTAAATATTCCCCTTAAATAAATTTCATCCAATTTTATTAGTATTTTTAATAAAATAATTAAAATATTCTTCACTAACAAAATAAATAATATTAATATTAAAAAAACAATAATAATAATAATATAATAATAATAATTTTAAAAAATAATAAAAATTAAACAAATTAAAATAAAAAAAAAATGACCAACATTGTTAGTAACATTACCGATGACAGTAATCATTACAAATCAAATTAGATGATTAAAAATGAATACTTAATACCATTAATAATTTAATGTGGTCATGTCCATCATTAAAAAATGACTAAAAATAATCAGTTTTAAGTATATCAATCATTTTCGACTATTTTTTATAATGGAGACAAATAGATCTAATCATTTTTACAAAATCTTTGATGGTTAAATTTGATTGTTCCAACCATTAAAATGGTCAAATTAATTATTAATAATAACAAGTGATCATTTTTAACTACTTAATTAGATTTTTTATGACCACTGCGATCAGCAATGCTATTAAGAATAGTAACTACTTTTTTAAAATTTAAATTTAAATTTTTATTGTTTATATATTATTTATTATTATTTTAATATCTTATTAATATTATTTTATATTTATTTATTTTTATAAAATTAATTTTATTATTTATTATTGTTTAAATTTTTTATTTAAAATATTAAAATAATCATTTAATTAACTAAATTTAATTATTAATTTTATTTAATAGGTAAATATATAACTTTTTAACAAATTTTGAATAAGAAATAGTTATTGAAAAAACCTTGGTGGAAACAAGTCGTTAGGATTTTGTTGTTCATACGTCGCCTTCCAAAGCGTTCCTGTAACACTTTTTAAATATATGGAATAAATATTAAAAAAGATTTTAAATTTTAATTCCACGTAGCAATGATTAGCAATTTAGTATTAAGAAAAATATTTCAATTTTAATTTTAATTTGTTATCATTTTTAATTAACTAAACGGACAAATTATTCATTTTATGACGTGGCAATAATTCATTGGTTGTTTTTTTCACTGAATATACTACATCTGGCCTTATATTATCCGACCGAAAATTATATAATCCACAGCCTGCAACTGTCAGTTGACATCTCATCATTTTGTCATTTTTCTTACCCAAAATGAAACGATCCCGTTTCATCCGAAACCAAGTATCTATAAAATCCCTCCTTGTCCAATCCTCAGTTTCTTCTTTCTTCTTTCCAATTGCTCCCTCTCTCGCGTTGGACATAATCCCTGCAATTCCTCCCATTGCCGTACCGAAAGTCGCAATTCTCTCTTTCTCTCTTCTCGATCTATCCGCCTGTGACTGTAAGTAAGAACACTCTTAACTCGCCTACGGCTCACTTTAATTTCTTTAAAATTCGAGTGAAATTTGGTTGATTTTGAGGTGTGTTTATTTTCTTGTGTTTTTTACAGGTGTTTAAAGAGGGATCGGAGAGGGAGAGGCTCTGATGGCGAGTAGAATTGATCACGAGTACGATTATTTGTTCAAGATCGTGCTGATCGGCGACTCTGGTGTGGGAAAATCAAACATTCTTTCCAGGTTTACGAGGAATGAGTTTTGCTTGGAATCTAAATCCACCATTGGTGTTGAGTTCGCCACCAGAACTCTTCAGGTGATTCTCTTTAAAATACGAGTGGCTTGATCTGTTTGGAAATTAGAGATTGTTTGGGTTCGTTGATATATTCAGCTTATTTGTAACTAACAATTAGTACTGAGTTTTTGTGTTACTGACGTTAAAAGTGCTCTGGTTTTGTTACCGGTAGTTTGAATAGTGAGAAGAACACGAGATCTTGTAAGTTAAGTTGACAATTTATATTGCAGGTCATTACATTCGCTGACATTGTATCCACGTCTTTATGTTTTGAGTCAAATTTCATCTTCAAGAGCATCTTGGATGGTTTAGTGTCCTTTGAATTGACAAGGAAATGTTGGTTATAATTGCAATTTTGTGCCTGTAATGAAATTTTATCAACTGCGTATGGTTATAATTATGTGAATGGAAAATTATTGTATTGGAACTGTTCATTCTCTGAATTGCTACACCAGAACCTTAATCAGAGTGAAATAGGACATCCTAGCAGAAGGAATACATTGAGCACTTAATATAATGATGAATAGCACAATTTGGGGTGGTGATGGGTCCTTTTTTTGAAGTGTTTTATGATGTTGAAGTGGTAAGATCAATTGTCAATTGACTTCTATGTAATTTGAGGAAGTGAATAACATGCGTGTGGCCATGAATAATATTACTATGGATTTTTCATCAAGATGGAGTTCAATGAAAAATCATGAGCTGCCAATTAGTAAATTAATGACAATTTATTATTTTTTTTCTGAGCCCTCCATAGAGTTAGATGGTTCTAGTGGAGCCTAAGATTTGTGGTTTTCAGAAGTGAACCAAAATTTTTCCCTATCAAACTTCTCTCATAACTCTAATATTTGGTGCAGGTAGAAGGAAAGACAGTTAAGGCACAGATTTGGGACACAGCAGGGCAGGAGCGATACCGAGCAATCACCAGTGCTTATTACAGAGGAGCTGTCGGTGCCCTCCTTGTCTATGACATAACCAAGAGGCAAACTTTTGACAATGTCCAGAGGTGGCTCCGTGAGTTGAGAGATCATGCTGATTCTAACATTGTGATAATGATGGCTGGGAATAAGTCCGACTTGAATCATCTTAGAGCTGTTCCAGAGGATGATGGGTATTCCTTGGCTGAGAAGGAAGGTCTCTCATTTCTTGAGACGTCTGCACTGGAGTCAACCAATGTTGAGAAGGCATTTCAGACAATTTTGACTGAGATTTACCATATCATAAGCAAAAAAGCATTGGCAGCCCAGCAGGCTGCTGCTACTTCTACTGTTCCTGGTCAAGGAACCACTATTCATGTTGCTGATTCATCAGGGAATGCGAAAAAAGGTTGCTGTTCTAGTTAATATGATGTGGATACTTGAGGAAGGAAACAGAATTACTACTAGGCAGACAATTTTCTTTTCTTTTCTTTTTTTTTTTTTTTTTTTTAAATTCATTTTCTCATTTCTTTTGAAACTTTGGCTGAGAGAGACATATAGAATACATCTTTACTTGATTGAGTTGTGATAAGGAAGCTTGTGAAATTTAATTAGGTATACAGCCATTTCTTAAGCTCCGTTGGCTTTAAAATTAGAAAATTGATGTCATTAAGTTTTATGTTAATGCTATTACTTGCTAACTTGTATTAGTATTTGATGTGGGAGATATGATTCCATAACTTGTTTTGACATCTATTATGCAGTCCCATCTATCTGCTTCTTTCTTAGAACCAACTAGCATGTCTGGTAATATTTGTTGAAGCTGTACCATTGTCATCGACTGTGGTTCAAAATCAATGTCATATCGTTAGATGTTAAAATGTAAAACAATAAGGATGCAAAATCAGGGAAGGAGAGCTTGCCCCTTTCACCCGGTATATTTTGAATCAAGTTGTCAAAAATGGCAAATAAATTAGAATCGAAAGAAGCTGAATATTGAGGAATCTTTTGACTAGTAACTACTCAATTTGTACAGTCACATGATGAATTGTATGTCTCGTCTTGCAATAATCCTTAACCTTATCAAGTATATCACTAGAGTTGACTCCAGGCTCAGCTATCACATGGCAAGACAACGAAAGTTTCCCAGTTGTAATGGCCCAAACATGCAAGTCATAAATAGTTTGAACTCCATGAATACATTTTATATCACTTTCTAGCCTCCCAATATCAATTTCGCTTGGTGTCCTCTCCATCAGTATGCCAAATATATTTCTAATCATGGGAATCGTAGTAGCAACAGAAAAAGCTGAGAACACAAATGTGCAGACAAGATCCACAACACACCAATCTGGCCTTATCCACATAAATGCTCCTGCGACCATCACACCAACTGATTGAATGAGGTCAGCCATGACATGCAAATAAGCCCCCTGGAGATTTATGTTTAATATCCTCATCTTGGCTGGATAACTCACCAGGTTCTTTCCATCACCTTCACCTACTAAACCCAATTTTTCTACCTCAACTTGATGATGATGATGATGATGATGATCATGATCATGATTATGATGGTGATGATCATCATGATCTTTGTCCACACAAACATGATGAGCATGATCATGGCCAAGGCAAATGATCACAATTAAATTGATAATAAATCCAAATGCGGCAACTCCAAACATGAGTGCCCCATTCACCTCTGCACATTTATGAACCATTCTGTAAAGTGATTCATAAATTAAGTAACCAGATACTAACCATATTAGTTGCATTGATATAAGGGCTCCCAAAACTTCAAGACGATGGAATCCAAAAGAGTAATGTATCGTTGCCTCCCAACCTGAAGCCCAGACTGAGAAGAGAGAGATAGAGAATCCAGCAACATCCATCACCAAGTGGGCTGCATCTGTCATAACAGCTAGACTGTTGGCTTTAACCCCACCAAAAATCTCTACCACCATAGCTACTAGGTAGAAAATTATGAGTGCACAAAGTTTTGTTTCTGATTTTGATCGCTCATCTGACTCCGACATATTGTTTTCTTGTTTAAAGAAGGCACAAACAGAATCACAAGGAATTTGTAGTGCCACTAAATTAGTAACATTTCCTCCAGAGACCATTGCTATCTCAACATCATGGTGGTCCTCTGTTCTTAGAATTGAGACCTCCTTGCTTTCCATCTGCTTGGATAATGAGGTGATCAATTTAGTAAAGGAATGTAAAATGAAGAAATTGAAACAAGTTAAGCATGACCGGCCAACTTAATAAACAAACAAAGAAATGCATCTTTCTTTCCTGAAAATCAAAGAGTACAAAATAGAATTATAAGTAAAATGAAGAAAAGAAAACATCAAGAGAAAGCCAGATTTTCATTCACATAGCTGAATATCAAGACAAGGCATTTTCCTATTGTTCATCTTGTGCATTCAAGTAACAAAATATATCTTAACTACTTTTCATTGCAATAAACCAACAATCTTAGATTACTTTCTCTTGTTCATGTAGTTCAGTCATTTGTTTTCAGTGCAACATGATAAAATCATCTTAGGTGATTTCATGCTTCTTTTACTTGATGCACGCTAGCACTGTTGTTAAACAAATTAACACTATTATACCCAAAGAATTCACTTTGGTTTATTTGTTGGGAGGAACAGCATTCATTTTATGGATCCCTAAGGCATAGTTTACCTAAAGCATCATGCATTCTTTTCACCTTAAATTGAATAGCATTTGACATGGCATGCAGTGAAATATCTCCCAATCCCATCCATCGAAACTCTATACACAGTCTAACCCTGCTATATCAAGAAATTCATTTGGTTAATTGCCAAGACAGTAGCTTACATTTGCAACTGAAAATTGGTGATTCAATCAACTTGACTTAACTCAGTGAAGCTCAATTCTGAAAATATTGAGATTGCAGAGAAGGTTGATTTAATTCATATGCTCAAAATGCACTTTTTTTCCTGCATGAAAATAAACATAAAGGATTAACCCATGGATTCATTACATTCCAAATGATCGATCAGATATCTCCTATTACCAGAAATAATTATACACGGTTTGCTGCTAATCATTTTACGAAGTTCTTCAATACAAGTTAAGAAAAAAGAACAACTTCATCAATTTAGAAATATTCAAACCCAAAAAAATGGTATTTTAAATCCTATTCAAGTTATTAAATTCATTCAAGGCCAACCATCCAGCTGATTTTCCTTCAAAATACTTAACACACGTTCACGTTCTAAAACACAAAAGCAAATGTGGACTTATGTTCTTTCAAAACAACATAAACACCATTAAAAGACGAGCTAACAAGTCATGATCCATGAATCAAAATCAAACAAAGCATTTGTCTAATGAATAAAACACCGAACACCCATTTGAAAACGCCCCAGACCAAAACAAAAATAGCCAAAACAATTGTCTAAAAGTCAATGGGAGATGAAGAAGATACCTAGAAAGCTTGAAGGAGATCTGCTGCCTGTGGTGACATAAATCATGAGATGTTAACAACTAATAAATCGTATCCAAGAAAAGATTGTATTAAAACTAACATTAAGCAGTCCTCACATGGAAACACTATAACGATTCATACTTTTCCATACTTTGGGTGGATTTAAGGCTTTGAATTGTAGACGACAGGTACAACGAGAAAACAAATTAGGGTCGGCAGTTTGCACAGATCCAATAAGAGAAGACAAATTTGGACGGCAATTTGAAAGCGTCACCCTGCTTAGAGAGTGAATGTATATATATTTATAATATATTTAGTTGGTTTCAGACAAGTTGGTTACTTCTTCTCACAGTGTCTTCAACAACAACTTTGTGGTCTTCATGTCTTTGGCAGCAATCAGTTATCATATATCAGAGCTCCAAATCGGTTTGACCCGAATAACAATGCCGATTTGGTGCGGTAATTACTCTTAAATTAGCTTTTAAATGAGTTGTCTGAAGAATAATATGGTTATTTTTTAAACTGAAATAATTTGAGATAATATGGTAATAATCATTTTTCATTAACCATATTGAATTTTAAGTACAAATTTATAATCTAAGAATTAAAGGCCAAATTTTAGAAGGGGGGGGTGTGTGTGGTGTGGTGAGGAGGAGAGGTAAATAGCAATATAATCATTATTGAAATTGGATGATTAAAACAAAGTATAAACTTCCGGAATTGTAAAAGGTGTACATAAAAATCATGTGTGAGTGGGATTAAGTCCTTGGGCGGTATTGATATTAGGATTTGCCGGCCAGGAGGCTCCTCAGCCACATCAGGAGTTGCAGTCAGTGTCTCCGACCACCTTCATTTTTAGTTTGTTTATATAATTATATTTTTATTATTCGTTGTTATATTATTCTATCAGTCAAAGAGAACTTACCAATTTCTTTATTTTAATATTATTTACTTCATTCTTCAAAAGCGGAGGGCTCTTCAAATTTTGTTGGCTTGCGTTTCTTTGTTCTCCTGTTGTTGTTGTCTGAGATTTGTGCTGTACAAAGTAGTAAAAATGGCCCAGGGAAGCATGGACCCTGCCGTTCTGGACGATATCATTAATCGTTTATTGGATTTCAAGAACGGTAAACCAGGAAAGCAAGTTCAACTCAGTGAGTCTGAGATCCGCCAACTCTGTACCGTCTCTAGAGAAATCTTCCTTCAACAACCTAATCTTCTTGAACTCGCTGCACCCATCCAGATCTGCGGTACGTCGTTGTTTTTACCCCTCTTTTGCTTTTTGAACGTTAAACTAGCGATAATGAGATAAGATTTGTGATAAAGTTGCGATTTATCTTTTTAACTTGTAACCCGTTACTTGTGAACGTTGCTGTAAAGGTCTCTCTTTTAGTGCCATTGATGGTGCTTTTGCATTGCGGTTTTGATTTAGTGGGGAAGTTTGCGGCTTTTGGGAAGAAAACTGGGTTTTGAAAATGAAGACAAAGGATAAACACAAAAGAGTGCTATGAGGGGTTTTAGAAAGATATGATTTTTGGTTTCTGTGGCTCATTTGAGTTTCCAATACTTTGATTTTGTGTTTCATTGGATTGAAACCTATCTATGGTCTTGTAATAATCATCCCGAAAAGGTTGAAAGGAACTAGGAGGAATAAGTGGACTCGTTTGAGTAGGAGAAAATGGATGTCAAAAAATCATGTGGGTTCTAAACGTCTGCATTGAGGCTGATGCAGTGGTACAGAGCTTGTTTGAAATTAATTTTGGATATTTAACTTGATGTTTGTGCTTGAACTGGATTAGTTGTAGAAGTTATTGCTGTGTATTTGATAATATCTTTGTTTTGGTATAATCTGTATTCAACAAAAGTTGCCTCATGTTTTCATCTTAAAACATTAATGGTATCTTGTTATCATTAGTGTCTGACTGTGTGAAATTGAACTATTCATTGAAATTCAATCAGGTTTGCTTAAGCTATTGGCTTTGCTTAACTTCAACTGGTCCCTTTATGGTGATGTATAGTGTTAAAATATTGATTCTGAATCTTAACTATGAGATTTTTGGAGAACATAACTTGATAAGACAACTGCATCACGGGAAAAGGGGCATTAAGGGGAGATGATCTATTTCTTGTTTGCTTCCATATACATGATGGAAGTGGTGCTAGTACAGCATCACTGCTTGTTGGATTCATATTATAATATCAATCTACACAATGCCAGAGAAATCTCAATTGTATGCGTACATTGCTCCTTCAACGTTGCAGGACAGGTGAAACAAATAACCATGGAAAATATGGCAGGGTACTTGGTCAAAAAATAGGAACGCTTGGTAATCTTAATCAAATATTGATATCTTGCCTCATTTTTATGTGAATGTAAGTGGCAGGAAATGATAAAGGGTAATAGCAGTTTGTGTTTGGTTTTTAGAGTAGGAATTGGTCCAATTCATTGTTCAAAATCTTTGTTTGAATAAGAATGTGGCTGGGTTTATTATGACTCTTTAAGTGAATATCTGCTTTTGGTGTCTCTTTGTTAGCATATTCTATGAAATTCTTTTATCATTCTTGCTTATATGGTGTCTGTTGCTGGTATAGTTGAGTATAATAACCTTTGGGCTTTTGGCTTTCTTTTTCTGAATTTCCAGGAGATATTCATGGGCAGTATTCGGATCTTTTGAGGCTTTTTGAATACGGGGGTTTCCCTCCTAAGGCTAATTATTTATTCCTTGGGGACTATGTTGACCGTGGCAAGCAGAGTTTGGAAACAATATGCCTTCTGCTTGCATATAAAATCAAATACCCTGAGAATTTCTTTCTTTTAAGAGGAAATCATGAATGTGCCTCTATCAACCGGATTTATGGATTTTATGATGAATGCAAACGCCGATTCAATGTGAGACTATGGAAAGTATTTACTGATTGTTTTAACTGCCTTCCTGTAGCTGCTCTCATCGATGACAAGATATTCTGCATGCATGGTGGCCTTTCCCCTGATTTAACAAATTTGGATCAAATTAGGAAGCTGCCTCGCCCAACTGATGTTCCAGATTCTGGTTTACTTTGTGATTTACTTTGGTCAGATCCTGGACAAGATGTCAAGGGCTGGGGAATGAATGACCGGGGAGTCTCATTCACTTTTGGGCCAGATGCGGTGTCAGATTTTTTGATGAAACATGATATGGACCTTATATGTCGTGCACATCAGGTTAGGGATATTAGCCTCTCTCTCGCTCTCTTCCCATGTTCTTGAGTCAAGTAGCTTAACTTGATACTTATTCTTCCAGGTTGTGGAGGATGGGTATGAGTTCTTTGCTGATAGACAGCTTGTCACAATATTTTCTGCTCCCAATTACTGTGGTGAATTTGACAATGCTGGTGCAATGATGAGCGTCGATGAAAGCTTAATGTGCTCTTTCCAAATCCTTAAGCCTACAGATAAAAAGCCAAAATTCTCATAAAAAAATTATGGTGATTGCTGTTCAAATTACAGCTTAGAATTGCTAATGTGAGTTCCACACTGCTTCATTTGGTACATCAAAGTTTGTCATTGTAATCTTTAAATATGAAATGAGGAAATTGCTCTCTAGTGCTGAAAGCTTGAAGTATTTTTGTAATTGTAATTGTGCATGCAGTTGTCAGACTTCTTGGTAGACTTTAATTGTGCCTGTAATCATGTGAATCTTTGCTGATAAATGTACATGTCGCCATTTTTGGGTATAGAGCCTTTATAAAAATGGAATATTAAACTAGAATAAGTTTGACTAAAGAGTTAAATTGATTTAATTAAATGGGATGAATTTTACAACCTGCGAGTTCATCCAAATTGGTGGGACAGAATTTTCTGGAATTGTGTGTTCCTATACGACTAGCGCCATATATGGCATCTGTCTGACTATCTGTTGTTCCATGAGTAACACAAGCGTCACAGGATGCAGACATCTCATGCCCCTGTAACTTTCTGACCATTCTCCTACACATATATGTTTGGTCAAATTTTAATGCTTTAACTTATAATAGTAGCACATGTTAGAGAGGGGCCATCTGTTTCAATTTTACTTTTGGTTGTATTTGAATGAAGAGTATCTTGTGGTTTCCCCTTTATTGTGTCTGTGTATATGGCTAATCTCTCTGCTCCATGATAGTTTTGTACAATGATGAAGACAATGATGTGCACAGCCAAGAAAAGTCATCTTAGTTTTGTAGGATGTTCAAACATACTTTTGGATTCGTGAACATAGTATTTTGTTGTTAAAATTTTGGTACATTGGTAGCATCATCTCTTTAAAGTTGTCGCTGCTTCTATATGACAAACCAACCCCTACAAAAAGTATGTGAGCTTTCTGTAACTTCACTCTGTAAACATTGATTTCTTTGTTGTAACCATTCTGATTTCTGATTTTGATTCCATAATTTCTTTCACTCTTAACGTTTTGCTAATGTTACATATTATTTGCAGTCTATTTGTGAGTTGAGGAAAACGCAGTTGAAGATAAGCCTGGTCTATTGCTCCTTCAGAGTCAGAAGTTGCAGTCTTGCAGATAGTTATCCTTCTTCTGTGTTGAAGGGACGAGTTATATGGTTAAAATCTTGTGTTGAAGGAGCTCTCCAGCCTCAATAAGGACCTACCTACTTCATAGGGCGGCATCAATTGGCAGGGTGTTCATTTTTTCCTATTAAGTTCTCATGCGGAAATTCAAGGACCTTAGATATGCATAATGTTTTGTAAATGACTGCACTTTGTAGAATGTGAGACCCAATTGGAAGATTATTTTCTTCAATATAAGCTTTCTCACTACCTCCCTAATTAACTTTGGTTGCAAACTCTTGGCATGTATTGTCATCTCTATTGCAGCTTGCATTGTACGGCTAATTTGCTGCTAGTAACAAACCTACTAGTTGAGCGAATGAATTTACTTTTCATTTCATGCGTATGAGATTTATGACATTGATTAGCCACTTGACCATCGCTGCTTTGTAGCAATCAGAGCCGTAACTCCGTCATAGCTCTACCCTATCGTCTGCCATACATCCGGAACTTCCACTACTCTCATTCTTGAAATGTCAAACTTGGCACGTTACTAGATCCGTAGTCTTTACTACAGAAGATAGTAGCACCCTTAGTCGACAGGATTAATATGGAAGCTGATGCATTAGACAGTTTTGCATGACCATGTGCTCAAGCCCTATTTATGTTCTGGCTCTGATCCAATTTTCAGTACTACATCAGAACTGCAAAGAGCTTTAGAGGGTTGCATGACAGGAAAATTTGAAGATGCATACTTCATTTGTTCACTTTTTGCTTGTAGGGTTTGCCTCTACTAGCAGAGTTTTTGGCAGTGGACTTCACGGTGATGGAACACTTGTACTACAAAGAGCAAATTATGGGCATCTCCACCGCAACATCATGGCCATTCAGCACCAATTCACAAGCACCCACCTCATCGTAAACATCCTCCACCTTCCCAATCTCCACCACCCTTTCATTGGTGTCCACCTTTCCAATCTCCACCAACCCATTCCCTACCACCGTCTCCCAGGTATCCGCCACCATCACCACCTACAACAACTTATCCTCCACTTTCTCCTACACGTACACCACCAACCCAATACCCTCCATCTTCTCCTAGATATCCACCTCCAACTCATAGGCATCCACCACCAGCTCAAACGTATCTACCACCAACTCAAACGTATCCTCTCCCCACACCAATGTAGTCCACCACCATCTTCACCATAGCGTAAACCACCGCATGCATACTATTGGAGTTAGATAACAAAAAATTGTGTCAAGATTATCATTATGAAGATTATTGGTGGTTATTTTACTGTAATCAAAGATCATTTTTTTTTTCTTTTTAAATAACAAGAATTGATAGTATAAACATATTTTAAATTTGAACCATACAAAAACATGTTATATCTGATATATTTATCTAATTACTGATTGAAATCTTGAAAAAATATTTATTTTCTACAGTAGATGAAAAAAATAAAAATAAAAACTAGTATGTCTGAGCTCGGGTTCGAACCGGGGACCTCTAGTGTGTGAGACTAGCGTGATAACCAACTACACCACCCAGACGAGTTGTTTGCAGGTGATTACTCTTAATATAAATAGTAAGCTTTGACATGTTTTATAAGACCCGGCTCGTCCCCTCTGTTGATCGAATTGCAGAGAAACACCAAACAAAAAATAATTCTCTGCAATTAGTCTCCTCTCTTACCATGGAAGCGCATCATGCATCTTTAGGTCGAAGAACGGTGCTTATCTAATTACCCTTTAATCTTGTTACAATCATCTCTCTGAATTTCATTGTTTTCATTTTCAATCAAATTAATGGGTATTTTCGTTTTTTGTTGTAATAGTTGGAAGAAATTCGTCAAAAACGAGCTGCAGAGAGACTCAGCAAGACTTCTTCAGGACCAGATCTCTCTAAAGTTTCTTCAATTCCAATTAACGGTGTCCTCTCTGTTTTTCCTCTTAATTTTTATTATTTCCTTAAATGATTAATTTAATTGCTAATAGGATTGCTTGATTTATGTATGCATAGATACCTCTGGAATGATAAAATCGGCGAGCGGGAATCGACTCTCTGAGGTAATAATTTTATATTTTTAATTGAAAGACTCAAACGTCTTTCCTTGAATGCATTTGGTTGTCAGATTTGGTCATTCTGATATCTAATGATGACTGGTGTAGACCGATGTTAGTGGCTTAGTATCTCAGCTGAAAGATATGCAAAAGAAAAATGCGAAATTGGAAGAAAGAAACAACATTCTGTCCGCAAAGGTATTGTTTTGATTATTCTCAAGCGACTTTTTTTTTTAATCTTTTGGTTATTAGTGATACAGGCTTTTGGGGATATTTTTATCTTGATGAAAAAATTTGTTGTTTGATTTATTCAGCTTCAAACAACTGAAGCAGAAAATGGGATTCTTCAGTCACGGCTGAGCGAGCTGGTTAGGGAACTCAACTTTATGTTCTATTTACTGTGCATGCTTGGGTACCGAATCATTATCTGTGGGATGCGGACAAGTTCTTAGTAGATTTTGTTGAGGAGTGAAAACCTCATTAATGTAGTGGTATATAATGATTGACTCAATTTGTATTCCTTCTTCCCATTTTCTCTTCCAATTCTCCGAATTGGCAAGGCACTGGCAATAACTTTGGGGAATAGTTTCTTCGGGGCATGCCTGTTGTGTAGAGCTTTAATTCTTATAGTTTTTGCATGTGCCTATATGATGTATCTGATGAAGTTTAAATCGGTTAAATATTAGTGTCTCCTGTTTCATTATTTTAGAAGATTCAACCATCAGATTAACTGATATTGGTTTACGTCTAACTTTTTTGTGTCTCTCTGCATGCCAAGAATTTCGTTAAATTTCAATAGCAGATTGTGTATATTTGACATTCAATCCATAGAATTTTCACACAAAACTTTTATCATGCTTCTGCTTATTATTTTTGATTTATATATATTTCATGCGATAAATTGTAGGAACAAAACACTGTACCATCTTTGAGAAGAGCCCTGAAGGATGTAGCAATGGAGAAAGATGCAGCTGTTGTTGCACGGGTAGATATCATCTAATCTAAGCAATATGCGCTGTTTATTCTCATCACATATCCATGTGTGACTATTGCTATTCTCCACCACAAAGTCTAATATTTTAGTGTAGGAGGATCTTTCAGCTCAACTTCGCACTCTGAAAAAACGTTTAAAAGAAGCAGAAGAAGAACAGTACCGGGTATGATAATCATGCTGTTTTCTGAGATATGATGTGTCCTAAGTTATTGTTCTTACCTTTACTCTTCCATAGGCTGAGGAAGATGCTGCAGCCTTGAGAGCAGAACTAAACTCAATACAGCAACAAGCAATGAATGGTCCTCCTGTTGGAATAACATCTATAGGAGTTTCAACTGATCATATCCAAACACTAGAAAAGGAATTGGCTTCTTTAAAATATGAATTACAGGTTTGCCTGTGCATCGTAACTTTTTATGTTTCCTCCTGCTGAACCTTATGGTCATAGAGTCTTATTTTGACTTGATATATATAGCAAGAGTTACAATTGAGACAGAAAGAGCAACAACGGTTGACAGAAGAGCAAGCTCGAATTTCTGTGCTAACATTTGAAAAGCAGGAATTGGAAGAGAAACTTGCTGCAAGCTCCAGAAAAGCCTCTGGTATTACCCATAAATTTCTTCTAGTTGTGATGGATGAATCTCACAATTCCTCCGTTGTGCATATCTTCTATGTAGCTAGATTGTTCAATATGCAAAGAATGTTTCCTTTTAGTTTTGGTACCCTTGTAGTTTCAATTGCATAAAATTGTTTTGTTGACTTTATAGTAACATAATAGACTTTGTAAGTTTTAAATTTGTACTATGGCAACATAAAATGGTTGTATTTGCTACTTTTGGTTGATTTCAAGCCACTGATCTTGTCTCTGCATTGCAGAAGTCTCAGATAAAGCAGCTCACAAGACATTTTCACCGGTAAGATAACTTCACTGTCTTTATGACGGTTAAGCCTAACAAATTATAAGCAATTGAGTGAACATGCTAATTAGTTTATAGCGCTGAAGAACAAATGAAATGAAAATAAAAATAAAAACTTTGATTTCATGCTTGCTTTTGTCTCATTTGTCTTTTATGTTGATTGCTACAGTTTGTCATTATGGTTAACAGCAACATAGTCTGTAATAGCAGCATCTCTTTGAGTTATTTTCCTATGATGCTTGATCAGTCACTTTTTTATGCGAGGCAAGATGTTGAAGGGCTAATGTTTCAAGCTTTGTACTTGGTTCTCTTATTTTTTATTTGCTTTTGTTTTTATTTTGTAGGAAGAAAAAGAAAAACTTGAAAAGCAATTGCATGATATGGCTGTAGTGGTTGAGAGGCTAGAAAGTAGCAGACAAAAACTTCTGATGGAGGTGCAGCCTTTGTTTTCATGGTTATCTTTTTTCTTTAATTAGTGGATTGTTTGGGGTGCATCTATATTCTCAAGGCAAAGTTGATTTCCTCCTTTTGACAGATTGATAGTCAATCTTCAGAGATAGAAAGGCTTTTTGAAGAAAATTCTAATCTCACATCTACTTATCAAGAGGCAATGAACATAGCAAAGCACTGGGAGAATCAGGTAACCAGAAGGTTTCTAGAATCAGACTTATCTATTAAGGATCTCTGCAATTATATGTTGCATCATTTATACATGAAGTTGCAACTTTCCCTTATACTTGAACTTTTTAAGTATGCCATTATAAGTCATAGTTTGCCTCAGTTCAATTAATATGATGGCTTATTTGTTTCTCATCTACATAGCTTTCTGATAATGTGCTAGAGCTATTGTCACTACCTCTGGTTAAAGTTAATGTTAATTACGGTGTTTATTGTTCTTTATAGATAACATTAGCCTCTCTTATGCAATATTCAAAATCTTTCCAGGAGTTGGAATTGTTTCAATTATTGATGACCGTATTTCTTAAAGGTGAGTAGTTCTGATAATCTGCATGATATCCTATTTTTCAGGTCAAAGACTGTCTTAAGCAGAATGAAGAACTCCGTGGAATTCTAGATAAGTTAAGAAATGAACAAGCCAGTTTAGTGTCTGTGAATGATAAGGATATTATGAGAGGATCATCAGAAATCTCGAAAGATGCTGTCAGCCAGAGTGGTTTGCCGGAGTTTCTGTCCCTCAAGGTTTGCTCATAACTTAGGAAGTTGTGTTTCTTCATGAGTCCAATGATCTTCTCTTTGAAGGAATAACTACCAGCTTACGTCCTGGCCCTTTTCACTGTTAGGCATTCTTAGTGACATTCTTTCTGTATGTGATTATCTTACTATTCTTAATTGTTGTTACAGGGCCAGCTTGCGCATGAACAGAGCAAAGCAGAGGCACTGTCAGCCCAGGTATTGATGCTCTCAGCACAACTTCAGCGAGCCACACAAGCATATAATGGACTTGCACGGCTGTAAGATCCTGTGTCTGTTGTCACATTTGTTATTATTATTATTATCATCATCATTATTGTTTTTTCAGTAGATGTTTTGGTGTTTAAATTATTCATGAAAAATTCTCTGATGTTGTTCTTTCATTAAAATATTGCAGCTATAAACCAGTGCTACGGAATATCGAAAGCAGTCTCATTAAAATGAAACAAGACGGTTCTGTAACTGTGCAATAAACATAGAGGGCAGTTTTGTGTCAACATTCTCCATGGATGCTCTTGTGCGACCGACATAAACAATTTGTAAAAGATCTAATTTGATCACACATTCTTTATTCAATTATAATGACTGTACCTTTATAGTATTACATGGGTGTTTCAACCACTACAAACAATAGAAAACATTGGTAAATGGCATGTAATGGAAGGGAGCTAAATTCTGACTCCTTTATTGACAAAAATTATTTGATTTTAGTATGTTGATGAAGTTTAGTAGCCTTGTGCATCAATAGATATTTAGATGCAGATTTTATGCTGTTGCCTTTAAACTACTCAAGTTGTGGAATCGGAACAGGTTCACCATGAAACCAGAATTGATTCATATCTCATCGTCCAGATTAATAGGGAGAGAAATTGATTGGTTTCCTTGGCTAAATTGAAAGCTAAATTTTCCTAACAGTGATGTTTCTGTTAAATAATGATTGTCATCATTTACTAACAATCTGTGCACATGAGGAAGAAGATATGCCAACTGTAAATTACAAGCAGTTGGCATCCAATTCTCCATGATTGAAGCCTGTAATTCCTCGAGTAGAATCAAACCCGATACAATATTTTATTTTGTGACTTCAAGAATCTCTTGGCTCTACCTGTTCAACCTCGTAAAAATAGTATCTCTCTTAGGTGTACTGTTGAATTGTGAAAGAGGAAGTGACAGAAAGATGGTCTTTCACTTATGTTGGCTTGCAATAATTGGTTTCTATTTTTCCCTACCAATGAAAACCAGTTATTCAAATATTGGGGCCAAGAAAAAGATAAAGTTGTCTCTGGAACTGTTAAAAATGCTTGCTTACTAAGCAATTGTGTTTTCTAAAGATTGTATAACTCTTTTATAAGTATTAAGTGATATCCAGAGATGGAGAGTCGAGATTTTTCTGATCATAAGCCAGCTATGAAGTGCAAAAACGTTTGTTTCTGCATTCCTAGGTATAAGAAGAAAGAAATCCAGGGTGAAGAATCAGAAAAATCTTCACACTCTCACGGTAAATCTGGTAAAGGTGCCAAGAAACATGGAGAAGACCAAGTTGAATCCAGTCGTGATGCAGTTTCAGCTACCAATACTACCAGTAGTACCGGCAATGATGCAGCCATGGGCGCTGTGATTATAAGCACAGCTCATGTATCATCAACCATGGAAGGAAGTGGTGATGGTGATGGAGCCGATGCTTAGTTAAAGCTGTCAAAAGTTAGGCAGATTTTGGTCTATTACTATGATGGGTCATGTTTATTTCCTAGAATTATGATCGTTGTTCTTTCGATTCAGCTGTGTGAGTTGAGATGGAGGTGGTTTTCAAGCTGATGAGCATTGATACTTCTGTTGTGTGTGAACATGTGAATGTTTTTTGGGATTTTGATTGTGATTTTGTTGAATTTATGTAAATTTTCAATATTATTTGAGTTGAGAATCAAAGCTCTTTCACATTTTGTATGGATTCAATCCTTGTCTTTGCTTGGCTACTCCAATCACCACAACTACTAAATAATTATTTAGTTTTAAAATCAAATTTCCCTTTATATGTTTTAGTTTAGGTATACATATGTTTCAAACTCTAAAAATATATTTGAATTATATATTAAATTCAAACTTTACCCATATAAAGATTCCTTCAATCAACTTTTTTGAACTAAATTAAATTTAATTCAATTTAAATCTGATCTTAAGTTTTCTGGAATTTGAGTGAACATATAATGTATTTAGGTTATTTTTATTTTTATAATTATTATTATTACTATTCTCTTTCTGTTAAGTACTAGGTTGTCATGGCATGGCTGCTGCTAAGGAAAACGTGCTATACTGGAACTTAAAAAAAGAGCTAAAACGACAGCGTTTTAAGGGTGCAAATGCTCACACATCCTCTCAGTGTTTAATAGGCCGTTTCACAAAATCAAAAACCCTAACCCTATCTCCCGCGCGTACGAACTACATAACAATGTCAGTGTCGACCCAGAACCCGGCCCAACCGAAGCTCCGATGGGGAGAACTTGACGAGGACGATGGCGAGGATTTGGACTTCCTCCTGCCACCTAAGCAAGTGCTCGGTCCCGATGAGAACGGGATCAAGAAAGTAATTGAGTACAAGTTCAACGACGAGGGTAATAAGGTTAAAATCACCACCACCACTCGCACTCGCAAGCTCGCTAATGCTCGTCTCAGTAAGCGTGCCATTGAGAGGAGAAACTGGGCGAAATTCGGTGACGCCGTACGCGAAGATGTTGGTAGCAGACTCACCATGGTCTCCACCGAAGAAATCTTGCTTGAGCGACCTCGTGCTCCTGGTTCGTCACTTATCTTTGTATTTGTATGTAAATGTGTTGCAACGTTTATGGTTTGGTGTTGTTGATGTAGGGTCTGTTTGATAAAATTTTTGGTTGCGAATTGTATAGGGTTAATTTGGTTTGGAAATGAGATAAATAACGATCTTTTTTTTTTTTTTTGCATTGATTGTCAATTTGGTTCTTTAGATATTGTTATTCTCGCTGTTTGCTTTTGTTACTTAACTTGCATATGTTGTGGGGTTTGGTGATTTTCGTTTTCCAATCAGTATGTAGTAGGGTTTAAAGATTTTCATTTTTTTGAACATATCTGTGTTATGGGGGTTTGAGGATAAAAGATAGGTTTCTTATTGAATTTTTAAAATGTTAACATTGATTTCAATTGTTTTTATATGCTTTGTTTCATCTGTGGAGTCTTTATCTGGTCCTTCAAAGTAAGCATTTTATATGCTTGTATACTCTTCGGGAATTATATGAAGATTTCCTTTTCAGTGATGAAATATGAAATTGCAACTTATGTTCTTTTTGGTCATAAAAGCCGGAAATCTGAGTCTGAGCTTAATTAGTGATGTCAATTTCAGGAATGAAGAAGATTATTATTGTGTTGGTAAATTGTCCAGCAATTTCTGCTCATTTTGTTGTGTCGTTCCTTGGCCAATATTTTATAAATAGCATGCACTTTGTGAGCGAAAAGTTGATGAACCTAACTTATTTTGTGATATTCTCATCCTGGAAAAATGAAGGGCCTTATCTGTCTCGTAAAATGTGATGGCAATTTTTAAATTCTTGTATTTTTATTTAATTTTTTGACATGGGAAGACACTGTATTGTGCTTGAACGGTTCTAGTCTTACAATACCCTTTTCAAGAATATATGCTAGCTGAATTAGCATTTTTTTTTTACCATTCCATGGAAATTCTTTGACAAAACTTCATTTTTTTTATATCAAAGTTAGGGAATACATCATACTTTAACTTTATAACTACATATCTGTTCTGCAAATATTGAGATGGGCAGTTTATGTATTTGTGTTGCATAATAGAACTGAATGAGTGATGGTGTTTAAGTTAATTTCAAATACGAGATTAGTTGACTTTCTATTTAACATCAAATGCTTTATTGTGTTTGATTCCAGTCTGATTGATTGTTATGTCTGTGCAGTATTTTTTTTTAAATGTAGCATATGGAATTAAATTTTGATGTCTTCATTGTTGCCTTTTTTGTTTTGGGTTTTATTATTGTATCTGTAGAAAAATTGTTAAACCCCATTAGATTATAATGGATTTCTTGTTTGGTTGATTACAATCCTCTTACATCTATACTGAACTTTGGACATGCCAACAGGTACTAAACCTGAAGAAACAAAGGTAGCAGGAGATTCCTTGACTCAACTTGGCAAAGGCGGTGCTGTTCTCATGGTGTGTAGGACTTGTGGTAAGAAGGGTGACCACTGGACATCAAGGTGTCCCTACAAGGATCTTGCTGCACCAGCTGAGGGATTTGTTGATAAGCCAGCTGCATCAGAAACCATAGCAGCTGCTGCTGGTGCAACAAAGGGAACATATGTTCCTCCTGGCATGAGAGCTGGGGCAGAGAGAACTGGAACTGATATGAGACGACGGAATGATGAGAACTCTGTAAGGGTCACTAACCTTTCAGAGGACACTCGGGAACCTGATTTGCTAGAGCTTTTCCGGCCCTTTGGTGCTGTAAGTCGTGTTTATGTTGCTGTTGATCAGAAGACTGGCATGAGCCGAGGTTTTGGTTTTGTGAACTTTGTGAATAAAGAAGATGCTCAGAGAGCAATCAACAAACTGAATGGTTATGGGTATGACAATCTCATTCTCAGAGTTGAATGGGCAACACCAAGGACAAACTAGATTCTTCTTTGTGCCCTCAGTTATAATGTTCTATTTTAATGTCCTATTTTGGCTATTATAATATTTTGAACTTCCAAAAGAAGATCAGGATTTTGTATGGTTTCGTGACAATGAGGCTTTTTATTATGCACATGATTTTAATTTATGCATTACGTTAAACCTTTTCAATATCCCTAGATATGGGGGTTGTGAAAGCTAGTTTAGCTTAGCCGAAGAATGCTAGTTCAGTTTTGGTTGAAAAGGGAGGCCTGATTGATAATATTTGGATATAGTGAGAGGACTATTTATTTTGGATTCTCAAGAAATGAAATTATTGGTGTGTGGTGGTGGTGGTGGTCTATTGTCTAAATCTAGAGCACATACTTCTCCGAGTAGCTCCTTGCAGCTCAGTGGGCCCCACATTTGGAAAGATTCCGATGAGACTTGAAAGTATGCAAGTCCTGGTGTCTGAGGCTGATTATGAAAATAGATGCCTTTGTCAAATGGAAATTAATTAAGATGCTGTCATGAATTCTTCACCTTGCCTCAACTGGGGTTGGTTTAACTTTGTTATTGTGCTGTGTTGCAATGGCGACTATTGAATAAGAAAATACTAATTTTCTTACATTATATTAATAAATAAACCTCCAAACAAATAATTAATGACCAAAGTGGTTAGTGTCAAATGGATAAACAACGACAAAACCTACCAAACCTATTATTATTTGTGTAATGAGATTCACTGTATTTTTATATATCCAGGGTTAACATAATGCCCAACCCCATATATATATATATATATATATTTATTTATTTATTTATTTATTTATGATAATATCAACCTAACATCAATATCAAATCATGCAACCTAAATTGGATCTTTTTGCTTATTTTGGTATTAGAGTTTTATGCTTAAAAACATTATACGGTTTCTTCTATTTGTCAAGCCATGCCAAGGTAGTGAGTTGTGGTGAAAGGATTGAAATTATATTCCATTGAATTGAAGGGAGAAAAATACAAGAGCAATTCTCCAAACGGCCACATTCATACACGCGCACAAACAGCCAGAGACAACAAATTTACTGCCAAAAATTCGTATAAAAGGGCCCAACGTAAGCCCAGATTCCTTTGACAGTCTGGCTCATATCTCACCTCGTGGGTGGCCCTTGTTTTGCTTCTCTTCACTCTCCGCATTTCTACTTCGCTCTCTGTTGGTTTTCACAGCCTCATTGCTCCGACATCAACTTTCATGGCGTCGCTCATCGAATCTGCTTGGCAGGTATTCTTTCTCTTTCTTTTCTCTTCTATCTTTTGCTCGGCATGTTTCCCTTTGCTCCTTGTGGGTCTCTTTATGTATTTACTCACTTGTAATTCTTTGTTTATGCATACAATTTATTGGCTTGTCATTCTTTTCTTTTCTTTTCTTTGCTTTTTTTTTTCTCCTTTTTTTTATATAATTTTCTTTTCGAGACTTCTAAGTGTATAATTTATTGGAGGGTTATTGTTTTTTCAAAGTTTGTGACACTTGCAGCTTTGATGGGACTTCATTATATTGGCTTTTTGAGTATGAATAGGAAACTTTATTTGTTAGATCTTCGTTTGCTTCACAAAAAATAGTTAACTGTAATTACGAGGAGTTAAATGTCAAGAACTTGTTACTGGTCAGTGTATGCCTAGAATTTTTTGTTGGAATTTAAATTATAGTTCTCATTTTTCTGATAGTGAAGGAATTGTGTATGGTATTATCTCGTTGGGATTTATAACTGATGGTATGTGTTAAGTCTTGAATCTGTTGTTTGTTCATGATGCAGTCTCTTATCACACATTTCAACGATTTTCAACTGGCGTGTCTAGGAAGTTTCTTTCTTCACGAAAGTGTCTTTTTCTTATCTGGACTTCCTTTTATATATCTTGAGAGGGCGGGATGGTTAAGCAAATACAAGATTCAGGTCTGATTCTTTCTCTTTTCCTTTTATATAAGTGCTTTCACTTTCATAGGCCAATTTGTTTGGTATACAAGAGAAGCAATCCTTTCTAACAGAAGGAAGGGCGGGGGGACAAGAAATTTTTTCATGCTAAATAATTAGAATGGATATGTTACTGTTTTCAATGATTTAATTGTGCTGCAATTTCTTTGATGCTTGCTTCTTATCTTAAAGGACTATCTAATCATTTATCATACACATCAACTATGATGAAAGCTTTAGTGAACTTTTCCTCTTTAGTAAGAGCTTTTATGCATGTTTTCCATATGTAGCCTTGTAAGATGTTGGTAATATTTCATTTTTCCAAGGTTTTTTCTCAATGTATTGAATGCTTAACAACTTGATGTTCAGAATACTTACTGATTTCTGGTTCTATGCAGACAAAAAACAACAGTCCTGCAGCTCAAGAGAAATGTATTACTCGACTACTGCTGTATCACTTTTGTGTCAACTTACCTGTTATGATGTTATCCTATCCTGTCTTCAAATACATGGGCATGCGAAGTACTCTTCCTTTGCCGTCCTGGTATTTTCAGGTTCTTTATGCACTAAAGCTTTTATTCATAAATATATTGTTGTATGTGATGTATTTGTTACTCTATAAACATTTTTCAATGATTTCTTCTGCATATATGTATTTGTCTTTTCTGAAGTGTTCTTAGCTAGATCGTGGTTATGGTTCTGCAGGAAAGTGGTTCTATCACAGATAATATTCTACTTCATCCTGGAAGATTTTGTATTCTACTGGGGGCATCGTTTACTGCATACAAAATGGTTATACAAGCATGTACACAGTGTCCATCATGAGTAAGTCAGACTGGTTTTGAATCTGGTGCTTAAATTTGTACAAAGTTAGTTGTCTGGTTTTCTTTAGATGCACTTATAGTTGTTTTTGTTCCAAACTCAGATATGCAACACCATTCGGGCTAACATCTGAGTATGCTCATCCTGCTGAAATATTGTTTCTTGGCTTTGCTACCATTATTGGTCCCGCCATCACTGGGCCCCATCTGATGACTCTCTGGTTGTGGATGGTATTGAGAGTCCTGGAGACGGTTGAGGCACATTGTGGTTACCATTTCCCATGGAGCCTCTCAAACTTTATGCCTTTGTATGGAGGGTGAGTCAGTACATTTTCCTATAGCTAGTATGTTGAGCTTGGTTTTCATCTGAAATAATCATTTTTTTGTCTGCTGCTGCTGAATCCCTTTTTCTTGCAACTTTTCAGTGCTGATTTTCATGACTACCATCATCGTTTACTTTATACCAAGTCTGGAAACTATTCATCAACATTTGTTTACATGGACTGGTAAGTTGCTAGCATTAACAGTATGACGCTTTTTGCATGTTTATAGTGCAGTATGTAACATTCAAATAGAAGTTCTATTTCTCTCTTACCGATCGTGTACAACTATCAAACAGATACACTGTCTTGTCCAACTACTAAAAATAAATAGAAGATGAACTGTTCATACTTCAAAATCATAATTGGCATTGGAGTATTAGGTCTAGAAGTATAGGTGTCAAAGGCACGCCTAGGTGAGGCTTTACTGAAGGCGATGTGTCCATCGTCTTGAGTATGGTCAAGGCGACCAATGGCTCAAAGGCAATCACTTTTAGCCCTTTTTTTTTTTTTTTGATGCTTTTGGAGAAGCTTTATGCACTAGAAAACACTCTTTATTATCACCTACGCTATCTCCAACTAGATCTAAGGGTTACCGGCAATTTATGGACAATTTTTGACACAATCTTAGGATTTCCGACAGATTTTGGACACTTTTCGACCTAATATGATATTGGTAATTTCTGAGGTCTTTGATGAGGTTTGAAGTTTTCTAAGTGATTACCAACTTCTAAGGTCGCTAAGAGGCCGACAATGAGTTCTAAGTTGCCGAAGAGGTTATCGGCAAGTTGACAATGAATTCTAAGTTGCCGAAGAGGTTATCGGCAAGTTCTAAGGTTGTTGGAGTGGTTGCTGGTGAGATATAAAGTTGACAGATAGGTCGTCAATCACTAACCCCTTACAGATGGTTGTCAAATAGGTCTAAGCATGATAACCAATTGTCAGTATGCTATGGGATTACCAATGAAGTTGCCAGCGAATTTTTTACTGCCAATGCAGTAAAATTTTATTTTAAATTTAACGGAAATTGGAAAATTTTTCATGAAATATTTTAATCGTCTTAGGTGAAAAAGCAACACCTTCACCTTGCCGTTTGCCTAGGCAATAGGACCCGTTGCTTTTCGGTGTTTTTCGCCTTTGACAACTATTTCCAGAAGTTAAATATGCATGACCTGGACATTAATATTTTCCTCCATTAAAGGAACCTGGAATGTTGCTTGAGATAGCATGCAAGGTAGGTTTTCATGGTTAGACTTAAAGCTTTTTTAGTGAAAGTGGAGATGGAAGCCTGTTCAAATGTTACCAGAGAAGCAGAAAAAACATTTCAAGAGGGGAGGACTATAGTCACCAAAAGGGGGATGAGTCCTTCTCTGTTCTCGGTTTCTTTACTCATCATCCAGATGCTGTGTTGATTAGCTTCCTCTGTGGTGCCTTCCTTTCTCATTAACCTAAGATTATAAGGCCTATGGATTAGTTTCTAGTGTAAGTTGGAGGAAATCTTGCTCAATGTCTATGAACAAATTCTCCAGGTGTAATTGTGCTATATTTACACTGTCTTGGTTGGACAACATCATATGACTCTGCAAAATTGGGCTGTGTCTGACATGAGTAATCTTTGTAGGTCCTGCTGTCCGGTTTTTTAAGCATGCCTGTTGAATTGTCAATTTTCTGAGGCCTCCCGAATTTATTTGATTAATTGAGGTCCCAGGCATCTTAAAAAATGTTGTTTGCAGAAAATTAATCAGATGATCTATGGGCTGTTAGTGTTATAGGGGATGAGGTATCAAAAGGATACTGTTATTCTTTGAATCTTTGTGTTTATGCGTATTGAAATTCCCTGGTAAGAATCAGATGCTTTCTATTGCTAAATACTCTTGCTCCACATAGCTTACTGATCGCTGTTTTTTCTTTGGTGAAAGTTGCTTATGGCATCAGTTTTTACCATCCACATTTACATTTTTGGAGTGAGAGATTGAATAGATGAGAGTTTAAATATGCGCTTTGTCTGTAGTTATTTGCTTTCCAAACATCTGAAGTGGTGACTTCTCCTCCTATACGGTTGAAATTTGTGTTTCAACTTGGTTTTAATGGTTAATGTGAAGAATATTTATACTATAACATTTTCTTGCGTTGAAGATGTCTGATAACAACATGATCTGATACTTTTTTTGTATATTCTGTCAGGATATTTGGTACTGATAAGGGTTACAGAAAGTTGAAGGCACTAAAGATTACCGATGATGAAGATGGGAACAAGCAGACCTTACGATAGAAAATTCTTTTTAAATGAGCTTGACATTTAGGAGATGGGTTCCCAGTTAAAGGGCATCTTGGAAAGGTTTTGTTCTACGCCTGCCTCATCTTGTTTGCAACCTTCCTGTAGTTATTTACTTAACTGTTCATGTCTACAATGTGTAGTGACGTGGAATCATTGGAAAGGTTTCTTTCAACATTTTGCTCTCTTGTTCCGTACATTAATTTTGTTTCTGTTCTGTAATTAAACTTCGTCATTCCCCCTTAGATGCGTTAGACAATCAATGAATTATGCTATGTGGATTATCTTCAATCCTCGAGACATATATTTGAGGAACAGGAAATTTGGCTTAGTTTTACTCGTTAGAGGGTGAAATTGCCAATAGACCCTTTGGTAACAGAATCAATCTGTTTAGAAGACGCTGGACTTATACATGCCAGATTCGGCAGGGATAGACGGCAGATGAACCAAAAAAATATAGAAATGGAGGAAAGGGCATGTCGTTATCTTTTTGTTCTATAATTGTCAGGGATAGGAATCAATCTGTTGGACTCCAGCTGGAGGATGCATATAGTAAAAGGGTTTTGATGAGATGAAAGTGATAATAGAATAGATTTAATGGCCATTGAAGAGTAAAGAGCACGTAAAATTAAAGAAGCAATCAAACTATGTAATGCAAAAGCACCAGGGAAGTCGTAGGAATGGGGAACTTGGAACTGGAAAAGGAAGCCTGAGAAACATCCTTTGATATTCTTGATTTTTCGGATGAAGATATTGACATATTCCGATTTCAAAATGAAATGAAAACCCCAAAAAACAAAAATATTAAAGGAAAAAGTAGCAATCCAATCTTTCTTTGTTGGAAATAGACTTCTGCCATATTTTTTTTCTAGTTTGTAACCATTTTCCTTTGAAACAGTTTCCATTTTTTCTTCTTTTTCGTCTTCGACTCTACCAACCTAATATCTCTTAGTTGGCTTTTCTAAGATCCACCACCACCACGCTCACGTTGTCACCACTGTGCCTCGCCAATGCCAGTTTCGTCAATAACAATGACGCGTCCGAGCATAACTTGTCTGATTTCTCCCACTCATTATTTGTGATCCCTTCGTCGTTTTCCGCCGGAGATGATGTTGCTGCTGTCTCTGGTGCACGAACCTTGCCACGTAAGCACATACGCGCTACCCCACATGCTGTCTCATTCGACACCACATCCCACAGACCGTCCGTTCCTAATATCAGACACTTATCCGCCGCCGTCCGATCAATTATCGTTATCTCTGGCTCACAGCTGACGTAAGGTTTCAAGTAGTTGTCACCTATTGCTCTTGACATAGCCAACACTCCGAGAACTCTGGCCCCGTCCCAATAGATCACCCGACCACCCGCTGCTTGGATCCTGTTCAGTTCGTCGGGTCGATCCGGCTATTTCAACCAGACAAATGACTCAGTCCACATTACTTAATATTTATCAATTATTTTGTAATTGAATGAAGCAAAAGGATTACTTTATGATCAGAAGACAAAGGAAGGGCCTTCCCGTTACGACACAAAACTGCCCTAGAATCTCCACAGTTGGCAATGACAATCTTATCCGGCGTTACGATAGCCACAACTGCCGTAGATCCAACAGCATCGCACTCTGGCGTTTGAAGCTCACACCTACACGTAGCTTTGACCGCTGCAGTATTACACTCAGTCACTTCCTTGTCCATGCGCGTGAAGCTTCGTTCCAACGGCCCCTTCCATTCCGTTATCGCCTCCCCCTTACTCTCTAGCTCTTCCTTCACCAGCTCATGCAACCGCTCTCTACATCTGATCGCCACCTAAAAAAGTTAACAGTATAAGTAAACGATGAAATCATTTTTGAACCTAAATTCCAATAAATTTGTTACAGATTTATCATACATGAGAGCATCCGTGCCCGTCATAAACACCAAAATAGTGAAATTCTTCAGCAGTAGTTTTGTTATTTTGGCTGATAAAAGATGGATAAACTGCTACAGCATCTTCCATGTCTCTTCTTCTCCCACAAACAGAAGCGACGCCGTATTTCGGGTACGATTCCGGTAATACTATAGAACTTAAACAATGATTCGGTATTAATATCTCTTTCGTCTCCAGTTTTCCGTTTTCAACTTTAATTATTACTTGTTTTTCGTCCTCATTCGGAGCACAATTCTCTACGGCGTTATCGCAGTCACGTGAACATGATGTCATATAAACTTCCAGCTTCGGCCGTTTTTGTTGTCCGTTTTCCGTTTCCGATGGCGCTACTCCAGTGACAATTTTGAACCGTCTGATCTCCATTCTCCTCCGGCGTGCTGCCCGTGAGCTTAGCTCGCACGGTGTCGACGTCTCAGTCTTGTTAACTATTCCACAGCATAACTTGGCCATCCAGAAATCAATTACACTCTGGTGCGAGCAAGATGGAATATTACTTCAGTTTTTTTACCTTCTCTTCTCCTCCTCGATGAGAGCGAGCTCGTTAAAGAAAGGAAAAAAAACAAGCTGCGACGATTTGATATCTCATGCTGGTTAATGTTGAAAATGAAAATGGTGAAAAAGAAGGTTGGCGCCTTAAAAAGGAAGTTCATTCTTCCGAGGCTTCGTTTTGAGCTTCTCTTCTCTCTACGGGCAGCTGCCCGGTGCTGTCACGGGCTGACCTAACAGCAGCTAGTGTGAATGACGTAAGTGCTTCTCTGCTTAAATCAATACAATCTTCACCGTTGATTTCATTTTCTTACGTCCTTTAACTTCCAACACGTGGAACTATCAATCTGGTAGGGACATACGTGGTCCCTTGAAATATATACAACGCGATCATGGAGTCTTCATCTTCTGACACGCATATGCTACTCCAAGGCGTCGCTTCAATGTGAAACTTTATTTTCCCTCTTCTACTTGCTCCGTTTGGTTTATTTTGACTTGGTAACACGTGTCGCATTCCTCGTATAAGAAATTGAACTACAATTTCTCCTTTTTATTTTTCAAATTCCGACTTCATTCCGCCTGGGTGTTGTGGCCCAATCAAAATGCTCCAACGTATCACTTTTGATTGAGACACGGGGTCCACCTGTCAATGTCGTTGACGGTTACAGAATATCTAGAGAACCACCCCTCCATCCACATACACGTGTATAAATCACAATTACTCTGCACTCACCCGACCCAGATTCGTTTCCTCTCTTTGAAGATTATGTTATATGTTAATTCTTTTATTCTTTAAAATGTTTTATTTTTATTTTATAATGATTTGAAGGCGTATTCGCGTGGACATCAGTCTGCTTAATTACAGAGTGAGGCCCTACAGATAGATTAAAGTATTTTTTTTTAAGTTTTGGGTGGCGGGGAAGTTTTTTATTTGCGTTTGATGCGAGAGCGCAATCGGCAATACCGTACTCAATTATGATCAGGTAGGGTGCAGCAACATAATCTACAAAATGGATTCTGGATGAAGGTGGAGAGATATGATTGGACAACGTGTTTATGACAGATAGAGAGTAAGGTGAGTGGGGACTCGGTCTCCACGTGTAGAATCTGATATTGACAAGAAGTGCAAAGTAAGGGCTGCGTGACAGACAGACCCGAGTAAATGTTTGGTTAGAAAGGAAAAAGGTTAGGTTAGGTGACGTTGAAAATCGTTGAAATGTAATGGAGGGCGGGGAGTGCGTTTCCTCCTTCCCTAGGCGAAAAAAGAAAGTAACGGGGGCGCGGTGAGGAAGGGGGTTGGTGAATGGGGAAATACGTGGCGGTGAGGGTGGGTTGGTGGCAGAGAAAGCGCGAGAAGAGAGGAAGGGATACGTGGTGAGAGTAAGAGAGGGAATGGGATTACGTGGTGGAAAGATTGCATGAATAGCCGAGTTTTTGGAACATTTGGCAATTGTGACAAAGTTGTCATCCATGGAAGGAAGGAAGAAGGAAGGGTAAATTTGGAAATATGTTTGAACATTTGGCTGGTGGATTGAATAGACAAGTTCCGGTGAAATTCTCTTTTGACATAACGTGGGGAAACAATATGTGATAGATGGCTGACCATTGCTGCAACAACTCATATAGCCCGGATGAAGTTTCCAACCCGAAAACGATAATGAGGATGTAACTTATAATTTAAATATTTTATATCTATGAGATTTTCTTTTGATCTTTGTTTTATTTGTATAGAATTATAATTACCAAATATTTACAAATAATTTTATATTTTTTATCTTATAAATATAAAATATTAAACAAAGTAAATTGTAGATACATTATCAAACTTTTTTTTAAAGGTACAAATAATATAATTATAAACGTAAACCCTTTAATATTAGAATAAATTCTATTAAAAATATTATATTTTGAATACACGTTAACACAACTTCATTTATTCATTATTGATTCTATTGATTATGTTATATCATGGATACAAAATTATTTTATTAATTTGAATCGACAACATCATCTTCTTACTCAAAGCATAGTCTTAAGTATTCATCCTTAGAGTTTTTTTAATCAAAACAATTTTTCTGTTAATTTTTTATCCATTAATCAAGCATTTTTCATTTAAATTTGTCAAAAGTTTTAAGAAAATAATCAAAATATCCTCACAAAAAATTATAATAAAATTTTAAAATAATATTTAAATATACAAATATAAAATAAAAATAATTTTTTTAAAAAAATATACAAATTAAAATTAAAAAAATAAAAACAATCATTATCATTGTAAAATGAATTAGATGATAAAAAAAGACTATCTGATTTATGAAATAATCAAATTTGACTACATTTGTCATAAATAATGGTTGAAAATGATTAGTCATGTACCCAACAATATTTTTTGGGCACTATTAGTGACAGAAACAGTCGAATTTAACAACTTTCGTAAAAAAGGAGGATGGCTAAATTTGGTCACTCTCATTAACTAAAGTGGCCAAATTTAATTGTCCCATGAATTATGTGATTTTTTCAAACATTTGGTTCAAGTTTAGACGGTTACTATTTTTTTTAATTTTTTAAATATTTTTATAATTTATTTTATTATTTTTATAAATTTTAATTTATTATTTTAAATTTTTATTATTAAAAATATAAAAATATCTTTTTAATTATTAATATTTAACCATTATTTATTAATTTTAACCGTTAATTTTGAAACGGGTACATTTAAAATTTTATCATTGAAAAAAATTTCAATTTCGGGGGTAAATAAGTCCTTCATCCCATTGAGTTGCTAGTGGTCTCACTGCAACACACAGAGAATGTTTCATTTGGGCTAATATGTGATTTTTTTTATAATCTATTTTGTATTTGTTAGTGTTATCTTATTTGGATAGTAAGATGATACGTTATTTTCATAATTATTTATTTATTTTATTATTGATATAACGTGATATATAACATAATATATATCTTGATTATTAACATAGTTTTATATTTATTAAAATAATATTAATTTTATTATGATTGTATTTTTTACTTATTAATTTTTTTAAACAAAATTACTCTTATTTTTATTATAATAATAAACAATTTAACTATCAAATTTAATTAATTTCATTGTTGACAATATGATAAATTGAAAAATCATTTAATTAATTATTTTTTTATTATAAACCATATATAATAATAATTATACACAATAACTTTATCAAATATGTTATTAATTTATTTAAGTAATTTTTTATTTTTAGTAACAAAACTAAAACAGTAACCCAACGTTTAACAAACTCACCTTACCAGCCATTGAATTTCTAAATTGCAAATACTATCCCCCAATTTAAGTCTAATGGGATAAAACCAAGTTGACAAAATAAGACTAGATTTGAATTAAATATGCTCGGGTTTATTTTTTGAGTTCAGTTTGAAAAAGCCCAAAACGAACTACTCAAACCAAAATTCAAACACAAGTTGAACTCGTAACAAAAGAATTAAATACGAACACATATCTATTATTTTGGTTTCACTCGAATCTAGCTCTATTGGTGACAATAATAATTCGTTAATGATATTTTTCATGTGCATTAGTGACAACAATTATATTGTCACTAAATATTAATATTAAGTGACACAAATAATTATCAGCAAATGTGTTCCCTCTAAAAATTTTAGTGGAAAATTTTACCATTAGTGACAACTAATTAAATTGTTACCAAATATTAATATTATATGATAAAAATAGTTGTCATCAAACTTATTTCCTCCAAAAATTTTGCCGTGAAATTTTATTTCCATATCAATTGTGACGAATATTATATTTTGTCACAAAAAATAATCAACTGTGACAATTAAAATGGTTACAAAAATAATATTTTATAATTATTTTATTTTATATATTAATTAATAACAAACTTGTATTACGTCATCAAAAGATACAATATTGTAACGATAGATTCGTAATAAATGTATATTATATTGTCATAAAATTATTTTAAACTGTGCTACCAAATGAAAGAGTGACAAAATTTAATCATTCGTCACTAAATATGAACATTGGTGACGAACAATTCGAATTTTGTTGACAATATATTAATCATCACAATAACAAATGATTTAATGATAGTTATAAAAAAAATGTCATCAAAGACTGTCATAAGATGATAAAATTGCATATGTCACAAATAAATTTGTCATGAAATATATAATTTCTTGTAATGATAAAAAAAAAAAAAATTATCATTTGATAAAAGCTTAGGAAATAAAGCTTCTATATTTGTATGATTAGATGAAGAAAACTTTGCACCATTATTGCCACTTAAGGCTATTTAGGGCCTATTAGTATATATAATTAATCTGAACCACAAAACCATGACTTATAGAGAGAGGAAAAGGCAAGAAAAAAAGACAAGAGAGAGGATAAAGAGATGGGAGAGAATTTTCTCCTAGTCTTTTCCATTTCTTTCTTCTTCCATTTTTGTCCTACCTTGCCTATCTAAGCTCCTAATTACATTTCCTTTTGGTCAATCGATGTCTTTAATAGCTAGCCCTTTTTGTTATTTCTTGTTTGCTTTGTTTAATCTTGACTCTGTTATTTTTTTCTAGCTTTACTCCTAGCCATTCCTTGCTCCTCCTACACATGTTTTTAGGTTTTGTCTCTTAGTTGCTCTCTGTTATCCTTTGCTTGTTTCGTCTTTTTGTTTTGTCTTGTTCTTCTCACTTATTCTTTTACTGTTTGGCCTTGCTATTTTTCTATTAGTATTTGTGCATCAATTTTTTCTTTTTATGGTACCGTTTCTGGCTTATATGGTGTTCATTGTCCTAGCTATTCTATTCCATTCTTTTGTGGTTGTTCTAAGGTTAACGCTTTTGGATTGGTTTCCTATTTTTGGTGTGTGGGTAGATGTCGTCTCTTGCTTTTTGGTATAGGTTCTTTCTTGTCTTTGAAATGGTTGATTTAGATCATCTTATGGTTGTTTTGCATAATGGAAATGATAGTTCTAAAGATTCAATTGCTAGTAAAGAGGTTGACTTGGTGGAAATAGATATCGATTATGCTAATCCTCTTGTGGAAAATGTTAGAAATCCTAAGACATCCTAGAGCGATCTTTTTGGGGTCAAAATTGCTAGAAAAACTCTAGAATATACTCCTCTAACATTTAGGAATTCCCTTAGTAATATTTTGATTATTCCTACTAAAGAGGTTGTGGAAGATACGATGAAAAAATAAGACTCTTATGTTGTAGGATTCTTCTTGAGGAAAATGCCTCATTTCCCAGCTATTAAGTAGTTTGCTGAGTATATGTGGGCTAACTTAGGGCTTCAAAATGTCATCTCCCATGGCTAAGGTATCGTTATTTAAAGTTAAATGATGAAAATGATATGCTAAGAGCTATCAAAGGAGGCCCTTGGTTTTTGGGTGGATAGCCATTTTTTTTATTAAGAAATGGACTACTAACATGACTAACATTGACAATGAAGTAAAAATGGTGGATATATGGGTGAAAATTTATGGCATCCTTCTTTAGATGTTAAGTCCAAAAGGCCTTAGTTATATTGCAATGGGCTTAGCATCATCAAAGAATAGACTTGATATCTCATACTTCTCAATGAAAAGATTATTGAACTTAAATTTGATTACAGTTGGAAACTAGTTAGATACTCAACTTGAAAACATTATAGGCACAATGGTGAATCAAGTAAGTTAGGGAAAATTAGGAAAATGGAATAAAAAATGATTAGAAAAATACTAATACTAGTAGGTGAAGAGATTACAAAAGAAATTGTAGCATAGAAGGAAATAGGATGGACAAGGAGTTAAACTATGAATGGGAAATCCTTGAATAGGAAGTTTTTAAGAAACGATAATGGGAACTGTTTTTAACCCTTAGTCAAGCTCATTATGAAAAAAGAAATGAAAGGTCCATTAACGATTAACTTTAGAAAAGATAAAGCTGTTATGAATTTTGATCATCTGAAGTAAGAATATCCTCTTCCATCCATGTTGGTTTAACTTGTGGGAAGGATAAAGAATTAGCTATGGAAGAAAACATACAAAAGACATCATTTATAGATACTATGGAAGACAATTATGAGACTTAGAGTAGTGATAAAGGAAATGAATGTTTGGAATCATCTATGGTAAAACTATTTGGCAATGGGGTTAGAGTTGATCAAAAGGACATTATGGAGAGTAAAGGTAGGAAATTGACTAAAAGCCAAAGGAGAAAAATAAAAAAGGGTCAGGAGCCCTTTTACTCCTTCTCATGATTAGATTTGGATATTGGAATATAAAAGGGTTTCCCTTAAGTAAAAAGAGGTGTTTTGGTTTATTGATAAGAATAAACTTGATTTGATGGCCTTGGTAAGATTTAAAGTTAAGGAGGATAATAAGGATTTGATTATAAGATAATAGTATAAAGATTGGTGCATGGTTAATAATTATAAGGTGTATCCTAATGGGAGGATTTGGATGGCTTGGAATAGGAAA
This sequence comes from Anacardium occidentale, assembly GCA_026122585.1. Taxonomy (NCBI): domain Eukaryota; kingdom Viridiplantae; phylum Streptophyta; class Magnoliopsida; order Sapindales; family Anacardiaceae; genus Anacardium; species Anacardium occidentale. The sequence continues at coordinate 682,227 of JAJEJH010000063.1, read as the reverse complement.
AAAATTAATGTAGAGAAGTTGTCTTGCAAAAATCAATACATCCATTATGACATTTAAGACTTGATAGACACTTTTTATTGTAAAGCCATATTTGTGTACGAAGCTAACAATTACATGGAGAGAAGAAATCTTTAGAAATATTTGGAAAGTATTCATGATTTGGATGAAGGAGCTTCTTGGATTGTCATAGGAGACTTTAATGCTATTGGAAAGAAAAAGAAGAAAAAAAATGGTTTTAAGATATAAGTCTTATGCCGAGGAATTCAATGTTTATTGCAATAGAATTAAGTTAGAAGACTTGAGATTTATAGGAGAATTCTACATTTGGAGTAATAAAAACAATGGCAAGAATCCTATTTACAATAAAATTAATAAGGCCTTGGTTAATCATCCTTGGTTGAATAGGTTTTCTAAAGTTTATGCTTGTCTCCTCCTAGCTAGCATTTTTTTTCATTGCCCTTATGTGGCATCCATTATGAAAAAACCCTTAAAAACTAGAGAAATAATACTAGAGGAGGGGGAGGGGTGAATAAGATTATTAAAAATTCTAAAGCAATAATCACAACAAAACTATAATAAACACAATGTACAATAAAAAGAGATAGAGTTTAGAAAATGCTCAGCCAAATTTATAGAGGTTCGGAGCTTTGAACACAAGCCTCCTACGTCCTCTTCTTCAATCAAACCCGATTGAAGTTTCCACTATTTTCAACACCCGAAGATACAATAGTTTTTCACACAAGAGAATTTCACCCTTTTTACAGATGTAATGTTGATAAAGAGATTGATTGTAATTGCCTCTTAATAGGCTGAAAATCAAATGTAAATATAAAGCTCTCAAATGTATGAATGAATAAGCTTAGAGAGAGAAAGAGTAATCAAAGATTGAAGAAGATGGCTTAAGCTTTTTGCAATTCGTTTCAGTAACCTTCTCCACTTCAAATGACTCTCCTTTTATACTCCATTCATTGCCTAGAATAGCAAGAAGCCGTTTTACTAGCTTTGTATCCGTTGAGGTGGTTGAAAAAGGAAACTCTGTAATAAATTTTCCAGGCGCACGGTCATGCTCTTCGAGTGCACGGTCGTGTTTGCTGCATTTATTGCTTCGTTCAGACTCCCAACAGTCGAATTAAAAGCTTAGCACCAATGATGCACGGTCGTGTGTCCTTGACGCACGGTCGTGCTTCGACCCTTCATGGTCGTGTGGCCTTGATGCATGGTCGTGCTACGATCTTTCATGATTCTTGCCCAAAATTCCAGAGGCTTGCACGACTTGGCTGCACGATGAGCACACTGGCAACACACGGGTAAGTCTTTGCTAGCACACGGTCGTGTGCCATATTCGCACGGTCATGTGTGAGATGTATGCCTTAAAACCCTTACACAACCAGCCTTGCACGACCTCCTGGTAGTGCTCTTGGTAGTGCTCCTCATTTGTCATCACGCACGGTCATGCGTATTGAACGTGCACGATCGTGCGTTGACTGCCTTACATTGATTCGTTGCACGGCTTCATTTGCACGACTTGATAGCCCATGCTCTTCAGGGATTTCACACACGGTCGTAATTCAAATGCGCACAGTCATGTCTTTGACTTTTGAGATCCTTTGACTCCACACGGTCGCATTGCACAGTTGGACTGATAGTGCGTTGCCCGTGTTATGCATGCACACGATTGTGCATCATGAACGCACGCCCATGTTGGTTCTGAAAATTTTGTTCCAGTTTTTACAGAACATTGCACAGTCAGGCGTACGATCCCGTGTTTTGGACACACGAAATTACTTCATGCGAGGGATTGATTAGCAACTTAAGCACATTTTAATCATTAATTAGCAACTTAATCATATTTTTATCATCATCAAAACATCAAGGGTTCAACAATCTCCCCCTTTTTGATTGATGACAAAAATATGTTGATAATTTTAAAATTGAGTTTTAACTAAGGATAAAAACAATACTCCCCCTCACTTTAAGCATTCTCCCTTAGTTTTAGCTTTAATTACCAATATAAATTTATATCAATCTTAAACTTGATGGCTAATTCTCTTATTATTCTCCCCCTTTTTGCCATTAATAAAAAAAAAAATTTCGGCATGGTCTCCCCTATTTTATTAAGATTTCCCAAATCAAGGCATCACATAAAAAAATACAGTCCCAATATATATTACGCAATCAATCCACCAACCAATCAAACATCTAACTACCACATTATCAACCAAGCAATATCAACTGACATATTCTAAAAACATCAATAAAATTCAAAAGATGAATTATAAGTCAAAATATAACATCAAAACAAGCTAAATCCAAAAAATGATAACAAGATAAATGATATGTTCCTCAATGATAATTTGAAAAAAAATGCAAATGCAAATGTAAATGAGAGATCAAGACTGGGGTGGCGGTGAAGGTGAGAGGTCTGCTAGGTCATCCAGATTATCAACTCGGGACTCAAGCCGGGTAAATCGAGTTTCCACAGCATCCCGAAAGGCTTGAAATTCACTGGTAAGCTGAACCACATTAGCATCAACCTGTGCCACACTCGCATCAAGCTGAGCCATATGCGCATCAACTTGCTTTGTCAACTCGATTAAAATTTGAAGCTCGGAAGATGATTGAACTTTAGAACCAGCTTCAGGGCGAGCTCGTCTTCCTCTACGAGCACTGGTTTCAGCAACCGAGGGCATAGCGAAAGGTTCAACCGATGGCTCATGGTCGCTAACAACCGTAGGCAGTCGTCATTCATCATTACCATCTTTCTCAATCACCTGCATCCGATATAAAGCATCGACATTAAGCATGTGGGATTCTTCAAAGGTGATCCGAAACTCTCCATAGCCTTCAACCGAAATGCCCAATTTCTTAGCGATAAAGGTAATAAGCATACCAAAATCGATAGAAACCTTTTCCTTATCGTTGTGGGTTTGGATATCACTTAATTTGCTGATAAGCCATCACGCCGTATCCAGTTGTCGTCCATTCATGGCAGCTTCCATTACTGCCATGTCTCAAACACTTATATTCCCATTTGTGTTCGTACGGGCATTCAATGTGTAGGTGATCATCTGATTAAAAATACGCATGGCTAGATTATCCAACGAGGAAGCCTTCGCCTTCTGAGCCTCATAGAATCCGGAACCGCTGAGTGATCGCCACATTGCCTGAGTACTGAGCTCATGTGAAAAGTCTAAAATACCCTCACTACTACATTGCAGCTATTCTCCCAATTGTTCGGCAGACACCGTCCATTCAAAATTTGTCAACCGAAATCTCATAGTATAATCTGTAATATTTTCTCGCGCGTCCTTCGTAAGCGACAGGGAGCTATAGAATTCATAAACCAAATTTTCGAAAGCATCATTTCGCATGAAAAAAAATTCCATTCAGCCTAGAGGAATTAACTAAACCCATAATCTCATCCAATACTCCAATTTCCCTCAAAATCCGTTTATCCAAACAACGTCCAACATATATAGCCTTTTTCATAAGCTTGGAAAGGAGTACCTTTTGTTGGCGATTCATAGACATAATTCCAAATGGATTGTCAGCCCTTGAAGAACTCCTAGATGGCCCGAAACGAGTTGGCAACTTCATTCTTGGAGGCATTATGGATTTGGGTAAATGAAATAATTGAAATGGAGATTTGGGTTGTGTTTTTGATAAAAAATAATCTCAAATGATGAGAAAAGTTGAGAGAAACTTGTAAAAACAAGTTTGAATGCAAATGACAGCAAGAAAAATGAGAGATTTTGATGAAAAATCAAGCAAGAAAAGAGAGAAATCGCAGCTAGGGTTTTAGATTTTTCGTGAAAATGAAGAAGATGAGCAGATTTATTTATATAGATGCAAGCGCACGACCGTGTTTCTTTTCTCACGATCGTGTTTTCCCAAATCCGCACGATCGTGCACACGATAGTTGCACGGTCGTGTTCTCGCAAAAATTTCAAAAAACATTAAAATTTTAAAATGCATGTCCGTGTATGTTTTTGTGTGTGCGCGTGCAGATTAAGCACGAGTTTGAAACTAAAATGCACGGTCGTGTATGTTGGAACACACGGTCGTGTGTTCATGCAGGAGCACGCCCGTGCATGCTTGGAACACACGGTCGTGTGTGACCAAAATCACACAGACCTGCATTATTTTCCAGAATTCTGTAGAATTTTTACAGCAAACCTCAAAATACCTCAAGTCATGAAAACTTGGATATTTTGATTCAATAAGGTTTTTATTATTTGAATTCAGGTGCCGATTGATGTCAACTATTGAGTTGCATTGATTCGACTCGAATTTACATGCAAACCAAACTCATACAAGCATATATCAAACATTTTCATTCAAACATTTGCATATATCCAATCACTAAAATACATCTAATGGCATTCATGTATATTCAGACATTCAATTCAAAACATCAAGCATTCAATCAAATCATCATGTAAGCAATAAAAGGTAGAATTCTTAGACACTTACTTGACTTGTATCAATCATTCCAAGCTCCCTCCTTATGTATGCAAATTTTTTCTTGTCTAGAGGCTTGGTAAAGATATCAGCTAGCTGGTGGTTAGTGTCAATAAATTCAAGCACAATATCACCTTTGCTAACATGATCACGCAATATATGATGCCTAATGTCTATGTGTTTTGTCCTAGAATGCAAAATGAGATTTTTCGAAAGTTGAATAGCACTAGTATTATCACAAAATATGAGAGTTTTTACTATTTTGAAACCAAAATCAGAAAGTTGTTGTTTCATTCAAAGAATTTGGGCATAACAACTAGTCGTAGAAATATATTCAGCTTCCGTAGTAGAAGTTATAACCGAATTTTACTTTTTCAAAGACCATGAAACTAACATGTTTCCTAATAATTAACATGTTCCACTAGTACTTTTCCTATCAATTTTACAGCCTCCGAAATCAGCATCTGAAAAGGCACGTAATTCAAATATTGAGTTCTTAGGGTACCATAAACCAACATTCGATGTCCCCTTAAGATATCTCAAGATTCGTTTCACTGCATTCAAATGCGATTCCTTAGGATTTGCTTGAAAACGTGCACACATGCATACACTAAATAATATGTCCGGCCTAGATGTAGTTAAATATAATAATGCACCTATCATGCTTCTATATGACTTTGTATCAACACTTTTACCTCCTTTATCTTTATCGATCTTTGTTGAAGTGCTCATTGGTGTTGGTTGCTCCTTGGCCTCATGCATGTTGAACCTTTTAATGAGGTCTTGAGTGTACTTCGATTGAGTGAGCAATGTTCCTTCCTTCATTTGTTTGATTTGTAGCCCAATGAAGTAGTTTAGCGCTCCCATCATGCTCATCTCAAATTCCCCCTGCATCATCTTAGAAAATTCTCTACATAGAGATTCATTAGTAGCACCGAAGATGATATCATCTACATAGATTTGTGCTATCAAGATATCATGCTTATGTTTCTTTATAAACAAGGTGGTATCCACCTTTCCTTTTGAAAAATCATTTTCAATTAAATATGTACTTAACCTTTCATACCAAGCTCTAGGAGCTTGTTTCAAACCATAAAGAGCTTTTCTTAATTTAAAAACTTGGTTTGGAAAACTTAGATTTTCAAAACCTGAAGGTTGTTCTACATACACCTCCTATTGAATAAAACCATTTAGAAAAGCACTTTTAACATCTATTTGAAAAAGTTTAAAATTTAAATGGCAAGCATAAACAATCAATATCCTAATTGCCTCTAACCTAGCTACGGGGGCATAGGTTTCATCGAAATCAATACCTTCCTCTTGAGAGTAGCCTTGGGCAACTAGTCTTGCCTTGTTTCTTGTAACAACTCCGGATTCATCCACTTTGTTTCGGTATACCCATTTTGTGCCGATGGTGGGATGATCCGTTGGCCTAGGAACTAGCTCCCATACATGGTTCCTCTCAAATTGGTTCAATTCCTCTTGCATGGCCAACACCCAACTCTCATCATTCAAGGCTTCATCTACCTTCTTAGGCTCCATTTGTGACAAGAATGCCACAAATTCACAAGTGTTCTTGATTGAAGCTCTTGTCCTTACCCCTTGAGTTGGGTCACCAATGATCCTTCCCTCCTTAACTTCATCTTTTACTTTTGGGAAAAAGATCTCCTTTTGCACTTCTTGTGGTTGCACAAGCATATCATCTTGAGGTGCTTCCATAATTTGATTCTCTTTTTCTTTAAGAGTGGGGCCATCATTTAGCTTGAGATCTTTCATGAGCTCCACCACCTCATCATCATTTGATCTATCTACATACTTAGAAGAAGATTCATCAAATACACATGTATAGATTCTTCAACAACAAGTGTCCTTTTGTTGAAGACTCTATACGCTTTAGAGGTGGAAGAATATCCTAGGAAAATTGCTTTATCCGATTTAGCATCAAATTTTCCTAAGTTATCCTTTCCATTGTTGAGAACAAAACATTTGCAACCAAATGGATGAAAATATGAAATATTAGGCTTTTTCCCTTTAAATAACTCATAAGGTGTTTTCTTAAGAATTGGCCTAATCATAGCTCTATTAGTTATGTAACATGAAGTATTTATAGCTTCACCCTAAAAAGATTTTGGCAAATCATGTTCACATAACATGGTCCTAGCCATTTCCACTAAGGTTCTATTTCTTCTCTCAACAACTCCATTTTGTTGAGGTGTCCTAGGGGTTGAAAAATTATGTTCAATGTTATGCTCATTACAATATGCTTCAAAATCTGAATTTTCAAATTCTTTTCCATGATCACTTCTAATGCAAGTAATTGCATAGCCTACTTGGTTTTACAATTTCCTAGAGAATGACACAAATGTTTTAAAAGCTTCATCTTTATGAGCAAGTAATAAAACCCATGTAAATCTTGAAAAATCATCAACTATTACAAAGCAATACCGTTTTTCTCCTAAGCTCAAAGTTCTAGAAGGTCCACATAAATCCATGTACAATAGTTGAAGTGGTCTAGATGTAGAAACAACATTTTTACTTTTAAAAGATGTTCTTGTTTGCTTTCCTAAAGCACATGCATCACAAATTCCATCCTTTTTGAAAACAAGTTTTGGCAAACCTTTGACTAAATCCTTTTTAGACAATTTTTCCAAAACATCAATGCTTGCATGTCCTAATCTTCTATGCCATAACCACATGTCTTCCTCCTTGGTTGACATAAGACATAAATCATTTGATGCAATGTTTTGTAAATCAATGACATACACATTTGAATGCCTATGTCCTACGAATGCAATGTTATTAGTGCTTTTATCAATAATCTCACAACACAAGGCATGAAAGCAAACTTTGAAACCCTTATCACATAATTGACTAATACTTAGTAAATTATGTTTAAGACCTTCAACATACAAAACATCATTAATACAAAGTGAAGAGTTACCTATGGAGCTAATTCCAACAACTTTTTCCTTTGAATTGTCTCCAAAATTGACATTGCCTCTATCCTTTTCTTTCAATGATATGAAGAGATCCTTGTTTCCGATCATGTGTCTTGAACATCCACTGTCCAAGTACCACTTGCTTGACTTCTTTCTCTTCACCTCCAAGCACACCTACACAAGACATATATTTAAGTCTTTTTTGGTACCCAAATTGTTTTGGGTCCAGGAAGGTTAGTCTTAATTGTCCCTTTAGAAACCTAAACTTTTTTTATTCTATAAGGTTTGCCATTCCTAATTAGACATTTTCTAATAGTATGTCCATGAAAAGAGCAATACTTACATTTTAGTTCAATTGATTTAGGCCTTTTTAAAAGTTTATGGTTGTTTATAAAGGGATTACTTCCATTATATCCTACACCTTCTTTATTTAAACCACTTCTTTGAGATGCAAGCATCTCATCCAATCTTTTTGTCCCTACTTTGAACTTTTCCAGGATTTCATTTGATTTATTTATGTTAGCTTTCAACTCATCATTTTCTTTCCTAAGTAACTTCAAATTGCTTTCAACACTTATTTTTTCATTTAAAACATTTTTACACTCATTTTCAGCTTTTTCTAAACTTAATTTCAGACCAATAATTTCTTTATTTAACAACTTATTTCTAGAGCTAACATTTTTAAATTTTAGCAATAATGAATCAAATGCATCTTGTAATTCATTAAAGGAGAATGAGTTGGATTCACATACCTCTTCATCCTTCGAATCGCTCTTTGCCATGAAAAACAAATTTGCTCTTTCCTCTTCATCACTTTCGTCGTTTAAATCGTCACTACCACTCCAAGTGGCAGCCAATGCTTTCTTCTTAAACCTTTTCTCACCATTTTCCTTCTTCTTTTTCTTCAGTAGTGGACAATCTTGTCTAATGTGTCAAGGCTTCTTGCACTTGAAGTAAATCACCTTCTTGTCATTGTCTTCTTTTTCTTTCCCTCTAGATTTGAAATTGCTCCTCCCTTTCATCTTCCTGTTCCTTAACAGGAATTTTCCAAATCTTCTTGTCAACAAGCTGACATCCTCCTCATCCATGGAGGACTCTTCCTCTTCTTCTTCTACAGCTTTAAGAGCAATGCTCTTAGTACTTTTGTTCTCATCCTCCTTTGGTTTCCTCTTCATTTCGAATGTGAGCAAACTTCCAATCAGCTCATCCATTCCTAATTTCTTTAAATCCTTAGACTCCTCTATTGCGGTTACTTTCATGGTCCAAGATTTCGGTAAGGACTTTAATATCTTCTTTACCAATTCCACATTTTCAAACTTCTTTCCCAGTCCTCTTAGATCATTGACTAGGTTTGAGAACCTTTTATACATATCCGTGATGTTCTCGTTTCCCTTCATCTCGAATAGCTCATATTCTCTGAATAGAAGTTTAATCTTCGACTCTTTTACTTGACTTGTCCCTTCATGTGTGGTTTGAAGGATGGTCCAAACCTCCTTAGCTGATTCACAAGACGATACTCTATTGAATTTTGTAGAGTCCAAAGCACAAAATAATATGTTAATTGTTTTGGCATTTAAACTTAATAGTTTTTCATCCTCATTATTATAATCATTTTCATCCTTAGGTAAGCTAGTTCTAGGATCTACAGGAATAAAATCTCCTTGTTCAATTATTTTTCATAGCTTATAGTCTATTGATCTTATATGAAGTCTCATCCTAATCTTCCATTGAGTGTAGTTAACACCACAAAACAATGGTGGCCTAGTAGTGCATTGACCTTCACTAAAAACTGGTGCGGAAGTGCTAGCCATTTCTCTATAAGGATCTTTAACTCTAAAAATCGTTAGATTTCGTAAATATCCTAGAGTCGTGCTCTGATACTAATTGAAAAAACCCTTAAAAGCTAGAGAAATTCTATAATCACAACAAAACTATAATAAACACAATGCACAATAAAAAGAGATAGAGTTTAGAAAATGCTCAGTCAAATTTATAGAGGTTCGGAGCTTTGAACACAAGCCTCCTATGTCCTCTTCTTCAATCAAACCCAATTGAAGTTTCCACTATCTTCAACACCCGAAGATACAATAGTTTTTCACACAAGGGAATTTCGCCCTTTTTACAAATATAATGTTGATAAAGAGATTGATTGTAATTGCTTCTTAATAGGTTGAAAATCAAATGTAAATACAAAGCTCTCAAATGTATGAATGAATAAGCTTAAAGAGAGAAAGAGTAATCAAAGATTGAAGAAGATGGCTTAAGCTTTTTACAATTCGTTTCAGTAACCTTCTCCACTTCAAATGACTCTCCTTTTATACTCCATTCATTGCTTAGAATAGTAAGGAGCCATTTTGCTAGCTTTGTATCCATTGAGGTCATTGAAAAAGGAAGCTCTACAATAAATTTTTCAGGCGCACGGTCATGCTCTTCGAGTGCACGGTCGTGTTTGCTACATTTATTGCTTCGTTCAGACTCCCAACGGTCGAATTACAAGCTTAGCACCAATGATGCACGGTCGTGTGTCCTTAACACACGGTCGTGCTTCATTTAGCATCCCAGGTTAGAAAAGCCCTTAGGGGAAGAGTTTCGGGGTTAGAAATGAGATTCAGTGAGAAATTGGGAGTCTAGCAGAGTTCAGGGGTGAGTTGGTAAGTTTTCAGAGTGTGTGGCCTTCGTACGAATCCTTTCGGAAGGATCCGATCGTATGAATACGCGGGAAATGAATTAAGTTCATTTTCCCTTGTGCACGCCCGTGCATCATTGATGCACGACCGTGCGTGGCATAGTATATAAGTGAGAGCCAAGAGAAAGTTCATTCTTTTCTCACCTAAGTTTTTGCTTTAGCCAATTCTCTCTTTCATTTCAACAGCTCCTATCATTAGAGAGGAGATCCAGCCACAGGTAGCTCCCAATCCGGTGAGAGAGCAAAGAGATTAGTTGTTCGAAAGCTTGTTTTCAGAAGCATGACAAGAGGTAAGTGTTCCTCACTTCTTCTCGCATTTTTCGACTTGTTTGATGAGTTGTGATGTCATGGATGAGTTAATTACATGTTGATGAATGTTTGGAATGCTTATATGGCCTTGCATGTTGAGTTTGATGATAAATTTCCACCCTTGAAGCATGCATGTGATATGTGTGTGCTTTAGTGAGAGAATCAAGAATCTTCCATGGTAAATTTGTGATGAATGAGTGCATGTGGCATGTGAAGCTTGAATTGTGTTATTTGATGCGCTGGGAACATGTACTTGAAATGGCTTTGCAATTGATTGTGTTTTGGCATGAGTTTTGATGCATTTTCCGAGCGGTGCTCTTGTTGAAGAACAAGACGCACGGCTGTGCGCCTGCATGGCACGACCGTGAGCCTTTGTTTTTCCAGATGCACACTCGTGTGCACGGCCAGTTTTTCAGACGCACGCCCGTGCCTTCCGTAGTACACGCCCGTGCGTAAGCATTTTCAGTGAAAGTGAATAGTGAATTCCAATAGCTTGCACGACCAGGCGCATGACCAGCGCACGGTCCCGTGCGTCTGGGCTCACGCCCGTGCGCCCATGATATGCACGACCGTGTGTTAGCCATGCACGCCCGTGCATCAGCAGATTTTTCAGACAATGTTTAATTATTGCTTAAATAAGCATGCAAATCCAGAATAAAAGCTAATTAGCTTCAGATAAACATCAGTTGAGCATGAATTCAGTTAATAAGCTGCATATGCATATCATGGCATTACATGTAGCTTCAGAGAGGATCAGAGGATCCGAATTCAGCAGTTTTTAGTATTCAAAACCTGATGTACGGGTGAGAGCATTAGGGTGAAACACGAGGGGGCATCCATGGGATTCAACCTTCTGACACCAGTCAGGACGCTCAGCAGTATTTCAGATTCAGTTTCTAACACCAGTCAGACTATTCAGTAGCATTCAGATATTACCATCTGACACCAGTCAGATTGGGCAACAGTATTCAGATTCAGCTTTCTAGCCAGTAGCTAGACTGTTCAGCCCACATGGCCAGGATGCCGAATCCCTGTGTCCACCAGTCTGATCAGCACAGTAGGTACCTTTGAGTACATTCAGATAGAGGTATTCAGATGCATGCATCCACAGTATATTCAGTTAGCATGACATGACATACACATCATGACATGAATAAATATGATATCAGTAAATGAATGCGAATCAGATATTCAGTTAATGGTTTCAGATACCAGCAAGCGCATAGATGTATGATTAGGGCCGAGGCCCAGGTATGTTTGATTATTATTGATTGTTGTGCTTGCTTGGGTTTTGAGGGAAGTAGGGAGCGCTTACTGGGTGATCTTTATCACTCATCCCTCTTCTTCTTCCATCCTTTTCAGGTGGTTCGTGCTGTTTCTGAGGAGCGGTTGGATCGAGGCTGGCGGAGAGGGCACGCACACACACCCCGATCTCGGTTGTATATCAGTTTTGGACCTGTGTGGTCACATGTACCTTTTGTATGTTTCTAGATGTATCCGGATGTACAGAAACAGTGTATGTATATATGTATAGGCCATTGGGCCCTTTGTACATAATAGTTTATGTATATATTTCAGTGATGTATATTCAGAAAAGCTTCCGCACGTGCAGTAGTGTACATTCTTTTTTAGATTTTGTTTTTGTAGGATTCCCATCACGGGTACCTGGATTTTCAGATTATTAATAAAAGCTCCCCATAGTTTTCAGCAGTAGGGGTACTCGTGGCGACGGGTCCTACATTGGTGGTATCAGAGCAATGTTGTAAGTGTGTGGTGCTTTTTCTCTCCTTCGCAGCCGTCATCCAGACCCTCCTCACAGCACAGTCAGGTATTTATTTTTCCAGCTTTGATTGTGATATGTGATTCTAATCCCAGTTTGTTGTGATGTTATAGATAGAGAGGAGTATGTCCCTAGATGTCTAGATGAGACAGACAATAGTTCACCCGCCCATCCTATGAGTGTTAGTGATAGGCGGCGATCTAAGAGTACCTCCCATATGTCGATGAAACCAGAGCAGTTGAGAGAGATCATTGGGGATGTAGTCAGAGAGAGCCTTCAGCAAGCTGGAGTGGGTAATATTCGGGAGCCAGATAGAGTAACTCCTCCCCAGTATGAGAGTTATCGGATTCTGAGGAGACGACATTCAAAGTCTCAGTATCAGTCACATCGTTAGTCACAGCCACAGTATCAGCATCAGCATCAGTATCAGTCTCAGCCTCAGTCAGTCAGAGAGAGGCAACAGTATCTAGCGGGTTATGCAGATTCCAATCAGAGTATGACTACAGAGACAACTGGCACTAGTTCTTCAGGCAGACTTCATCCGATTTATCACCTGTCAGGGCCGTATCAGCCAGTAAGATTCAGTGGGTCCAGGGATCCAGCAGTGACAGAAGAATGGGTGGAGTCAGTGGAGAGTGTCATGGGACTCTTCACTCTTTCAGAGAGAGAGAAAGTTAGATATACAGTGTTTCATCTCAGGGGTGATGCCAAGGTTTGGTGGGGTCTAGCCAAGGCTTCCATCAATGAGGAGCAGATGACATGGGCCAGATTCAGACAGTTGTTTGATGTTGAGTACAGGAGCACAGAGGTGTTGTATGCCAAGGCCCAAGAGTTTATTGATTTGGCTCAAGGGTCCAGTTCAGTTAAGGAGTATGCTACCAGGTTTAATGCACTAGCGAGATTCGTCCCGAGTTTGGCAGAGACAGAGATGGGCCGAGTTTAGAAATTCATCCATGGGTTACACCCTGCAATCTATAAGGATGTCATGACAGGAGTAAATCCTCCCCAGAGATTTAGTGATGCCTTGGGGAGAGCACTCAGATCAGAGGTCAGTTTGCAGAAGATGGGTGCTATGAGCAGAGCATCCGAGAGAGATCAGAGGATGGAGGATAGAGACAAGGGTAAGAGGCCGATGTCAGCCAAGAGATCTGCCAGAGGTTTTCAGAGTCAGAGGCAGAGAGTTATGCCCCAGCCGCCACAGTGTACCAAGTGTGGCAGGTGCCATTCGGGAGAGTGTCTAGCCGGCCAGATTGTTTGTTATTGGTGCCATCAGCCAGGGCACATGATGGTAGCATGTCCAGCCAGACTTGGAACTGGTAGTAGGCCGAGCCAAGGTGGAGTCGGTCAGTTCAGAGGTCAAGGTGGTCCTCCCAGAGACGAAGTCAGAACAGAGAGAGGTGGAGCAGATGTTCCCAAAGTTAGTGATAGAGCACCTGAGGGAGGTGTCGGTCCTTCCAGAGTTGGCGGAGGCAAAGCCAGAGTTTATGCTATTCGCCAGGAGCAGGCAAAGGTCATTCCCCACGCGGTGACTGGTCAATTACTTTATTTTGATACTCCATTATTTGTACTTGTTGATTGTGGAGCCACACACAGCTTTGTAGCTTGGAGTGTAGTGGAGAGATTAGGGGTTGACCCTAGTGTGGCCAATAGGAGTATCCTTGTGGAGATACCAGATGGGGGATTTGTGTTGAGTGACAGAGTTCTCCTAGATCAGGAGATAGAGGTTATGGGTAGACAGATGATGATTGATTTGATTCTGCTGGAGTTGGCAGATTTTGATATGATATTGGGTATGGATTTCCTAGGTAGATATGGTGCATAGATAGATTGTGGAAGGAAGAAAGTGAGATTCCACGTAGGCCCTGATCAGTTTGTGTTTGGTGAGGGCAGAGTTAACAGTCTGATGATCTCCAGTATTCAGGTGAGTAGATTGATGAGACAGGGTTATGTTAGATACTTGGCCAACGTGATGTAGCAATTCAGTGGGTCCGAGTATCGAGAAGGTGCCAGTGGTCAGAGAGTTTTCAGATATATTTCCAGATGAGTTGCCAGGGTTACCTCCAGACAGAGAGTTAGAGTTTAGTGTTGAACTTCTTCCAGGTACGGCTCTAATTTCCAAGGCTCCGTATCGGATGGCTCCAACTGAGCTTCAGGAGTTAAAGAAGCAGCTTCAGGAGTTGACAGATAAGAGATTCATCAGGCCCAGTTGTTTACCTTGGGGAGCTCCGATTCTGTTTGTTAAAAAGAAAGATGGGTCGATGAGGATGTGTATCGACTATAGGGAGCTTAACAGAGTAACAGTGAAGAACAAGTATCCTCTGCCGAGGATAGATGACTTATTTGATCAGTTGAGAGGTGCAGCTGTATTTTCTAAGATTGACTTGAGATCAGGTTATTATCAGGTCAGAGTGGCAGAAAGGGATGTTCCCAAGACAGCTTTCAGAACCAGATATGGGCATTATGAGTTCGTGGTTATGCCGTTTGGGTTGACTAATGCCCCAACGATCTTTATGGATCTGATGAACCGGGTGTTTCATGATTGCTTGGACCGGTTCGTGGTGGTCTTCATTGATGACATTCTGGTGTATTCCAGAAGTGTGGCAGAGCATGAGGAGCATCTCAGATATGTGCTCCAGAGACTGAGAGATAGACAGCTATATGCCAAGTTCTCCAAGTGTGAGTTTTGGCTTGATAGAGTGGCATTTCTGGGACATGTAGTGACAACAGACGATATTTCAGTGGATCCCAGTAAAGTAGAGGCTATATTGAGTTGGCCAAGGCCGAAGACAGTAAAGGAGATTAGGAGTTTCCTTAGGTTGACAGGTTATTACAGGCGATTCATCGAGGGATTCTCTAGCCTAGTAAGGCCTCTCACTGTCTTGACTAGGAAAGAGGTTCCATTTGTGTGGACTGATGAGTGCGAGGTACGATTCCAAGAGCTCAAGCAGAGATTGACTAGTGCTCCAGTTTTAGCACTACCTCAGGAGGGAGTAGAGTTTGATATTTACACAGATGCGTCCAATCAGGGGATTGGAGCAGTTTTGATGCAGAGTGGTAGGGTCATTGCCTATGCCTCCAGGCAATTGAGAGATCATGAGTTGAGATACCCTACCCATGATCTAGAGTTGGCAGCAGTCGTCTTCGCTTTGAAGATTTGGAGACATTATCTTTATGGGGTCAGGTGCAATGTCTATTCAGACCATAAGAGTCTGAAGTATTTCTTCACCCAGAGAGAGCTTAATATGAGACAGAGGAGATGGCTAGAGTTGGTGAAGGATTATGACTGTGATATCAGATATCATCCAGGGAGAGCCAATGTAGTGGCAGATGCTTTGAGCAGGCGAGTTGCCTTATCTAGTCTTTCAGTCCAGAGTGAGTTACAGTATGAGATAGCCAGAGAGCAGATTGAGATAGTTACTATGGGATTCTCCAGACTTCAGATCAGATCTTCTCTGTATGATGAGATCAGAGAGTGTCAGATGTCTGATGAGTGGACTCAGAGCATGCTTCAGAGGATGTCAGAGAGAGCAGTGCCAGACTTTGAGTTCAGAGATGGGATTTTGAGATTCAGAGATAGAGTTTGTGTGCCACAGAGTTCAGAGTTGAGGCAGAAGATTTTGTCAGAGGTGCACAGTACGGTGTATTCAACGCACCCAGGCAGTACTAAGATGTATCAGGATCTTAAGAAGAATTTTTGGTGGTCAGGCATGAAGAAAGACATCGCAGACTTTGTTTCCAAATGTCTGGTATGTCAGCAGGTTAAGGCAGAGCATCAGAGACCCTCAGGTTTACTTCATCCTTTGAGTATCCCTAAGTGGAAGTGGGAAGATATTTCCATGGATTTCATTTCTGGTCTTCCTAAAGTTCAGAGAGGATTTGATGGTATATGGGTGATTATGGATAGACTGAGTAAGTCAGCTCACTTTTTGCCAGTCAGGCAGGGCATGTATACAGATCAGTTGGGCAGACTGTACATCAGAGAGGTGGTCAGACTACATGGTGTTCCCCGGACGATAGTGTCAGACAGAGACTCCAGATTCTTGTCAGCTTTCTGGAGATCATTACAGAGAGCCTTGGGGACCAGATTACAGTTCAGTTTAGCATATCATCCTCAGACAGATGGGCAGACTGAGAGAGTTAACAAGATTCTGGAGGATATGCTCAGAGCTTGTTGTATGGATTTCCAGATCGATTGGGTAGAGTTGATTCCCCTCATGAAGTTTGCTTATAATAACAGTTATCAGACGACTATTCAGATGGCTCCATTTAAGGCATTGTACGGTCGGAAGTGTAGATCTCCTCTTTATTGGGATGAGATTGGAGAGAGAGATTCTCTGGAGACAGTTGTGGGTCCAAAGACAGTTCAGGGGATGATTGAGCAGATCAAGATTATCAGACAGAGAATGAAACAGGCCCAGGATCGACAGAAGAGCTATGCAGATTTGAGACGCAGAGAGATAGAGTTTTCAGTAGGCGACAGAGTGTTTCTGAGGGTTGCTCTGTATAGGCACGTTCTCAGATTCGACAGAAAGGGGAAGTTGGCCCCTAGATTTATTGGTCCCTATGAGATACTTGAGAGAGTGGGGACAGTTGCCTACAGATTGGCTTTACCAGCTAGCATAGACAGGATTCATAATGTGTTCCATGTATCTCAGTTGAGGAAGTATGTGGGGGATCCTTCTCATGTGCTTCAGTTTTCAGAGGTTGAGTTGGCAGAGGATTTGAATTATCAAGAGCTGCCAGTGCAGATTCTGGACTATAAAGTCAAGGTTCTCAGGAACAAGCAGATTCCCCTTGTGAAGGTCTTATGGCGTAGTCAGAGAGTGGAGGAAGCCACTTGGGAGGTAGAGTCTGAGATCAGGGATAGGTTCCCAGAGTTATTCAGGTAAATTCTAGGGTCAGAATTTTTTTAAGGGGGGAGGAAATGTAGCATCCCAGGTTAGAAAAGCCCTTAGGGGAAGAGTTTCGGGGTTAGAAATGAGATTCAGCGAGAAATTGGGAGTCTAGCAAAGTTCAAGGGTGAGTTGGTAAGTTTTCAGAGTGTGTGGCCTTCGTAGAATCCTTTCGAAAAGATCCGATCGTACGAATGTGCGGGAAATGAATTAAGTTCATTTTCCCTTGTGCACGCCCGTGCATCATTGATGAATGTTTGGAATGCTTATATGGCCTTGCATGTTGATTTTGATGATAAATTTCCACCCTTGAAGCATGCATGTGATATGTGTGTGCTTTAGTGAGAGAATCAAGAATCTTCCATGGTAAATTTGTGATGAATGAGTGCATGTGGCATGTGAAGCTTGAATTGTGTTATTTGATGCGCTGGGAACATGTACTTGAAATGGCTTTGCAATTGATTGTGTTTTGGCATGAGTTTTGATGTATTTTCCGAGCGGTGCTCTTGTTGAAGAACAAGACGCACGGCCGTGCGCCTACATGGCACGACCGTGAGCCTTTGTTTTTCCAGATGCACGCCCGTGTGCACGCTGTGTGCACGGCCAGTTTTTTAGGCGCACGCCTGTGCCTTTCGTAGTACACGCCCGTGCGTAAGCATTTTCAGTGAAAGTGAATAGTAAATTCCAGTAGTTTGCACGACCAGGCACACGACCAGTGCACGGTCCCGTGCGTCTGGGCTCACGCCCGTGCGCCCATGACATGCACGACCGTGTGTTAGCCATGCACGCCCGTGCACTTTCCTTGCACGCCCGTGCATCAGCAGATTTTTCAGACAATGTTTAATTATTGTTTAAATAAGCATGCAAATCCAGAATAAAAGCTAATTGGCTTCAGATAAGCATCAGTTGAGCATGCATTCAGTTAATAAGCTGCATATGCATATCATGACATTACATGTAGCTTTAGAGAGGATCAGGGGATCCGAATTCAGTAGTTTTCAGTATTCAGAACCCGATGTACGGGTGAGAGCATTAGGGTGAAACATGAGGGGGCATCCGTGGGATTTAGCCTTCTGACACCAGTCAGGACGCTCAACAGTATTTTAGATTCAGTTTCTGACACCAGTCAGACTATTCAGTAGCATTCAGATATTACCATCTGACACCAGTCAGATTGGGCAGCAGTATTCAGATTCAGCTTTCTAGCCAGTAGCTAGACTGTTCAACCCATATGGCCAGGATGCCGAATCCCTGTGTCCACCAGTCTGATTAGCACAGTAGGTACCTTTGGGTACATTCAGATAGAGGTATTCAGATGCATGCATCTACAGTATATTTAGTTAGCATGACAAGACATACACATCATGACATGAATAAATATGATATCAGTAAATGAATGCGAATCAGATATTCAGTTAACGGTTTCAGATACCAGCAAGCGCATAGATGTATGATTAGGGCCGAGGCCCAGGTATGTTTGATTATTATTGATTGTTGTGCTGGCTTGGGTTTTGAGGGAAGTAGGGAGCGCTTACTGGGTGATCTTTATCACTCATCCCTCTCTTTCTTCCATCCTTTTCAGGTGGTTCGTACTGTTTCCAAGGAGCGGTTGGATCGAGGCTGGCGGAGAGGGCACGCACACACACCCTGATCTCGGTTGTATATCAGTTTTGGACTTGTGTAGGCACATGTACCTTTTGTATGTTTTCAGATATATCCGGATGTACAGAAACAGTGTATGTATATATGTATAGGCCATTAGGCCCTTTGTACATAACAGTTTATGTATATATTTCAGTGATGTATATTTAGAAAAGCTTCCGCACGTGCAGTATTGTACATTTTTTTTCAGATTTCGTTTTCGTAGGATTCCCATCGCAGGTACCCAGATTTTCAGATTATTAATAAAAGCTCCCCATAGTTTTCAGCAGCAGGGGTACTCGTGGCGGTGGGTCCTTCACTTCAACCCTTCATGGTCATGTGGCCTTGATGCATGGTCGTGCTGCGATCCTTCATGATTCTTGCCCAAAACTTGGCTGCACTATAAGCGCACTAGCAGCGCACGGGTAAGTCTTTGCTAGCACACGGTCGTGTGTGAGATGTATGCCTTAAAACCCTTAAACGATTAGCCTTGCACGACCTCCTGGTAGTGCTCTTGGTAGTACTCCTCATTTGTCATCACGCACGGTCGTGCTTCAATAGCACACGATCGTGCGAGACCAATATCCTGCAAAAATAAACTTTTTCTCCCTTCTTTGTCATGAATTACTTCATGCAAGAGATTGAATTGCAACTTAAGCACATTTTAATCATTAATTAACAACTTAATCATATTTTTATCATCATCAAAACATCAAGGGTTCAACATATTAGAGAAGAGGTGTAAAGAAAGAAATGTCCCTTTAAGTTATTTAACTTTTAGACTCAACATGATTGGTTTCTTCCCTTAGTGAAGTTTGGAATGAAGATTGTACTAGTAATCCTTTGACTAAACTTATCACTAAGCTTTATAAAGTCAAAGCCAAACTCAAAGAGGTGAACAAGAAAAACTTTTGGAATATATCTAAAAGGTTAATCATGTAAGGAATCTCCTTGAAAGAGTGCAAAGAAGACTTAGTAGGAACTTGTTTGATTATAATCTTATAGAAGAAAAAAAGCAAAAGGTAAGGGATTTCAAAAGTTGAGTTAGATAGAAGAATCTTTAAAGAGACAAAAAATTAGAATTTAATGGGTCAAAGAAGGTGGTTAGAACTTAAACTACTTCTTCAAATATATAAAAGGCAAGAGAAACAAAAACAAAATTTTGGTTCTTTTCTTGGATGATAAGTTCTTCTCTAATGATATTGAGACTATAAAGATGAGATTATTAACGAGGATTTTGATGAGCTTATTGATTTTAGGATTCTTACTCACCTAGCTGAGTTAAAGATGATTGAGATTTTTAAAGAGAAGATAAAAAGAAGCATGTTTGCTTTGAGTGATAATAAATCCCTTGACCTTGATGGTTTTGGTGTCTTCTTCTTTAAAGCCTCTTGAGAAATTATTGGTAAGGATATGGTTGAAGGTATTCAATACTTCTTTTCCACTAGATTTCTCCTTAGAAATATAAATTGCACCTTAATTTCTTAGGTCCTTGAATATGATAATCCCTTTAAAGCTAAAGATTTTATGCCCATCTCGTGCTGTAAAACTATCTATAAATGCATTGCTAAAATCATACTCAATAAACTCAAGACCATATTTCCTAACTTTATTAATAAGGCCCAAGTAGCTTTGTGGGTGGTGGAAAAATAGGAGATAATATTCTCCTATATAGTGAGCTTAATCATAATTATCATAAGAAGAACAGGAAGATAGAAAGGTGTGCGATAAAAGTTGATCTTATGAAGGCCTATAACATGTTGAAATGGAAATTCATAAGAAAAATTCTTAGGGTAATTAGCTTACATCCTATTTTTATTGCATGGGTTGAGTAATGTATTACGTTTCCTTGGCTCTATTTGAGTATCAATGGTGAGATTGAAGGATTCTTTAGGAGCTCCAAAAGTCTTAGGCAAGAAGATCTTCTCTCTCGTTACCTATTTGTTATGTTATGGAAGTGTTATCTAGACTTCTTGATAAAATAGTAAAAAAGGAAGGTTTCAAGTATCATTGGAGATGCAGAGAAGCCAATGTGTCTCACTTGTTCTTTGTTGATGATTTAATTATATTTAGTCATACTGATGAGTATTCTACCACCTTGATACTTTCCAAATGTGGATTGGATTAAAGGCTAATAAAAAGAAAAGTTTGATTTTCTTATCTAAGGATACATGGTGATGTTAAGGATAAAATTAAGAGGATTCTTAACTTTGAGATTAGGACACTTTCCTTCTCCTATCTTGGTGTCCCTATGGTGTCCTTGAAATTATCCAAAGAGAATTGTAAGCCTTTGATGGGAAAAATTTTGGTCAAAATTAGGGTTGGATACGAAGCGAACCGAACGTGAATACAAGGTTGTTCGATTTGGCTTCGTTTGGGTCTCTTAGCATATCTATGTTCGACTCGTGTTCAACGAACAACTGTGCTAAGGAGTTTGAGCTTCGCATTCGTACGAGCCATGCACAGACGGGTTCGTTTGTAAACATCGGTATCATTGTTATGAATGAACATGTATGAACAAACAAAGTAGACGATTGCAACTGGATTATGACCGAGACGGAACGGAGACGAGGAGGGAAACAGATGGGACCGATTGAATAGGTATGTCTCGTCGTCAACACTGGATTTTTGAGGGAGAGGATGGAAGAAATTTTGGTTTCTGGAATCGAACAAAGAGTTCAGTTCAATCAAACTATTCGTCTCATCGAGTTCGGGTTCGTATTTGTTTTAATCGAACACCATCACGTAAGCTCGTATTCTCATTCGGTTCGTGGTATGCTCAACTCGTTTCTTGGGTGAAAGAAGCGAATTCGAAAACGAGCCCGAACGTGTTCGCCTCGTATCCAACCCTAGTCAGAATTAACTCTTAGAAAAGTAAATTTATGTCTTAATCAAAGCCATTCTTTTTAGTTGTAGGTCTACTATGCTTCACATTTTATCCTTCTTGGGAAAATTCTTAAGGATATTGACTCTCATCTTAGAAACTTCCTTTGGAAAGGAAATGGGAACGGGGGAAATGCCAAGGTTGCTTGGGTAGATGTCTACGTCGAAAGAAGGAGGGTTGGGTGTTATAAGAAGTGTTGAGTGGAATAAAATGGCTATGGTGAATTATCTCTAGGATATTATTCAATAGAAAAGTCACTCTTCTTGGGTTAAGTGGATTAAAGCTCACAAATTGAGATGCAAGAGGCTATAGGAAATCAAAGTCTCTAATGATAACCCTTGGTGGTGGAAGAAACTCTTGAGGATTAGCAAAAATATTAAAAACCATATTAAATATTCAATTGGTAATGGCAAGTATACTAAATTGTGGATTGATAATTAGCCTGTTAGGCCTATTAAACGAAGATTTGGTGAAAGATTATCCATGACTCTGGCATTGGGGAACAAGCTAAGGTTGAGTTTATCGTTGACAGAAAAAAATGAAAATGGTTGACTTCTAATACCACTAAGCTTATGTAGATTAGAGAAAATGTGGGTTTTTCTCCTAATAACTTGATGACGCTATGGTGTGGCTGCCTCATAGTCAAGGAAAGTTCTACATCAACTCTACTTGGAATATTTTGAGGAAATGAAAGGATGTTGTTCCTTGGGCTCACTTTATTCGGCATAAGAAGTTCGTGTCTAGGCATGCTTTTATTTGGTGGCTCGTTATAAGGAATAGATTTTATAATAAGGACAGAATGAGGAAATTTTGTTCCATGGAGGACTCCATTTGTGTGTTTTGCAAAAAGTATAATGAAGACATTAGTCACCTTATCTTCAATTGTGATTTCGACGGTGATATTTAGAGAAGGCCGATGAGAAATTTGAATAAGGATTATTCAGATCAACCGAGGGAGAATTATATTGAAAGCATTTTATAAGATTGGAGAGGTAATTCCTTGTACAATATATTAGCTAAAATATGTGTCGACACCATCTTCTACTTGTTATGGAGGGAATTTAATAATAGAATTTTCTCCAATACCAGCAACTCCAAAGAGAAACTTCTAAAGAAAATCTTCTGTCTTGTCATAGATAAAGGAGTTGAGCCCTCGAGAATTAAAGACACCCTTGGTAACCGGTTGGTAGCACATAATTGGAGCCTACTTTCTTGAATTTTCAAGAACTTTCTGCTTTTTTATGTTAGATTTCCTTTTCTCTTGTTTTGCATCCTTTTCCTTTGCCCTTAGCTTGGTAGGCTACTAGTCTTCTCTTTTCGGTTTTGTTGGCAAGTCCTCCTTTAGTTTTGCTATAACCTTAGGAGCTTGTGGCAGGCAAGATACCCTTCTTCCCATTGCTACTGCAGATTTTATCCATTACACCTTGACTAGAGATTTGGAAGAGTGCTTATTGTTTATGGGCAAGGATATGTCAAGACCTTTTGGTCTTGACTATGTCTTTAACTTGTTTTCTTTTTTGCAAGATCTTATTTTAAGAATTATTATTTGGGACAATAGCTTGGATGTGAATGGGTTACAATATCTTTTTGTCGACTGTTGGTGTAGCATGTGTAGTCTCGGCTGCACTATGTTGGTGTATCATTGCGCTATATCTTCGCACAGTGCATGCATAATTTTCTGCCTCTTTTGTTGGGTTGGCGATTTTATTCTGTCGGCTATTGTGAAGTTATTTTGCTATTGGAATGTGAAGAGTGGGGAAATCAAGGTTGACTTGATGCCTGCTTTTAAATGGATGATATGGAAGGTTAGGAAGATGCATAATCTCGGGTTAACAGATTTGAGGGATTTACGAAGTTGGACATGCAAGACTTGATGGCTGGATGTTCTCTCAAGTCTGGCTGCACCATTTATTATTCAGATTATGGGGTTACCTTACTTGGCATGTGTTGGAAGGATGATTATGATTCCTGGCTGGAAGGTAGAGACATAGCCTGGAAGGTGTGAATATTAATTATGCTGGCAGCACTTTTCACAAGGGTGTTATTTTGAGGACTGATTGGGGATGCATTGTTGAAGTCAATAAAATGCAAAACTGGACAACTAAAATTGTTGGCATAAATCAGACAAAAGGAGGAAAGCTTTGTTGGATTCATTTAGGGGCTACGTGTACTGTTTACAAGAATGCTGCATGGAAAATCCCTTTTTTATTATGTGGTTTTTATTATCCGGAAGTTATGGCTAGGAGTATTTGCCATGGGCTGCTGCACATGTTATTGGAGACTTGGACTATGGAGGCATTAGCGGCAGAATAATGTTTCTCTGGTGGGCTGAAATTTGCTTGGTAATCATTGTCAATTCTTGCAGGAAAATAATTATTAATTGACGGCTGCTTGCTCTTTACATGCACACGATTTTTATGGCCAGGAAAGGTCCTTACTGTTGGTTTAAAAAAATTGCTCCAGATTGGAATTGCGTAGTACAGAAAAAGTTAATCTGAAGTATTTGGTATACCTGGCATATTTCCAAGAAAAATTGCACTGTCGTTACTAATGCTTGTGGTCTCTGCTTCCACGAGCATTAGTGTGGATTCTTGGACTGGGAGTGGTCTGGGCTGGAGGAGCAGGTTTATGGGTTTATGGAGCGCCTTCCAGGATTGTTGTTTTATTATGGGCTGGAGGACATTATTAGTTTGTTTGAGAGACTTTGGCCCACTTAAAGAAGAGAAGATGGGCCAACATATTGTTTATTAATAATGGGCCAGATTATTATTGATAGTTGGAGGGCTTTTGGGCTGTGGGCTGCTAATGTTATAAGCTGGGTTTTTCCTTCTATTAGGCTTGGGTTCCCATGGATGAGTTGGCTTTTTTGATGGACAAGGCATTCCCTTTCAGCCCAGATTTTCTTTTATGTTTGGGCCTGGAGCTGTGTTATTCTCCGTGCTGCTTCGGTTCTTTGCGAGTAGCTTTGGCGTGTTCTGAGCTTATCAATTTTGGGAAGCTTTGTTTATTTTCGGTTGTCTTCTCTTTGTGCCAATGTAAAGATAGGGTTTTTCTCCGTGTTGATAGCAAAATTTTTTGTATAGAAGCTATCATAAGCTACAAGTTTATGGTGCATATTTATATTCTGACTTAGTTTTCTTTTGAGCTTTTTAGATATACTTTCAAAAAGGGTATCCTTAAGTTTATTGTTTTTGTAGTCTTATGTGTGCTGGCTTGCCTTTGCTAGTCAAGCTTAAGTTGTGTTCGAACTCCTGGCTTGTGTTTTACTGTTTATGTGTGTTTATTTACCAAGGGAAACCGCAAAACCCGAACCGGCCCGCATGCAGTATTTTATTCGAGGCGCAGGCAGATAAAAAATTGAAACTCACTCAGGTCTCAACAGCACTCTCCAGGAAGCGTTCTTGCATAATTACGTTTCTTTAGTTCGTTTCCAGTTGGTGTCTTTCTCGTGTTTCGATCGTCACTTCACTATTCACTTTCAAAAATTTGGAACTCTCTCAACTTTCGGCCGCACTCACCTTCGACAGTTACTGCGACAGATCTAAGCATCAGCCGTCTCACATTCCTGTCACATTATCTCGGCCCCAATTGGGCACCATTGGAAGTGGGTTTGCAAATTTTATGACTGTTTTTGGTTCATTCTTTTTTACCGTGACTGTAAATGGAGTTCACTGAAGCTTATAAACAGACCGGGCCGTGTTGTTTTTCACCTAACTCACGTTACATAGCTGTTGCCGTCGATTATCGACTCGTTATCCGGGACGCTCACTCGTTTAAGGTAATTCTTCCTTCTCCTTTCTTATCTTCTTTGCAAATCTTTCACGTAATGTAAGATTTTAAATCTGTATGTTCTCGTTCCTGTAATTGCTGCAACTTAATTAGATCCTGAGATTATTTCACAGTGATTTATAATGCCGGCTTCATTCATTTCAATTCTTAGCTTTTTTGTAACATTACGTTTAACTCAGGCGCAATAGATATCTAATTAAGTTCCTACACTGTGTTAGAAGGATGACTAGACTTGTTTCAGATTTGTAGACAATTTATTAGTTCATAGGAAAAAAATTTGTTGACACGGCCTGATTTTTGGCTCAAATATAAGCATAAAGGAAATTCTGTGTTTTAGAACCTCTTTTGACACCATTGTTTTGAAAAATTTAAGAGTAATCTTTGTGAAGAAGTTTTGTCAATATATTTGTCTTCAATTAGGCTATGATGAATGGAATTTTGTGCTAATTTATATATAAGGTTATTGCTTGATGCTAGTCAATGAAGCATGGTCCTCAGAGGGATGATTTGGGAATGCCAAGTATATAAATCTTTGAATGTATTTTTATGTTTATGATGCAGGTCGTGCAGTTGTTTTCATGCTTGGATAAGATAAGCTATGTCGAATGGGCACTTGGTTCTGAATACATTCTTTGTGGTCTTTATAAAAGACCAATGATACAGGCATGGTCACTGATCCAACCTGAGTGGACATGCAAAATAGATGAAGGGCCTGCTGGCATTGCTTATGCTCGATGGAGTCCAGATAGCCGTCACATACTTACTACATCTGATTTTCAGCTGCGATTAACAGTTTGGTCACTACTGAACACAGCGTGTGTTCATGTGCAATGGCCCAAGCATGCTTCCAAGGGGGTCTCTTTCACCCAAGATGGGAAATTTGCTGCCATTTGTACTAGGCGTGATTGCAAGGACTACATAAATCTGCTCTCATGTCATTCTTGGGAGATAATGGGTGTTTTTGCTGTTGATACATTGGATTTGGCTGATATTGAATGGTCACCAGATGATAGCTCCATAGTGGTTTGGGATTCACCTTTGGAGTATAAGGTAGTTATCATTGTGCTTTTCATTGCTTTTAAAACTAGTTACTACTACATCCTTCATTTTATATACTTTCTAAATGATACTAATATACAAATATGTGAAATGATTCTGATTGGCCCTTTTTTTCATGTAAACATCTGGGTTCCATCCTATGCACCTTTGAATTTCTTAGTAAATGAAACATATTCTACATGTACCTAGAGAGCATCATGCTTTCCAACATTCTATAGATATGTAAAGATAAATCTTTAGATGACCTTGAATGTGTAAAATGGGGTTTGAGCCTAGTGATTCTTGGGTCCATGGTATACTTGATTGTAGCAAGATAATATGATCAAAAGAATAAATGAGTCTTGGTTTTTTATGTTAAAGGATATGGATGTCTGTTAATTTTCTTGTGGCAGGTTTTTCTTCATGCTACACTTTTTTGAACCATGAAAAAGTCATGTGTTGTGTACAGGTTCTTATCTACTCACCAGATGGAAGGTGTCTATTTAAGTATCAAGCATATGAAAGTGGACTTGGAGTAAAAAGTGTTTCATGGTCTCCATGTGGTCAGTTTCTGGCTGTGGGTAGTTATGACCAAATGTTGCGGGTATTGAGTCACTTGACTTGGAAAACATTCGCTGAATTTATTCACCTATCAACTGTTCGTGCTCCTTGTTCTGCTGCTGTTTTCAAGGTAATTGTTTTTCATGTTCAAAGTTGACAGACTCAAAAAAGGTAATTTAATTCCTTTGAAGTGTATTTTACCTGTTGTTTCTTAAAATGGCAGGAGGTAGATGAACCATTGCAACTTGATATCTCTGAATTATGTTTGAGTGATGATTTTATGCAAGGTGGTTCTGGTAAGCACAATTTTTCAGGCCTTTCTTTAACAAGTTGGACTCACACCTTCCTCCATATGTAAAATGTTTTAGTTAGAAAATCAACTTGAAACTCTCTTGTTACTACTTACCTTTGTACTTTCCACTTATGTATGCTATTTTAGTTGGTCTGAATGTTTTCCATGCTTGCAGATTGATTTTATCTTAGCTGAATTATATAAATTCTGGACAAATATTCTTATATTATCAATGAGTTCCATAAGCAAGCAAGATGTCTAGTGGATGTAAAATTTTGAAGTATTTGAGGGACACTGCCCTCTTTACTCTTGTTCTGGCAAATGAATGAACCAAAAGTCAGTTCCTGATTTCATGTAATAGATTTATAGTTCATAGGTAAACTGCTCATATAGTTTATCAGATTAAAAAAAGTGTTGACTTCTATGAAATCCATTCTTTTGTAAAAATTTGGATTATGATGAAAAGTGTAGTAAAGGTTTCCAGTTCATCCTAGAATAAAAAGGACAAAGTTCATAATTGTGCAGTGATATTATCTTGCCTCTCACTGACACTGGCATAGTCTGATCTTTCACATTAATATCCCTTCATATCTTATTTTTATACGCAAATTTTGGTTTGCTAATCGTTTGATTGGTGCTTTTTTTCCTTCAAGAAGAGGCCCCAGATGGACACTTCAGAGTCAGGTACGAGGTTATGGAAGTACCAATTACTTTGCCCTCTCTGAAGCCTCCTGCAGACAAACCAAACCCTAAGCAAGGAATTGGTGAGCTCTGTTTCCATTTTTACAAATAAAATGAAAATAAAGGCACTATATGTTTCCTGTTGAGGGTAACAGCATCAACTTTTGAATCAGTATGCAAGGCTGGTGTAGTGTGTAATATGCACAGAACTCAGCTTGAAAGTTCTAGTGCTTAGTTGACAAACTGATCAAAATAGCGCAATCAGTTTCAAAAAAATTCCTTGCATTTGGTGAACTGAAGAAATTAATTTTAATTTCAGGCCTTATGTCATGGAGCAGTGATAGTCAATATATTTGCACTCGTAATGATAGCATGCCGACTGCTCTTTGGATATGGAACATACATCGTCTTGAACTTGCTACCATCTTGTTGCAGAAGGACCCTATCCGAGCGGCAGCGTGGGACCCAACATGCAAGCGACTTGTTCTTTGCACTGGAAGCTCTCACTTGTATATGTGGACCCCTTCTGGTGCCTACTGTGTGAGTAATCCACTACCACAGTTTAACATAACTGATCTGAAATGGAATTCAAATGGAAGCTGTCTACTCCTCAAAGACAAAGAGTCGTTCTGTTGCGCTGCTGTGGATGTGCTGCCAGAATCTAGTGACTACAGCTCAGATGACTAAAGCAATGTTTTATGTAATAACCTGGATGGCATGCAACAATTTGAAAGAATGTAAGCAATTGGGACTCTCTCCCCTTTGCCATTACCTCAATGTGGTCCATACTATAGCAATGTCTGTTGTGTTCTAACAATATCTCGTCTAGGGACACTCTTTTCTCCGTTTATTTCTATGTATGGTTGGGAATGGAAATGGAAGGGTATAATTACATTTTCGTGGGTTATGGGGACACAGTAATCTACATTTTGCTTGATATCTCTATTATGTGGGACAATCTCAAAGATCTGGTAAATGGGAAATCTGATTCCATGACTCGTTTGTTTTTCATTCGTGCTGCTTCTGGGCTCTACTGAACGTGTGATGTGAAATAGGTAGTTGACAATTAAAGAGATGAAGAGGACAAATGTGTGTGAATTGCAAGTTTTTGCTGGACTTGGAAAATAATTACGGCTTATCCGCATTTCCTATAGAAATTCTTCATTGCTTGTTAGACTACCAACATATTGGTGGGACTGGGGCCAACATATTGAGGACATAAGCCACAAGTACCTTGTATCTACCCAGTTTTTGCCTAACGCTAAAGGGTCAAATAAAAAAAAAAAATAAAATTTGAAGTGTAGGCATGCCTTTAAGAATGAACAAGTACATAAATAAAATTAAATGTTGTTAAAAATATGCATTTATTTAATAATATAGGGAAGTAAACGAAAACAACTTTGAATTGCACAATAACAGGCAAAAAAAATTGCAGTATGTTACAGGTTCCGAAGTAGTTTGAAAAACGTGTTGAAGCCTCAAGGTCAAGATTTCCAACCCATCTCAAGACTAGTGTCTAAATTTATTCAGAAAATGGTAGCACATTTCTCTTCTTTATGTTTAAAAGATGGATAGATATATAAAAGAAGATGAATCTAGTCATTTAGATTTTTTATTTTTTTTTGCGTCAAATCAATAAATTCTTTAAAAATTTCAAAATACAAAGGCTAGCGTCTATATGCTTGGTTTGTGAATGTAAAAAAAGATTTTTGAAAAGTTGAGTTACACTTATATTGTCACAATAAATATGTATTTTCTCTATTATAAAACCAAAATCTAGCAATTATTGTTTTATCAAAGTAATTAGGCACAACAACTAGCTATAGAAACATACCTAGCTTTTATAGTTTACGTTGTAACTGAATTTTGTTTGTTTAAAAACCATAAAACTAACATATTTCCCAAAAATTAACAAGTTCCATAAATGTATTTCCTATCTATTTGACATCTTCCGAAATTGACATCTAAAAATACACGTATCTCAAATGATTTGTTGTTAGGGTACTAAGCCAATGTTAGGTGTTCTCTTAAGATACTTCAATATTCATTTCATGACATTTAAATGTGATTCCTTATGATTCAATTGAAATTGTACACACATGCATCCCTAAACATGACATCTAGCTTAGATGCAATCAAATACAATAATGCACATATCATGCTTCTATATGATTTTGCATTAACACTTTTACCTCACTCATCCACATCTAACTTTACTGAAGTAAGCATGGAAGTTGGTTGCCCTTTGGCCTTATGCAAATTGAACCTCTTGAGCAAATCATGTACATATTTGGATTGGTTAAGCAATATCTCTTCCTTTGTTTATTTAATTTAAAGTCCAATTAAGTATTTAAGCTTTCCCATCATCCTAATTTCAAATTTGCTCTGTATCATCTTAGAAAACTCTCTACATAGAGACTCATTAGTAACACTAAAGATGATATCATCCATAACTCATGCGTTTTTATATATGAGGTGGTATTGACCTTTCCTTTTGAAAATTCATTTTCAATTAAAAACATACTCAATCTCTAAAAGCTTGTTTTAAACCATAAAGAGCTTTGGTTAATTTGAAAACATGATTTGAAATATTTAAGTTTTCAAAGCCAGGAGGTTGTTCAACATATACCTCATTTTGAATAAATCCATTTAAGAAAACACTTCTTACAACCATTTGAAAATTTAATAGCATGTATAAGTAAGTAATATTCTAACACTTCCAATCTAGTTACAAGGGCATAAGTTTCATTGAAGTTAATATCTTTCTTTTAAGAGTAACCTTAAGCAACTAGCCTTGTCATTCTTACAACAATTCTAGACTCATCCACATTATTTCAATATACCTATTTTGTGTTGATGGTAGGATAATCTGTTAGCCTAGAAACTAGTTCTCATCCTTGGTTCCTCTCAAATTAGTTGAGTTTTTCTTACATGGTCATCATCTATCATTCATCTTGCAAGGCATCCTACACATTTTTTTGGCTCTATTTGTGACAAGAATGTTATAAAATGTGTTTCTCATGGATGTTTTTGTTCTTACACCTTGGGTTAGATTGCCAATAATAGCACTTTCTTTAACTTTATCTTTCACTCTCAGAAATGAGATCTCTTTTTACACTTCTTGAGATTGCATAAAGCTCTCTCTTGTTCACTACCTTAATTTGTCATTATTCTTTTGTAAGTGATAGAGCTTCCTTGATTTGAAGATCTTTCATAAGCTTCACCACTTCTATTTCATCTGACTTATCAACACACTTAGAAAAAGATTCATCAAATACCACATGTATAATTTCTTTAATAGCAAGTTTCTTCTTGTTAAAAACTCTATACATCTTGGGGATGAAGGAATATCCTAGAAAAATTGCTTTAACCA
Organism: Anacardium occidentale; assembly: GCA_026122585.1. Lineage (NCBI taxonomy): Eukaryota > Viridiplantae > Streptophyta > Magnoliopsida > Sapindales > Anacardiaceae > Anacardium > Anacardium occidentale. Next base: position 650,901 of record JAJEJH010000063.1, on the reverse strand, counting down.
ATTTGACATCAAATTTTCCTAGGTTATCTTGCCCATTAAGAAGCATAAAACACTTACATCCAAAAGGAAGAAAGTATGCAATAGTAGAATTCTTCCCCTTGAAGAACTCATAAAAAGTTTTCTTGAGGATGACCTAATGATGACCTTATTAATGATACAACTTGATGTATTTGAAAAACCCTTAAGTGATAGAGAAATAATACTAGAGGGGGGTGAATAGGATTATTTAAAATTTCTAAAGCAATAATCACAATCAAAGCTATAATACACACAATGCACAATAAAAGCAATAAAGAGAGAGAGTTCAGAAGTTGCTCAGCCAAGTTTAGAGAGGTTCGGAGCTTTGAACACAAGCCTCCTACGTCCTCTTCTTCAATCAAACCCGATTGAAGTTTTCACTATCTTCAATACCCGAAGATACAATAGTTTTGCCACAAGGGAATTTTACCCTTTTTACAGATGTAATGTTGATAAAAGATTGATTGAAACTGCCTCTTAATAGACTGAAAATCAAATGTAAAGTACAGAGCTCTCAATGGTATGAATGAATGAGCTTAGAGAGAGAAAGTATATTCAAAGATTGAAGAAGATGACTTAAGGTTTTTGCAATTCATTTCAGTAACCTTCTCCACTTCAAATGGCTCTCCTTTTATACTTGATTCATTGCCTAGAATAGCAAGGAGCTGTTTTGCTAGCTTTGTATCGGTTGAAGTAGTTGGAAAAAGTAAGCTCTGCAATAAATTTTCCAGGCACACGGTCATGCTCCTCGAGTGCACGGTCGTGCATGCTGTATTTATTGCCTTCTTCTGACTCCCAACGATCAACTTAAAAGCTTAGCGCCAATGATGCACGGTCGTGTGTCCTTAACGCACGGTCGTGCTTCGACCCTCATGGTCGTGTTCCTTAGATGCATGGTCGTGCATTGATACTTCAAAGTTTTGTCCAAAAATTCCATAAGCTTGCACGGGTTGGCTGCACGATGACCGCACGAGCAGCACACGGGTGAGTTTATGCTAAAGCACGGTCGTGTGCGAATTCTGCATGCTCGTGCATGAGATGAATGTCTGAAAGCCTTTGCACGATCAGCCTTGCACGACTTCCTGGAAGTGCTCTTGGTAGTGCTCCGTATTTGTCATCACGCACGGTCGTACGTATTGAACGAGCACGGTCGTGCGTTGACTCCTTTTCTTTGACTTGCTGCACGGTTTCCTTTGCACGGCTTAATCTCCCGTGCTCTTCATAGCTTATGTGCACGGTCGTGCTTCCACGGCGCACGGTCATGCTTCTAATGACTTTTTGAATCCTTTGATTTCACACGGTCAGGCAGCACGGTTGAGGAGGTAGTGCATTGCTCGTGTTGTGCATGCACACGGTCGTGCATTATGCACAAACTCCCGTGCAGGTCTGAGACTTTTCTTCTAAAAAATCACAGAGCCTTGCACGATCAGGCGCACGGTCCCGTGTTTTGGACACACGAGGACCTGTTTGGTCAAGCACGGTCGTGCTACTAAAGCACACGGTCGTGCGAGACCTAAAACCTACAAAAATAAATTTCATTCTCCCTTCTTTGTCATGAATTACTTCATGTAAGGGATTAATTAGCTTCTTAAACACATTTTAAACATTAATTAACAACTTAATTTATATTTTTTCATCATCAAAACATCAAGGGTTCAACAGTATTTCTACTAACGCTCTATTTATCCTCTCAACAACTTTATTTTTTTGCTGAGTCATAGGTGCAATAATATTATGCTCAATGTCATGCTAATCACAATATGCTTCAAATTTTGAAATATGAATTTCTTTTCCATGGTCACTTCTAATTCAAGTAATTACATAACCTACTTGGTTTTACAATTTTCTAATGAATAGAACAAATGTTTTGAAAACTTCATTTTTATGTGTAAGTAACAAAACCTAAGTAAATCTTGATAAATGTTCAATTATCACAAAACCATAGTGTTTTCCACCTAAACTTGTGATTCTAAATAGGGCACACAAATCCATATACAAAAGTTATAAAGGTTTGATGTTGAAACATAATTTTTCTTTTAAAACATGTTCTTATTTGTTTTCCTAAAGCATATGCATCATAAATTTGATCCTTGTTTGAAATCGATTTTGGTAAATCTTTGACCAAATTTCTTTTTCAAAGCAATTCTAAAACATGAATACTTGCATGTCATACTATTATATGCTAAAATCACATGTCTTCATTCTTAATTTTGACATAAGGCATAAATCCTTAGATAAAATGTCTTGCAAATATATAATGTAAACACTAAAATATCTATGACCTAGGAATAAAATGGCATTTGTGCTAACATCAATAATTTCACAATATAAAGCATGAAAGCAAACTTTGAAGCCCCTATCACATAATCGACTTATAATAAGCAAATTATGTTTAAGACTTTCAACCAATAGAATATCATTAATGGATAAAGAAGAGTTACCTATAGTGGTGACTCTGATTACCTTTTCTTTTAAGTTGTCCCTGAAGTTGACACTTCTTCAATTTTTAGCCTTCAAATAAGTGAAGAGATACTTGTTCCTAGTCATATATCTTGAACTTCCATTATCCAAACACCATTTTCTTGACCTCTTGTTATTTGCATCAAGACAAACCTAGATAAAGAAATACTTTAAGTTTTCTTTGGTACCTAAAGGTTTTTGAGTCTAAGTTGGTTAGTCTTGATAGTCCCTTTAGGAACCTAAAAATTTTAGTTAAAAAGGTTTGTCATTCCTAATTAGACATCCCTTAATAGTATGTCCAACATAAGAACAAAATTTGCATTTCATATTAATACATTTGGTTTCTTCAATAGCCTATATCTATTAATAAAAAGGGTTACCCCCATTATAACCTAAGCTTTTTTTTTTAGACCATTTTTTTAAGGTGTTAACATCTAATCTTACCTTTTTTGTTCCTATTTTGAATTTTTCTAATATCTCATTAGAGCTTTTTACTTTGCCTTTAAGTCAACATTTTCACTTTTTAATAATTTGAATTCATTTGTAATAGCATCCTTTTCATGCAATATCGTTTCTAATTCTAACTTACTCTTTTCGTACTTGCATGTAAACTCATTTAGTTCATTCTTCATGCATTCTATGTTCACCTTTAAAATTTTTTTCCTAGAGCTAACAATTTTAAATTCCACTACAAAAGAGTCAAATGTATCTTGTAGTTCGTCATAAGATAAAAATTTTTGATCATATACGTCATCTTTGGAATCAATCTTAGCTATAAAGCATATATTGGCCCTTTCTTCTTCTTGCTTACTTATCATACTCAAATCATCAATACCACTCTAAGTGGGGTTAATCACTTTATTGTTAAACCTTTTATCTTTCCTTTCCTTCATCTTCTTCCTTAGGAAAGGATAATCTTGTCTAATGTGATCGACCCTTTTACACTTATAATAAATGAACTCCTTGTCATTTTCTTCCTTTCTTCTAGGCATAAAAGCACTTTTACCTTTACTTCTCTTGTTCCTTGATAGAAAATTGTTGAATCTCTTTGCCACCAAACTCATGTCTTCATTTATCGAAGACTTATCTCATTCTCGTTGCTAACTTTAATATGACGACTTTGTGCTCTTGCTCTCTTCCTTCTTTGTTTCTTTTTTATTTCATATGTTATGAGACTACTTATTAACTCATCTATTCCTATCTTGGTTAAGTCCTTCAACTCTTTGGTAGTTGTTACTTTCATAGTCTATGACTTGGACAATGATTTAAAAACCTTCTTTACTAGCTCTACAGTTTTAAATTTCTTACTAAGTCTTTTCAAATTGTTTACTAAATTACAGAACCATTTGTATATCTCTATGATGATTTCATCAAAATTTGTCTCAAATAACTCGTATTTTTTAAAGAGTAATTTAATCTTGAATTTCTTAACTTAGCTAGTTCTATCGTGAATGGTTTGTAGAATAAGTCACACCTTTTTAACTGACTTATAAGTTAAGATTGAATTGAACTATATGGAATCCAAAGCATAAAACAAAATGCTAATGGCTTTAGCATTTAGACTTAATAATTTTCATCTTTATCATTGTAATTACATTCATTCTTTGGTTTTTTGTCATAGGATTCTTAGGTACCAAGTCGTTATGTTCCATAATTTCCTATAATTTATAATTTATAGACCTAATGTACAATCTCATCCTAATCTTTCATTTGTTATAATGTACATCACAAAATAATGGAGTCCTAATGGTGTATTGTCCTTCACCTAAAATGGGTATAAAAGTACTAGACATTTAGATAAAGATCATTTATTTTAGATATTGTTTGATTTTAGAAAACTAGAGTCTAAGGTCTGATATCAATTGTAAAACCTTTTGGCTAAAAAAATCCTGGCAAGGGTTCAATAGATTTTAAAAATTTTAACAATAAAAGAAAATTCTAAGTGTAATGATCAATCAAACAATTAAATAAAAATAAAGAAAGAAAAGTAAAAGATTTCTCAGTCAATTTATAGTGGTTTGGAGCTTTGATCATAGGTCTTCTATGTCTACTTCTCTAACTAAACTAGTTTAGAGTTCTACTATATTTAGTTATATACAATAATTATTAGAGTGATTGTGTCCTTTACAATAGTTTAATCAGGATTTCACCTAAGGGTTTAAGAAAGATTAAATTACAAGTGTTTATTGTCTCTAAAGGCTAATACACAACTTTAATACAAGGTTTCTGTAGCATCCCAGGATTAGAAAAGCCCTTAGGGGTAGAATTTTGGGGTTAGATGTGAGAATTAGAAATAGATTGGGAGTTTAGAAGAGTTTAGGGGTAAGATAGTAAGTTTTCAGAGCCTGTATGGCTTCCGTATGATTCTCTTTGGGAGGTTTCAATCATGTGAAGCACGGAAAATGAATTTCATTCATTTTCCCTTGTGTACTCCCATGCACTATGCCCTGCACGCCCGTGCAGGTGTGTTAGAAGAAAGAGAGATGGGAGACTTAATAGATTTTTCACCCAGCTTTTCCTATTTCAGCTTAAGTTCTTCTCTTATTTTAGTGACTCCCAGCCCTAGAGCAGATTTTCAGCCACCAGTAGCTCCCAATCCAGCTAGAGAAGGAAGAGAATAGATAAAGTTGAGATTTCCAACAGCCATGGCAAGAGGTAAGTGTTTCCTTACTTTTTCCTTCCGTTTCCCAGCTTGCATTTAATGATTTGAAATGCTTGGGTGTGTTCCTAGCATGTTTATGAGCTATGTGCATGTTTATATGTTGATATGTGATGAAATGATGCTTAAGTTGATGATTTCCACCCTTGAACCATGTTTGCTTTGCTTGTGTGTGTTTATGTGAAAGAAATGAGATATTTCCATGGTGGAATGAGTTGTGATTGATGAATTATGAAATTGATACTTGATATATGCATATTGAAGTGCTGGGAATGATCCTTATGAGTTAATTTCAGATTAGTTGTGGATTGTCTTGGTTTCCTACATTTCCAGGTGAGTGTTGTCGATGCAGAGCAAGACACACGCCCATGTGCCCGCATGAGCATGCCCGTGTGCCTTTGTTTCTGCAGGGACACGCCATGTGCACGAAGTGTGCACGACCTGTTTATAGAGGACACGCCCGTGTGTCTTGAGAGACACGATCGTATGCCTATTCTTTCAGTGTTTTGAGCAGATTTTTCAGCAGCAAGCATGACCAGCTGTACGGTCAGCGCACGACCCCATGTGTTTGGGCACGACCCCATGTGTCTGGGCACACGCCTGTGTGCCTTTGTCATGCATGCCCGTGTGTGTCTCTTACACGCCCGTGTGCTTTGCTTACACGTCTATGCGTCAACATATTTTTCCAGAAAGAGCATAAAATGAGTAATTAAGCATAGGAAACCAATTTAAAAGTCAATTAGCATCAGATAAACATGAAATTAGATAATAAATGCTGCATGAGCATTTCATAGCATGACATGTAGCATGAAAGAGGATCAAGGGATCCGAATTCAATAGCATTCAACATTCAAAACCTGACATCCAGGTTAGAGTTTGGGTGAACTCAAGGGGACATTTGTGGGATTTTAGCCTTCTGACACTAGTCAGATCGTCCAGCATTACATTTTCAGCTTTCTAGCCCTTAGCTAGACTGTTCAACCCACATGACCAAAATGTTGAATCCCTGTGTTCATCAGTCTGATCAGCACAACAAGTACCTTTGGGTACATACAGATAGTCAGATGCATGCATATTCGGTTTTCAGTTAGCATGGCATGATTCATATCTCATGACATGACTTAATAATGAAATTCAGTTAATCAGTTAAGCAATCAGATAACAAAAAAATAAGCAGTTTTCAGATTCCAGCAAGTGACTAAATGAATGTTAGGGTCGAGGCCAAGTATGTATTGTTGTGTGTTGCTTGCTTAGGTTGAGGGAAGTAAGGATCGCTTACTGAGTGATCTTTATCACTCATCCCTTTCCTTCTTCCTTTATTTTCAGGTGTGTGTGCTACTGGCGAGGAACGGATGGACCGAGGCTGTCAAGAAAGAGCCCCACTATCAGTTTTCAGTATGTAATTTCAGTTTTGGCCTGTTGGGTTTTGTATTGTACACTTTGTATGTACCCATATGTAATCAGATTGTACATAAACAATATGTATATATGAAAAGGGGGTAGTTTGGGCCCATTGTATATTGTACATTTGTATATTTTCGTTTTAGTTAAGCTTCCGCATGCGTATATAATCATTAGTAGCAGTAGTTTCTTTTCGTAGGATTCCTGTCACGTGTACCCGATTTTTAGTATATTAATAAAAAGAAATGATATTATTTAGCAACAGGGGTATACGTGGTGATGGGTCCTACAGTTTCTCTCAAAGAATAAAAGATAAAGCTTTGTAAGAGAATTTAGAGTGAGAATAAAAGACAAGAATGAAAAATTTTGTTACATATACAATCTCTAACCTTTTCACTTCAAACTAACTCTTTTATATATGTTCTTGCTTGCTTGCTTGAAATGGGAAGAATCCTTTTAAGACAAAAATTATCCATAGGTCTACGAAGAAATTTAATGCCATAATAAATTGTCTGAGCATATGGTCATGTGTTTTAGGTACACGGTCATGCTACCTTCATTTATTACCTTTAGCATACTCTTAACATTCAAATTCAACAAATCCACCACACAAGGTTGTGTGCCTTCACAGTTTAAATATTACTTGGAGTCTAATAGGCAACAAGATTGAGCATACGAGAACACATACAATCAAATTTTACCTTTTACATGGGTGTGTCCCTGATACAAAATTGTATTTCAAACACCTTTGACTTTGTTGACTCAACAAGACTGCATAACATGGGATCAATTGGTAATGTAGCACTTCGTCTTTTATGACTCTTTATCTTCCTTAACATATCGGTGTATGTCTTTTATGACTCTTTATCTTCCTTAACATATAAGTGTGCATCTTTTATATGCAAGGTTGTATGTCCAATAAAAGCTGACTTTCTTAACTTTGATTGGGTATTGGACTTTTGTATGACTTATCTACTTATGTTAACCAAGCTTTTATGCTTAGCACAGTTATGTATGACCTTAATCTTCTTACACACAATCTTATGTATTTATCACATAGTCATGCGATGCCAAACATAGGTGCTTCAGAATATAGACCATAACTCAAGAATCTCACAAGATGTTATGTCTTCTCACACAAATGCCAAATCAACTAAGTATGATTGTACATCTAAAACACATGGTCATATGTCTATGGTTACCTACAAAACAAATAACTTGCATATTTTTTTTGTCATGGAACAAATTCATGCCAATGTTAAATTAATTATTTTACCTTTTAGACATATTTTGGTTATCATTTAAACCCTAAGGGTTTAACAACTTCAAATTCTAGTTAGGATTTATGTTTTATTTGAATGAGGGTGCAATCAACTTGAAAAACTCTAAATAGAGCATTGTGGCTAATTCTACAATAGAATATAAGTATATTGCCCTTGTTGAAGTAGTGAAAGAAATTGTTTGGGTAAAAAAGCTTATTTTAAACTTAAAGTGGTTCCAAGCATTGTTGATCTAATAGAATTCTATTGCAACAACAATAGATCCATAAAGTTAGCAAAGTAACCATGGTCTCACCAAAGGTTTGAGCATATTCTCATAAAATTCACCTTATTAGAGGGATATTCAACATAGAGATATGTAAATAGTAAAAGCGGATACATTAGACAACCCATTGACAAAGCCTTAGCTATAACACAAATATTATAAACACATAGTGGCATTTAAGATTAGACATATGTATTGTTAGCTATAACTGCAAGTGGGAGATTATTAGAGTTGGTGTGATTTAGCCAATCAATGCACTATATATTTTGTAATTATTTGTTAATAAATAAAAAATAATCCTATTGTTCATTCACTTTCATGCATAGTTATGTTAATGTTTGCCAAGAAGAATTTACCCTTAAAGTTGTTAATTTGAGTCAAGGAATCGGATGAACTGATTGTCTTTTCCTTATGTACTTATTAAGGTGATCATTTTAAAAAATGTTCGTAAACCTAACATTATCCATATTTGGGGCATATATATATATATAAATGAAATTGGATCCTTATAAGGTGATTACAGGCTCTGTAAGAAATTTTTCATGCATATTTTGTTGTGCCATTCATCTAATAGACCGTTATTGTAATAGCCTAGGGGTAGAATTATCATTTTAGGCTCTGAGATAAAGGGTAAAAGAGAGATTTCCAATTAAGAAAGGGTTTCGAGATGATTCAAGGGTAGAAAAGTCTTTTAGAAGCCTTTCGTGTCTTATATATTGATATTCTGTGAAGAATATTCCATGTATGGCATAAGGAGTGAGAGATTTCAGATTTTTAGGGGCATATACCCGTGTGTCCAGGACGCACGCCCGTGTGCCAAGTGAGAGATGCGCATATAAGTTTCTTTTCCGTATTTTTCCTGTAGTTTTTCCTTTAGCTTTTCCCTTCTCCTTTTTCCAACGAACCCTAGGCAAGAATTCGTCCAACCAGCAGCCATTGTTCTAGTTAGAGATCCAGGAGCAACTAAAGAGAGATCCAGACGCCATGGCTAGAGGTAAGTATTTATTTACCTCTTCACTTAGGTTTCCAGCAAGCTTTTGTGATTTTTAAGCTTATTGGATGGTTGTTGTGTGATGAGCATATTTTCCAGCATGTTTTGATGATGATATGATGAAATGCATGATGATTTATGAGTTCAATATGTAATGTATGATGATTCATTGCCTGGGTATGCTTTTGATGAGAGATGCTTGAGATTTGGCATGCTAAATGAGAAATGTATGAGTTAATTATGTTTATGGGCATGAGTATATGTTGTGTTTACGTTTGATTGAGAAATGAATGCGATTTGGATGTGTTTGAGTGGGATTTTCTGGATTTCTAGACACATCTGCAGATTCTGGGTTGAGCGCACAATAGTGTACCTAAGGGGACATACCCGTGTGGCCTCAAATTTGCATGAAACACGACCTTAAATGTTACTCGTGTGTGTATGAAAATCCACACATACGCTCGTGTACCCAAGTGCACACGCCCGTGTGTCCAATCTTAAATCTACACGCCTGTGTAGGTAAGACACGGGATGGTGTTGAGGCAGTTTCACGCCCGTGCAGTGCAATACATGTCTGTGTGCTCAGTTATGCACGCCCGTGTATTTGCACCACACGCCCATATGGTCAGCCAATTTCATGAATGTTTGAGAAATTTTTCAGAACCTTGCATGCCCAAGAGCACGAGAGGCTCACGGTCCCGTGCACCCGTGTGCACGTTAACACACACACCCGTGTAGTTTAAGAAAGACAAAAAAGAAGATTCTAAAGCATATTTAAGTAAAGATAAGCTACCCTAAGCAACCCTAAGCGAAATTTAAGCATGAGAAACATGAGAATAATATGAGATAACAACATATCATACATGATTAGCAAACATTGAGCATGACATGCTATATATGAGATGTTTTCAGAAAAATGGATCTAAGGATCCAAAAGATGTTTTAAAAGTATATATATGCAATGTTCCGGACATCAGTTAGAGGTGGATACGAGGGGGCACCTGTGAGTTCACACGCCTGTTAGAAAGGAAAATCATGGTCCGCTAGAGAGGACATGGTCGTGCACGAGTAGTTTTCTTATAGGTTTGTTGAGCTCACACGGTCAAGGTGTCGAATCCCTGTGTTCATCAGTCTAGCAGCATAGTAGAGATATTTTTCAGATACAGTACTTTCGATATTGTTTTCAATATACTATATGTATATGTATGAGGATCTTCAGATCAGAGCTTTATCAAAAAGAGTTTTCAATAAGTTTTCAGAAAATCAGGCCGAGGGGCAAGTTTTATGATAAATGAGATTTACATGACATCAGAGCATACATATAATGTCATATATAGCATTTATGAGAAATATATGAGATAAAAGCAAAGCATAAAACAGATGAAAACTCTGAGAACGCAATGATTAAAGAAAGTAAATAAACAAGAGATAAAAAAAGAATGTAATAAGCTACTGTAAAACAAGAATAACGAGATGTATAAGAAAACAATAAGCTAAGAGCTCGAGGTCTGATCTAGGATCAGCTTTTGCTCGATGACCTGTCTGTGTAAGAAATAGGAGATGTTTACTGAGTGATTTTGTCACTCACCCCTTTCCCTTCCTTTCTCTTTTACAGGTCAGTGATTTGGGGACTAAGATGTGGCGATGTAGCTGTGAGGTTTTGAGGACATGACTCGATAGCTAGTTTTATGATTCAGCTCGCATATTCTGTTAATTCGTATCTCATGTATTTATGTGTGTGTATTATATTGTAATATACACTGTATGAATAGTATGATTTTATACATGAGTAGTCTGAGATTTTCAGAAAAACCATGATGACTTATTTTATTAATGTACTTGTATTTTTCGCTTCCGTATATAGATTTTTAAAGTATTCAGAGTTTTCAAGTATTTGAGTAGCAGTAAATATTCTTTTTCTTGTGGGGATCTCTGTCACAGACGTATTTTTTTTATTATTATATATATATATATATATATATATATATATATATTTTTACAGTCGCCAGTAAACCTAGGGCGGGGTTCACTACAGTTATCACCTTTATAATGACATGATGAAACCGATGAATTTAGAGATAATGAATAACATATACGTAGCCTTAACCTAACTCAAGGATGATATCAGGGTGTGGCATGGATTGTTCCTTTCAAGTGGAACTCTAGGCCCATGAGATTAGGATGAGTAAATGTAAGTCAGCCTATTTTAAATGCAAACATAATATAATTGAGCACCTCGAATTCACTTTCCAACCTTATGCAATAGTTGACTCAAATCAAATAAAAACAACGCAATGGGAATGATTTTAAGTTGATGACTTGGAAATAAACCAATATAAAGTCAACCCATCTTTTTCATAGCAAGTTTTTCTAAATTATGGTAAGTTGTTGTGCCATAAATCATTACCAATGCCACTATCAATTAAAAAAACAAAAATGTCAACTACCCTGTACAAAATTGGTTATGATATTATCAAATTTCCACCTATATATTAAATATAGCAACAAATTCTATTAAATTTTTTTATAAAAATATTTAATAAACAAAAATACCCTTAAACTAAAAAACGTTTTAACACTAATTTATGTGAAATTTAATTAAAAATAATACAAAAATTTATTAATTCTTAATATAGATAGGTGAGTTAATAACAAATTTGAAGGTGTTTTTGAAGTTCTAAAATTTCAATATCCCTTTAATATTTAAAAAAATATTAAGTACACTTTTAAATAATAAAACAAATTAAAGATATAAATATTATATTACAAACTATTAAAGTTATAATTATTTTTAAAATTTATAAGGTAAACATAATATTTTTTTTTAACAACATAAGAAAAATATCTATTAACCTTTTCTAAGTTTTTTAAAATGATATTTACAGTTTCAAATATACTCTTATCATAATATTTGAATAAAATGTTATAAATATTTTTTAAACTTAGTAGATAAATTACTTTATCAAACCTTCGGTGGGAAATAGTCATTTGGCCTTTTATTTAAATAATATTATTGAATGCTTTTTCAAGGATATTATATAAATTGAACAAATAAAATAAGAAAACCGATTAATGATAGGTGGCCAAACATAGATGCTCAAATCATTGGCTGCAACTTGCAGAATTATCACAGGAAGTCTGATTTATAATATGACGATAGGATTCGTAGCCTATATGTAAGACAACTCTGAAGTCTAAATTCCTGTAACTCAGAAAAAATGACGAGGCTTTCAAGCAATTTTATCGTACTAGTTTCAGTTTCTTTGTTACTTGCATGGGTAACTTCTACTCCAACTGCAAGTTTACAGGGTTTCAAACAATGCCTCTCTTTAAATTCCAGAATTGCTTATCCTTCCTCTAGTTTTTTCACCCCACATAATTCTTCATCATTTTTTTCAATCCTGAATTCCACCGCCCAAAACCTCAGATATTTGGCGCCTTCAAAGCCCAAGCCTCAATTTATTTTCACGCCTTTGAATGAACCCCAAGTCCAGGCAGCCGTTATTTGCTCCAAAGTGCTCGGATTTCATCTGAGAGTCCGGAGCGGAGGCCATGACTATGAGGGTCTCTCCTATGTGTCGGAAATCGAAAGGCCTTTCATAATCGTTGACCTCGCCAAGCTTCGATCCATTGACGTTGATATTCAACAAAACAACGCCTGGGTTCAGGCGGGTGCCACAGTCGGTGAAGTCTACTACAGAATTGCACAGAAAAGCCAAGTTCACGGCTTTCCTGCTGGCCTTTGCACTAGTTTGGGCATTGGTGGGCACATTATCGGAGGAGCTTACGGTTCGATGATGAGAAAATATGGCCTTGGAGTTGACAATGTTCTTGACGCCCGAATGGTCATCGCCAATGGCAGAATTCTTGATCGAGCAGCCATGGGAGAAGACCTCTTTTGGGCCATAAGAGGAGGTGGAGGAGCAAGCTTCGGAATCGTACTCGCCTGGAAGATAAAATTGGTTCCTGTACCAGCAACTGTAACAGTTTTTACAGTTACCAAGTCACTGGAGCAGGGCGCCACTAAATTACTATACAAATGGCAACAAGTTGCAGATAAACTTGATGAGAATCTCTTTATTAGAGTCATTATTCAAACAAGTACTGGCCAAAACGGCACCAGAACGGTAACAAATTCATACAACGCCCAGTTTCTCGGCGACGCTGAAACACTTCTGAGGGTGATGAAGAGGAGCTTCCCGGAACTGGGTTTAACGCGAAATGATTGTACCGAAACAAGCTGGATCAATTCTGTGCTTTACATCGCGGGGTATCCAAGAAACATAACTGCTGAATTTCTTCTTCAGGGTAAGCCTTTTTCACCCAAGGTCTATTTCAAAGCGAAATCAGATTTTGTTAAAGAACCGATTCCTGAAACTGCACTTGAGGGGATATGGAAAAGGTTTTTACAGGAAGATATTCCATATTCAATATGGAACCCATATGGTGGAATGATGAGCAGGATTTCAGAAACTGCAACTCCTTTTCCTCATAGAAAGGGGATTTTGTTCAAAATCCAGTACTTGACGGCTTGGGTGGACGGAGAAAAGAGCGAAAAAAAGCATATAAATTGGATAAGGAAGCTTTACAAATACATGGCGCCTTATGTTTCCCAGTCTCCCCGGGAAGCGTATGTGAATTATAGAGATCTTGACTTGGGTATGAACATGAAGCGTTACACGAGTTACACTCAGGCGAAGATTTGGGGCGAGAAGTATTTCAAGGATAATTTCAACAGATTAATAGAGGTAAAGACCAACTTTGATCCCGAAAATTTCTTCAGGCATGAACAGAGTATTCCTCCTCTTCGATTCTACGGCTGAAAGGCCAAGAGATGGATGAGTTTGTGCATTTTATGAGTTGTTTACGTTACTTTGTAAACGTCAAGTTCTTTGGCCTATTAAATAGAACAAAAATATAACACACTTTCTCTTGTTGGAGCGAAGTATTTTCCCAAGATTTGAACAAGAATTGTTAAACGGACATTCAAATTGATTAAGATTATAAGTTCTATAGCACAGTGTTCCAAGTCTTGATTTAGGAAAGATAAACGGAGTCTCACATCGCAAGTTAAAACAGAACTAAAAACAACTTACAATCACTTTCAAAAAACTTAGTGGTGCACTAATTTTCTCTGAGTGGGTGACTTTGAAATCAGTTGTGGGAAATAGCCAAACACCGTTTTACTCATACTCTCGAGCTTTAATTACGGAAGAGTGTTGGTGGTTTGGTGCTGGTAAATTGTGGGTTTCATAAATCCAATTTTCCCTGCAATCCTACAAGAGTTTGGTGAAGCACAATTGCAACATCCAATTGGAGATCAAGTGTGTGCATTTAAGACGGTGATACATAAAAGAATTACGTGTACCTAACCGGCTAACCGATTTAATATGGTCCATTGTTGACAAATATATATGTTTAATCTTTTAATAATCAATAAATAAACCATAACTATGACGCTGAGGCGGACGACCAAGCCCATGTTAATTAAGTATTAATCTTGTCTTATAATCTAGGAACATTTTACATTGCTTTCTTGGAGGCTTTTAGTTGCTAAATGTCTATAGGAATACCGTTGATTCCTGAATGAAAATCATCAGCAGTATTTCATTTAAACTTCAATTTTGTTTAGTCTCTGTACATTTTTTCTGCATCCATGGTATCAAAGTCACAAGAAAATATAGCAGCGGCTTAGTTTAGTGGTTTTCTTGCAACAGCAGAGGAGGGCAGTAGCAGCTTAGTTTATTTGTTTTTCTTGCAACAACAAAGAAAGGGAGTAGCAACAGCACCATTAATTACGTAAAGGGCAGTAGGCGTAGCACCATTCGTTAAGTGAACGGCAGTTGTAGAAGGTCATAGCAGACGATTCCAGGAACACGTCTTCTTCTTCTTTTTTTTTTTTTTTTTTTTTGGTTAAAGATGACATCCAAATTTTTTTGCTACTACCTGTCCCACATTTTGGGGGTGATCACTGAAGTATGTTGATGGATAATTTCCTAAGGTGTAAGCAGTGTTTGACATATGATTGAATCTGGAGTAGCAGAACCAAGAGAGAGAGTGGTGTCGCTAGCAATGTAGAGAGCAAAAATTGGAGGCACTAAAACTGAAGGAGCTCGAGGCAAAAAAACTATCTTTTCCAAACAATCAATCTATCAATCTTGGGGACAATTCTTTGCAAAAATAACTCCGAGCAAATTTGTGTTTAGGAGACGACCGATCCATCAAAAGGAAAGCAGCAGCGGAAAACATGTTATTTTAAAAAATTTAAAACCAAATAGAGTTCAGTTGATCCCTGAAACCTGAATCTCATTCATAGCATATATGCAATCACATGACAAACACAAACATAGGGTATTTAGAATCATTACCTGAATAGATGGCTCTTTCAATTCTTTGCGTGGCAATAGGGGTGACCTTGTTCGCTTTTCCAGCTCTAGTGTTGCAATGATCAAGATCAAGCATGAGGAAAGAAGGTGTCGGAATCAACCAAGTGTGTTAGTAGAGGTATATGTATAGGATAGAGAGGGTATATGCACGAAAGTGACTCTTTGTGTGACAAAATATTAGGATGAACAAAATTTATGAGTTTATTTTGAAAACTTGATGTATGCCCTTATATCTCAAATGTACGAGCATACACCCTCTATATTACTATGTATAAGTGTACATGCATCATGTATGATCATACACCTAGTGTTTATCCAATCTCACGATCTTCACTGTCACCCTGGTTTCCAACATAATAGATAGCAATCATGGACAATTGTCAAATAATGATAATGTACAATTGTACATTGTCATCAACAAGTTTATCTAAATTTAAATCAAATTCGACCTTATCCAAATATGATCCAATAAATACATTAGATTTCATCCACCTATCACCATGTATGGTCGTACTACACTTGATAGTGTATGACCATACACCAATCCAAAATCCACTTATGACTTTTAAACTTATCAATTTAGATCCAATAAGCCATCCGTAACTTTATTTAAGCATCATTCCTTACAAGATTAACAAATCCTATATCTTTAAGACTTGATCAACTTCTATTATGTGTGACCCATAAGCTCTTTAATGGCTCGACAATATCTAAATTCAAATCAAATCTAGATACAAACCATAAGTAGCCTTTAGAAAGGCATATGACCATGTAATCAGTAGAGTGTTAGTGAACAACTTTAGCTTACACAACTCAACAGTTGTTACACAATACGATCTCTTTGTCAGGATACATCTCTTAGGGTTAAGGTATAGATATGTGTCTATCTTAGTTTGTCCTTATCATGTATTAAAATATGTCTAGATTAGATGTCTCAAATTAGGCTCCAATTTGATTGTTGTAGGACCCGCCGCCACGAGTATCCCTACTACTGAATAATACTGAGGGGCTTTTATTAATAATCTGAAAACTCGAGTACCCGCGACGGGAATCCTACGAAAATAAAATCTGGAACTATACATTTCTGCACATGTGGAAGCTTAACTGAAATACATCAACTGAAATATACAATATCTGTTCTGTACAATGGGCCCAATGACCTATATCATATATACATAGTGTTTCTGTACATCTGGGTACATAAAGCATTTACAACATGACCACACAGGTCCAAAACTGTAAACTGTATAACCCAAAACTGAGATCGCGGTGTGGGCCCTCTCCTGTCAGCCTCGAACCACCTGCTCCTCGGAACCAGCATGAACACCTGAAAAGGATGGAAGAAGGAGGGGGATGAGTGATAAAGATCACCCAGTAAGCGCTCCTTACTTCCATCAACCCAAGCAAGCACAAACAATCAATCAAACATACCTGGCCTCGGCCCTATTCATACATCTATGCGCTTGCTGGAATCTGAAACTGTTATCTGAATCTTATTCTCATTATATACTGATATCATTATTATTCATGTCATGATGTGTATGTCATGTCATGCTAACTGAAAATACTGGATGCATGCATCTGAATATCTCTATGTACCCGAAGGTACCTGCTGTGCTGATCAGACTGGTGAACACAGAGATTCGACATTCTGGCCATATGGGTTGAATAGTCTAGCTATTGGCTAGAAAGCTGTTGAATTACTGCTACCCGATCTGACTGGTGTCAGTTGGTTAAATTTGAATTGCTGTTGATCATTCTGACTGGTGTCAGAGAACTGAATCTGAAATACTGCTGAGTATTCTGACTGGTATTAGAAAACTGAATCCTACAGATTCCCCCTCGTACATCAGGTTCTGAATACTGAATACTGCTGAATTCGGATCCCTTGATCCTCTCTCATGTTGCATGTCATGCTATGCTATGCAAATGCAACCTCATTAACTGAATTCATGCTTATCTGAAGCATTTATATCATTATTCTGAATTTCCCATGCTTAATTAATCAATTAATATTCTTTTTCTGAAAATCTGCAAGTGCATGGGCGTGCGGGAAAAGCACACGGGCGTGCAGGTCATAGACACACGGGCGTGTGCCCAGACGCACGGGGCCTTGCGCTGGTCGTGCTGCTGACCGTGCAAGCTAGTGGAATTTCTGGGCAAATAACTGAAAATGCTTACACACGGGCGTGCATCGCAGGACGCACGGGCGTGTGTCTCATATCCTGGTCGTGCACACAGCGTGCACACGGGTGTATTCCTGGAGAACCAAAGGCACACGGTCGTGCCATGCAGGCACACGGTCATGCGTCTTGTTCTTCAACAAGAGCACCGCCTGAAAATTGCGCAATTTGCCAACCAATTCACAATCAATTCCAATTCCACTTCAAACATGCATTCCTAGCATCCCAAATAACACAATTCAAGTATCCAATTCAACATGCATCAAGCCACATGAATTCTACCATGGAAGTATCAACTTTCTCTCACTAAACACATTCAAGCTTGCATGCATGGATTCAAAGGTAGCAAATTTCATCAATTCATGCCACAATAATCATCAATTAAGCTTGCACAAACTTATCAACAAATCAAGCATCAAAAGTCATCAAAGCAAGCTGGGAAACTCAAGGAAAAGGTAAGCGAACACTTACCTCGCGCCATTGCTTCTGAAAACTAATCTTTCGAACTATTCTCTTTGCTCTCTAGCTTGATCGGGAGCTACGGGAGGCTGGATCTCTTCTCTAATAATGGGAGCTGCTAAAACAAGAGAGAAAATGGCTGAAGAAATGAAGTTGGGTGAGAAAAATGTCTACTTTCTCTCGGCTCTCTTTTTATACTGCCACATGCACGAGCGTGCATCAAAGGTGCACGAACGTGCACATGGGAAAATAAGCACTACTTATTTCTCACTCACTCGCCTGATCGAATCCTTTCAAAATGATTCGAACGAAAGCCACACAGCTCCGAAAACTTACTAACTCACCCCTGAACTTTACTAGACTCCCAATCTTTCTCTGAATCTCGTTTCTAACCCCAAAACTCTTCCCCTAAGGGCTTTTCTAACATGGGATGCTACAATTGTACTATGGCCATAGATTTAATTGGTCATAAACACTTATTAGTGACCTCATCAAAGATACAACTCTTATGCTCGGGAGTGGCAAATCCTTTATTATTTCAATATAGCCTTCATATAAATCTTGATACAACCAATCACCACATATTTGGAAACCCCATTTATGGTGAAGTGTTAGATGTCATCAAACTATACCAATCCTTACATGAGACGGTTTAACGACCTTAAGTCAAAGGATCATATATACTCATTAAGTTAAAGAGGATATCTCTATCTATATAGGAGTCATTACCTATATAGAATCCTCTTTGTTAGGTTTGACATATACAAACTATCATCACCTTTCGACAAGATTATTTAGCAACATGATAATCTTATCACAATTACTCATGCTCTAGATAATAATAATGTCAAAATTATAAATGTTTCTAGAAAGGCCATAAATGAGTGTATAGAGAAAACATAATTAGTCATTTGATTCTTTCGTCTTAGTTTTATAATTTTAAGGAATGTTGATTCTTTCAAATATAATCATTAATACACATGGATATGAATAATCAATAGAAAACCTTATTTTACCAATAATCAAAAGAATATAATTACATAAGTACAATAACTCAATTGGTTATTAGGCACCTAACCTAGCAGTCTCCCAATGACACTATAGCTAATCATAAATATATCTAATGTTATATATAGGTACATGTCTAACATGCTTCTACTATGTTAGAGACTTCGTTGGCAAATTAGTCAAATTGTTGTTTGCACCAACTCTTACTATTTACATATCTCTATGTTGAATGATCTGTTAAACTAAGTAAAATCATTTGAGAATATGCTTGAACTTCTAGTAAGACTATGGTTCCTTTGTTTATGTTATGGTTTCATTGTTCTTGTAATAGAGCTCAATCAATAATAGAGCTTAATGTGATCAACAATACTTAAGAACACTTCAAATTTAGAAACAAATGTCTTTATCCAAATGGCTTCTTTTATTACTTTAAAGAGGACAATGTACTTAGACTCGATTGTAGAATCAATAATAACACTTTGCTTGGATCTTTTTTTAGTTAAATAAACCATTGTTTAAATAGAACATAAATCCTAATTGGGATTTCAAATCATCATATTATATTTGGAAACTCATATCATTGTACCCTTTCATTATAAGTTTTAGTTCTCTTTTATAAAATAAAAACGCATCCTCAGTCCTTTTTAGGTACTTGAGGATGTTCTTGATAGTTGTATAGTATTTTTCACATGGATCAAATTGATATCTACCATAAATGCTCAAGGTGTATAAGACATTAACCCTCGTACATAGATGCATAAAGGATTCAGTATATCTTATCTTTCTTTTCTTATATCCTAGGACATATCTTGGACGTATCTCCTTAGAGAGATATGTGTCACATGTTATCGACATCAACCCTTAGGTTATTTCATGTTGAATCTCCTCAACCATTTGTTTATGTATGTATTTTAAATCAGTCCAAGTTGTCAATATAATCTATCACTATAAATCTTAATATTGAGGATGTATGCTTTTTATTCTAAGTCTTTCATGGAAATATACTTAACAACCAAGTTTTTTCCGATTGTAGGTTTGGTATATCATTTTCAATGATCAAAATGACATTAACATATAACACTAGAAACGATACTATACTCTTACCGACCTTTTTGTACACACGTGACTTATCTTTATTTTAATGAATCTGAACTCATGTACAACTTCATTAAAATGAATGTCCTAATTCCTTGAAGCTTGTTTTAATCTATAAATGAACATTATGATTTACATACCTTGTCTATCTATCCATAAAAAAAAAAAAAAAAAAAAAAAACCATCAAGTTATGGCATGTACACATCCTACAAGGTTACCATTAAAAAAAAATAGTCTTGACATCTATTTGTTAGTTTTGTAGTTGTGATATGTCACTATAACAAGCATAATCTAGATAGATTTTAGCACTACAATCAATAAAAATGTTTCATCATAGTTAGTGTCATGCTTTTGAGTAAAATCTTTGGCAATTAGTCATGCCTTATAGGTATGAACGTTACCTTTCATGTTGGTTTTTTGTTTAGAAACCTATTCACACCCTATAGGTTTTACCTCTTCAAATAGATCCATCAAAATCTATACTTATTTTGGTATAAGAAGTCTATCTTAGATTTTATGGCTTTAAGCCATTTTTCGAAATCTTGATTTGCTAAAGCCTTAACATAAGTTATAAGCTTGTCATGATAGATTAGCAATATGTTACTATACTAAGTCACAAAAGGACTAAATCTTTTAATCTCATGACATACTTTGTTAGACATTCATAAATATTATCTACCTTAATTTTTAATCACTTCAAGTGGTACATTTTTCTGCTTAACGTCTATGGTATCTGGTAAGCGTCAATTCCATGTATAATTATGTGGTCAACTTATAGAGTTCTAGGGGTGATTTGATCATTTTACCCTTATTATGTGTATATTTTGATATCACAGATTTTCATGTTTGGTTTTATAGAAAATATTGATTTGGATGTGATTTTAATGGAAATCAAGCCAGAAAAGACACTTATGAAGGACTAGCTAGAGGTTCAACTTTAGTTCAAAGAAGAATGAGCAATTAAAGCATAAACGGGGAAAGAGAGCAATGTGCACCACCAAAGAAAAATAAGGATTTTCAATATGTTTGAGTTTTTTAGTGAAACATTAGTCTTCCGAAAGTTTTAGTGGACATCACAAGCTTTTCAAAAAGATATTATGTAGAAAAATCCAACTTCATTTGCACCCTCAACCGTTGCCGCAAATTCAGGTCTTCTTGGTGAAATTTTGTGTCTGACAACTAAGAACTAAAATGGTTATAACTTGAGATTACAAAGTCCAAATGAGGTGATTCAAAATCCAAATGAAAATATACATCTAGATCTATGACTCTAATGAAAAAGAAGATTTTGAATTCCAGAAGCTACATGTTACGGCATCATGCCGCAACATAGGAGACTACAAAAAGCACATGAAAATTCCAGAATCTGCATGTTGTGGTATCATGCTGCAACATGCTCAACAAAAACAGGACAAATGCTCCATGCCATAGCATCATGCCACAACTTCATGCCGTGACATGGCTCAGCAACAGCCTAGGCAGAATCTTCATGCCACAACATAGGCACTTTTTAGCAAAATTTCATTTTGAGTGAAATTCTTCCCTAACCCTAACTATGTATACTATATTGTAACTTTAGTAAAGGGGAGGGCCGTCCTAAGAGTGTTTGGAGAGATTTATCAAGCACTTTTTAGAGATTCAATATTTGGTTTTGAAGAATCAATCGAAAGTTATTCGGATTGCAATTGTGAGACAAATTTTTATCAGATTTCAATAAGAGATTTAACAATTTATTTGGTTTTGTTCTTATTCTTTTCATTATGCTTTGTTTGAATCTGATTATTTATTTGTGCTTAGTGATAAACTAAATAAGTTTTGCTAAGATTAGGGCTAGCTAATTCATGAATGTGTAGTGTTTTTTGAATTTAAATTACAAGCATGTTATTTCATAAGAGTTTGCATTTTGAACTTCATGTCTATTAAAAACTTGGCCAAATTTTAATAGGATCTTTGTTGTATGATTGAGACCGAGAGGTGATATCACATAAAAGTAGTTATAATACGAATCATGGATTAATCGGATATAAATATATATTTGATAATACATGTAATAGTCATAGGCACAATAGGCTTATACTGAAAGCTAGTGGATTCCATAGAACTTAATGCATTTTCATCTAATTAAACCTATAGAGATATTTAGGTTATTAGATTGTTAAATAAGATTTATATTGCTTGAGAAAGAATATTGATCGATTTAGGGAATTTCATTGTCACATGAATAACATGAGATATTTAAGCATATGAAAAACTTACATTGTAGTGAATTAGTGAACCCGAAATCTTAGCATCAACTCGTATATTGTCATTCGATTTATCTAGAAATGCTTATTAATTATTTGGTTTTAGTTTTCTTTTTAGTGTTAGATTTATTTTCAATTTGTATTTGATAGTTTAGATAAAGTTAGAATACGACACAATCCTATGAATACGACACCTTGAAGACTTCCCTATTACTTTGAATTAGTACACTTGCTAGAAAGTTAGGGTTTAAACTTTAATGCATCAAGTTTTTGGTGCTGTTGCTGGGGATTACATCTTAGACAATATTGATAAATATTGGTTCTAATTTTACTCTAGACATTTTATTTCACTATTATTTTAGTTTTTGCTTAGTTTTGTTTTTATTATTTTACGACGCTACTTGCCCTTGTTTGTATTGTAGGTTCTTATCTAGTGCATGACACACATTAGAAATCAGACAACTTAGCCTTTAGATCATGAGATAGAAAGAACCCCTACATTAGTTGACAAGGCAAAAAAGAGCAATAGCAGATAATCAGCGTATAACACTGCCAGCCTTTGAAGAAGCTAATCGAGCCAATAACCAGCGATCTTTGATTGATTATGAGACTCTTACAGTTGAAGGCACAACTTCAAGTATTAGGCAACCATCAATACATGTTAACAATTTTGAGATCAAACAAGACATAAGCTACATAATTCAGACGTCAATTCAGTTCAATGGTTTGCTTAATGATGATCCAAATCAACATATTACCAATTTTCTAGAAATCTGTGATACATTCAAATATAATGGAGTTACAGATGATGCCATTAGGCTAAGATTATTCCTTTTTTCTTTGAGGGACAAAACAAAAAGTTGTTAAATTCATTGCCAGTTGGATCAATCACTACTTGGGATGAAATGACACAACGATTTTTAGCAAAGTTTTTCCCTCCATCAAAGACTGCAAAACTATGTGATGAAATCACAACTTTCATGCAATATGACATAGAATCATTATATAAAGCATGAGAGATACAAAGAGCTACTCCAAAAATGCCCATACCATGGCTTACCTATATGGTTTCAGGTACAAACTTTTTATAATGGTTTAATGTTTGCTAATCGTACTTTGGTTGATATAGCCATAGAAGGTAACTTTATGAGGAAAACACTAGAGGAAGTATTCTAATTGTCAGATAAAATGGCTTCTAATAGTTGCTAATGGCAAAATGATAAAGCACCAAGGAGAGATGTGGGAGTACATAAAGTGGTTTCCTTTAATGCCTTGGCCGCTCAAATAGATGTGTTAAACAAGAAAATCGATACAATGATGGTCATGCAAGCGAAGAGCATAATTTGTAATCTATGTGAAAGGGTTCATGCAAGCATTGATTGCCAAGTAGGTAGTCTATTCATGGACTTATCTGAAAGTGCTAATTTTATGGGTAATTTTTATAGGCCTTAACAGAACAACCCTTACTCACATATAATCTTGGGTGGCAAAATCATCATAATCTCTTATGGAGTAATTAAAATCCATTGAAACAATCACTACTAGGGTTTCAACCTTAAGAAAAGAAATCAAATTTGGATGAGATGCTAACAAAGTTCATTAATAGTACTGAAGCAAGATTTCAAAATCATTCATAAAAAATCTTGAGGTACAAGTAGGACAATTGGCAAACATAGTAGTTGGGAGAGCACAAGGCACACTACCAAGTGATACTGAAACAAACCCGAAGGAATATGTGAAAGCCATATCACTTAGAAGTGGAAATGAATTAAAGGGGCCTAAAGAGAAGAAGCCCAAAGAAGCCAAAGTAGATAAACCGGTGGCAAGGGAGGTAGAGCAAAAATAATAAAGATCAAGTCTCATTTTCCTCTTGCATACAAGAAGAGGTAACTAGACAAGCAATTTGCAAAATTCCTAGAGATATTCAAGAAACTTCACATTAATATTCCTTTTACAAATGCCTTACTCTAGATGCCAAGTTATGCAAAATTTCTAAAAGAGATCTTGTCCAATAAGAGGAAATTGAAGGAGCATGAGACAATCAAACTCATAAAGGAGTGCTCCATTATCTCCAAAACAAGTTGCCACCAAAACTCAAAGATCCAAAGAGTTTTTCTATCCCTTGTACTATAAGTTCAATTTCTTTCTCTAATGTTTTATGTGATTTAGGGGTAAGTATCAACTTAATGTCTTTATCTATTTTCAGGAAATTAGGACTTGAAGAACCATAACCAATCATAATATCCTTACAATTGACGGATAGATCGATCAAGTATCTAAGAGGTATTATGCAATATGTGTTGGTAAAGGTTGATAAATTTATATTTCCTGTGAATTTTCTTGTGTTGGACATGGAAGAAGATATCAAAGTGTCATTAATTTTTAGAAGACCATTTCTAGCTAGTGGAAGAGCACTAATCGATGTAAGAAAAGGAACAGTAAAATTAAGAGTTGATGATGAAACAATGACCTTCAAAGTATATAAAGCCACAAATCCCACTAGTGAAAAAGATACATGCCATAGAGTGGAAGTGATAAAGGGAACAACATATCTTAGGAAGGAGAATGTTAAAGTTGATAAAGATAAACCTAAAAAGTGGTGAGACCAATAACCTACAGGAAACAAATTTGATAGTGGCCAAAAAGGGTTCTTCTCCAATTCTCAATGTCAACCTTTCCCTCGAAAGTTTAGAGCTTAAGGGACTGGTCCATTCATTGTCACCATAGCCTATCCTAAAGGATTTATAAAGGAAAATCACAGGGATAAAGGCACAAACTCGGTCAAAAGGTAACGGTTGAAATACTATAAATAAAATGGATAGAGAAAAGACAAAGTCTTCACCTTATTGAATGATCTGGCCTAAGAAGACCAATATAAAGTCAAGCTAAAGACTATAAACAAGCGCTTCTTGGGAGGCAACCCAAGTTATATCCTTTATATTTCTTTGTTTTTCATTTTTCTTATTTTAAATTTATTTATTTGTCAACTGATGTAATCTAACAATATTTGTTTAAGGTTGTTTTGTTATTAGCATTGGCTATCAAGAATTTTTCTGAGTTTTAAATCCTGATGCACGAGAAAGCAAGGAAACCTTACACAAAATAAGGGAAGTAGTTCTAACTTTGTACTTTCTTATCCACCATTAAGGATAATATCGATGCTAGGTTAGGGGTGAGGAAAAGTTAGAACTAGATTGCATGCATAGAAACATCAATAACAAATTTTTGAAAATTTTTTCTAGTATGTGTGTGGTGAATTAGCTTGTATGTCTATGATTATAACAAACTATGCTGAATGATCGACATATGATAACCTAGTTTTGTTTGATTTAAAAGTATAGAGAAATGCACACTATGAAATTGAAGCTTTCAGGTTTGAGGTATGTATGGTTGATAACTAAACTTAAGGAATTATTTATGTGTTGTGTTCATGTATGCAAGTGGCAAATTTAAAAACCCTTAGATGGACCTGATGATTGTTTGAACTATGGTTTTGAAAATGCGCATTGCTTAGATCCTTAGATAAAATGAGTATATAGATGAAGAAAACATCAAAGACATGAATTAAAATTTCAACTACTCTAATGTCTTAGTTGCTAAGTAGGTTGAGGGTTAGCACGTCCACCGTGAGTTAACTTCAAGTGAAAAGTGACTAGAGATAAGAGTATGCAAAGTACCTTAGGTTTATGACTAGTTGAGTAACTAGGTGGTGGTATTACAAGTATCGATTGCCTGCGTAAAAAGACTTGTTCACAATCTAAGGAAACCAAATAAAGCCTTGACAAATTATGTGTAAAAGAAATCACCAGCAAAGAAAAATATTATTAAGCATGATACATAATAAGCATAAAAGTCATGACATTTAGGGACGAAACATTGTCACTAATAGATCAAGGGAAGACAATTGAATGGTTTGTCTGAGAGAACTCGTTTACAAAATTTGTTTTTAGTCACTTGTATATATGGATACATGCGTAGACGATTTGTGAATGAGATAGATGTAAGAGTTGATAAAGTAGTAGTGCATTGTTTTGAAATACTTTTAAAGAGAATGAGGTTGGTAAGTTGTGGACTGATTATTTGTTGTAGTTTATGAGACAATTGTACGAGTTAATTATTATGTTGTTGTAATATTATGTGCTTGCTATAGTTTTTTCTAGGGATTGGGTAAATGATGTTTGTGGGTAGCATTACTAGAAACCCTCACGAGACTATAACTCGTCACTAAGGTCGCCTAAGGGTTTAAAAGCTTGTTGCATACACTAAATACAACCGCGACAACCTACAAAAATGGTTTAGATAGTTAGTGAATATGTTAGTTTTAATTGTGTTTCATTTAGTTTTTATTCCTCCTTTGTTCTATTAAGTCACTTATTTTACTAAGGACTAACAAAAGCTGGTTTGGGTTTGTGATAAGTGTCAATTGTATGTATAATTTCGTGGTCAATTTATAGAGTTCTAGGAGTGATTTGACCATTTTACCCTTATTATATGCAAATTTCGGGATCACGAGTTTTCATGTTTGGTTTTGTAAGAAATATTGATTTTGATGTGATTTTAATGGAAATCAAGCTAAAAAAGACACTTATGAAGGACTAGCCAGAGGTTCGATTTTAGTTCAAAGAAGAATGAGCGACTAGAGCATAAACGAGGAATGAGAATAATATGCGCCATTGAAGAAAGATTTTCAATTTTTAATGAAAAATTAGTCTTCACCAAAGTTGCATTGGACATCTCAAGCCTTTCAAAAAGTTATTATGAGGAAAAAGCAAAGTTTGCTTGCACTCTTAACCGTTGCTACAAATTTAGATCTTCTTGGTGAAATTCTGTGTCTAACCACTGAGCACTAAAATGGTCATAACTTGAGATTCCAAAGTCCAAATGACGTGACTCAAAATCCAAATGAAATTACATATCTAAGGCTATAACTTTGATGAAGGGCAAAATTTCATATTCTAGAAGCTACATGCCACAACATCATGCTGTAGCATAGGAGATTACAGGAAGCACATGAAAATTCTAGAATCTGCATGCCACAGCATCATGCTGCAGCATGCTCAATAACAATAGGATAGAAGCTCCATGCTGTAGCATCATGCCATGGTATGGCTCAATAGTAGCCTAGGCAGAATCTTTATGCCGCAACATGTGCACTTTTTAGCAAAATTTCATTTTGCGTGAAATTCTTCCCTAACCTTAACTATATATATTATATTGTAACTTTAGTAAAGGGGAGAGCCATCCTAGGAGAGTTTGAAGAGATTTTGCAAGCACTTTTTAGAGATTCAATATTTGGTTTTAAATAGTTAATTGAAAGTTATTCGGATTGTAATTGTGAGACAAATTTTCATCAGATTTCAATAAAAGATTCAACAATTTATTTGGTTATGTTCTTATTCTTTTCATTATGCTTTGTTTGAATATGATTGTTTATTTGTGCTTAGTGATGAACTAGATAAGTTTTGCTGAAATTAGGGCTAGCTAATTTATGAATGTCTAGTGTTTTTCAAATTTAAATTACAAGCATGTTATTTCATGAGAGTTTGCGTTCTGATCTTCATGTCTATTAAAAACTTAACCAATTTTTAATATGATCTCCGTTGTGTGATTGAGACCGAGAGGTGATATCGCATAAAAATAGTTAGAATACGAACCATGGATTAATCGGATATAAAGATATATTTGATAATACATGTAATAGTCATAGGCACAATAGGCTTGTGTTGAAAGCTAATGGATTCCATAGAACTTAATGCATTTTTATCTAATTAAACCTAGATAGAGATATTTAGGCTATTAGATTGTTAAATAGGATTTATATTGCTTGAGAAAGAATATTGATCAATTTACGGAATTTTGTTGTTACATGAATAACATGAGATATTTAAGCATATGAAAAACCTACATTGTAGTGAATTAGTGAACTCGAAATCTTAGCATCAACTCACATATTGTCATTTGATTTATCTAGGCGTGCTTGTTAATTATTTGATTTTAGTTTTTGTTTTTGTTTTAGATTTATTTCAATTTGTATTCGATAGTTTAGATAAAATTAGAAGTAGTGTTGTCTTGATACTTGCTTACGTAATCCTGTGGATATGACACCCTAAATACTTCTCGTATTATTTTGAACTAGTATACTTGCTAGGAAGTTAGAGTTTAAACTTTCACGCATCAGTATCTTATGGTGTAAGAGTCTTATCAAGCTTTAGCATTATCTGATTAATCCCTTTAGAGTAAATTTTCTCTCTAGAAAGATACTAATACGACTGAAATTTTTTTTTTTTACTTTTTTGAATGGTAAAATTTATAACCCTCAATTTGTTTAAAGTATCTTACAAAGATACACTTATCATATTTAGAGTGTAGCTTATCGAGGTCAATTTCTTGACATAAGTTTTATAGTCCCAAATTTTGAAATATTCAATATTAGAATTTCAACCATTTCATAACTTATAAGAAATTTTGATCACAAATTTATATAGGACATAATTCAATGTATGGTTGATGTTTCCAAGGCATAACCCCAAAATGATATTAGTAGATTAAAGGAATCATAACTTATTTACTTAGTTGAATGGTACGTTCATTGGTTAGTCGTTGTAGTTAGTAAGGTTTGGGATGATCAAGGGTAAGCAAACTCAGTTTCTCCATAATATCGGGAAAGCCACATTGATGCAACTTTCACTATCAATGATAATTGAACATACCTTTTTATTGATGGTATACCTAGTGTGGAATATTTTCTTCCTTGGCTCCTCTTATGCAATTAATTAGGTTTGTATCATCTTCCTTATTACAAGAACCTCTCATTGGTCTAAATCAATAAGGACTTTATCATCACGTCCATTCACATTTTCTTCCCCCAAATTATCATCCTATCAAGTTTCTTCAATACCTATAATTTCTCTAATGGTTATGATCCTATTGTTAAGGCAATCAACTTAGAAGTGTCCTTACCCATGACATTTAAAACATTTTCTATTCCTTAGAGTTATTTGGCTATTATCTACTAGCATCTTGGGTTTCTCTTTTCTTGGCTCAACCATCTTGGCCTTTTCAAGGTCTTTAAAAGGAACATTGTGCTTAAGAAAGAATGGTACTCCCCATTGGCAAGTATTCTCTTTAAATAGCTTCTTAGGGTTGGTGTCTTTCATAAAGTGAAATTGTTTTTTTTACCTTGAGGGCCAGATTGCAATCATCATGGAATAGGTGGTATGCTTGCAATTTAACCTTGTAGGTTATCTCTTTATTCAATCCTCCTACAAATCTAATTATGATATACTCCTTCTCTTCGAGTATATCACTCCTCATTTTTAAAATTTTAAACTCTCTATCATAATCTTCAACTTTCTTATCCCTTTGTTTCAAATTATGAAGCTTGAAATAAAAATTTAATTTATGGTCTTTAGGTAGAAACCTCCTTTTCATCATCGTTTTCAATTTTTTCTACGATCTTACTCAACTTTTTCCTTCCTTTCCTCTCTCTTTCTTCATATTGTCCCACTACAATAAGGCATAATCTTTGAATTTTAATATGGCTACCTTACACCTTTTCTCATCATCATAACCTTTATATTTGAAAACTCCCTCTATAGTATACAATCAATCCACAAAATCATTTGGGTTTAAAATACCACTTAACTCAAGTATTTCTGCCTTCAATCTTTCAACATTATCATATTCTTTTCCTCTTCTTCTCCTAGGTTCATCATCACCACTATTTGTCTCACTAGGGATGGAAGTTCTCTCATGAGGTAGAGGTGTTTGAATGGTAGTTTGTTGGTAGTAATAAAAGGCCCTTTATTGGGTGGTTTAGGGTGTGATATGTATGGTAAGGAAGTGTGAAAGGTTATTCATGATGAGGTGGGGTTCTAGCTTGATTTTTATTATTTAATTGATGACTTTGTTTGACTTTAGCAAATTCATTGGATATGCCATGCATAAGTTTTGTAAGGGATTCAAACTTTCCATTCATCTTCATCCTCAACTCATGAATTTGGTCCTCCAACCTCATGTCTCCAACCCTTCATGATTGTGGAGAGAGTGTCTCTACTAGTCATTGGGTTGATTGGTTCAAGTTGAATTGGATTAAGGAAGTGTATAAGGTAAAATTTATGTGGAATTAAGGTTTTGTGAGTAGTGTTTTCTAGGTGTAAACAGTGAGTACGAGATTATAAATAATGTTTTCGATGGCTAAAAGTGATGGGGCAAGTGTTTGGACTAACTAAGTTTGGGTTTGGGTTTGGATTTGGATTTAGACTTGAACTTCATTTGGTCAAGTGTTTGGGATTGATTTATTTTGGGCCTAGGTAAAATAGTAAGAGTATTAAGGTATTTGTGGTAAGGGGTAATTATGTAATTATGTAGAAAAGTAGGATTAAGAAAATTAGTTGTGGATTAAGGTTAAGTAATGAGTTAATGGTGTTTAAGGAAGTATTAATGGTAATGGTTAGTAAAAGTAATGAGTGATTTGGAAAAGGTATTATACTTGTTACATGTGTTGGTAGGATTTTCAATTAGTATGGCATCGTTTTCAAGCAAAAGTTAAGGCAAGTGGACTAAATAAATCAAAACTTCTCCAAATTTCGCCATGCTTAAGATAAAAGGTTGACTAATGATAATCTTAGAATAAGGTAAGGCTTTTAAGCTAAATTATTGGATAAGTAAGACAAGAAATTGGACCAACGTCTTCTCTCCTTAGCCATCTTCAACCTCCAGCCCTAATGCAAATTTCCAACAACTAACTTTTTCTTTCACACCAAAATTTTAGCCAACACAAAGAACACACCTGCAGAATTTTTTAGCCACCAACGTCAACACTTCAAAGCAATTGTGTAACATTAACATCAACTTACATAACCTTGAAGCTTTGATATCAGTTTGATCAATAATGACCACCCTAATCCTATATTTTTTGTCATGAAGAATGCACAAATGATTCTTTAAAACTCTACCTTTGAACCAAGCTCATTTACCATGCATTTTCATGCAATATTCACAATAAATTTTACTAAGTTCATGCTTCAACATCACCAACTCAATCACAAGTTCAAAACCACCATATACGTACTCTGAACATTCCTACAACAATCAACACACAACCATCAAAGAAATGTAGGATGTTGAAATTCAACAAACATGAAATAACTTATAAGAAAAAAGATTCAAGCTTAAAGGTCTAACCACCAACTTGAATTTACTTTACTTACTTGATGATAATTACAAGTAAATGAACCTTAAGTTTAAAGAAAGAACTCCGCCAACTTGAAGGAGAACTTGAATTCATGTTTAAAGGAAAATGTCCACCCACTGGAACCTTGTTTCCACCACTTCGATTCTCCACCATTAACCTTCACTTGTTAAAGGATAGGATAAAGAAAGATATATATTCACATGAGCCAACCAAGCATCATGAAACAAAGCGCAAAACTTTCAATATTTTAATTCAACCAAAAAAACCCATTTACAATGCTATTGTTGCCTTTTTATAGGCACAATACAAACCATGGTTACAATTAAGCTAAACCATAGCTTTCAAGTACATGTGTAAATAAAATAAAAGCTTACAAGACAAATGAAATAATTCGCTTATTCAAAATAAACTATAAACAAGTACAAAAATAAAATAGTCTTGCATGCACTCTTTATCTTCACCTATGTCCTTCATGATCTTGAATTGTCTTAGACTTGGCCTTCAACTTGATTGTTTGATATTGAATTTTAAGTTTTATTGCAGTTTGATATTGTTGAAAAGCAATAGAAACTCAAAGGCCTCAAAGGTGGTGTATTGGAAAAGCTTTAGAGGATAAAACATGCAAGAATTCCTTGATAAGACATGAAATTTGCATTGAAGATAGAAACTGAGGGCTATGGTGCCAAGATATGGCTTGCAGGCGTACGTGAAGAGGCAAACAAGTGTGTGGGCATGCAAGCACACAGGTGTGTGAGCACGTGCATACACAATAAAGTAGAAGCAAGACACTACAACTCTCGGTTACGATGTACGAGTGTGCTAGCACAAGTGTGCATGAGCCTACATGGGCGTATGTGGCAAAGCGAAAGCAAGGCACTATAATACCAAGCCGTAGCGTGCACAAGTGAGTGTGCAAGCAAGGTAGTTTTTACGTTGCTTGTTTTCGATTCGTTTCTCACCTAAATTGACTTTCTTTTTTCTTTTAGTTTTATATAAAGCCACTTCATAAAATTGGATTCCATGTGTTATTTGTGATGGTTACAAGGCTCAAGCATGATCCAAATGCATTTGAAAAAGTTATAAAAGCTTGTCTTAGAGGTGTTAGCATTGTTGTGCATGGTTAAACTGTGCTTTTGGAGCTTGAAATACAATTTGAAGACACCCAAGTTTTGATTGATGAAGTTGTTTCCAATCTTACACAAGCACGAATATGAATTCATATCATTTATTTAAAAATGCAATTGATTATGTTATCAGATGTGATGGTGTGTAAATACACCCCACTCGCATGTACAAATAAGTTAAGTGTTTTGCATTTATTAAAAATATTATTCACATTACAAAATAATAGTTGATGAATAAATAAAATTTATTGTAACTGCATACTATACAATCAATAAAATTATATACACTTATAATGAATATTAATTTGAATATTTTGATTATGTATCACCATATAATTGAATGATTTTGAATTAAAAATAAAATAACATTCAATCACATGGTAACACATCATCATTGGTACACAAATTAATATTTAGACATAATATTCAATTGGTCTTCTCCAGGATTCACAACACATTCACCTGCAACAACAAATATTTAATAATCTAAAACTTAGTTTGGAAAGAGGGATTTTTCTAGAAATTCATTATGCTTACCTATGCGAACCTCATGCCACTGGTTGATATGCATTAATTTTAAGAGTAAATGATTTCTAAGTAAGAAAATGATCGACCATATGGTGTATGACATCTACACCTTCAATATGCACGACTTCATCCTTGACCTGTAAAGTAGGAATATGCCTCTTCAGGATAGAAAATTTAAGTTTTGTAATTTTTTTTTTAATTTCTGTCACCTATTAAGGTGTTCCGTAAAATCAGCACTCCAAACATCAAAAACTGCAAATTTTGCATATTTAACCATAAATGATATATCAAGAAACCCACAGCATAAAAAATTTTGCATGCATTGTAATTCTTATACAAGATTTCATACAACATAGATCCGTTCTCAACGTATGTAAGTACATATGTCCGCTCACATACATGTGTGTGAGAAATACCTGTATAACACTATGAGCAGCAAACCTCTGTCTGCTGTTGTGAAAGCTAACATCTACTTTTTCCCATGAAACACGAGATAGACCTGTCACCAATTCCTCTAAACAATACGGCCCAACAAAATATCCATGTTACATGAAAAATCATTAAATTAAAATATATAACACAATTCTTTTGCAATATTGAAGAAGAACCCACAAAACAGACACTTATATCTCAACATTATCATCCATATAGAGCCAAAAAGGTTATGAATTGATTATGGTCAACCACGTTAAAAAGAATTGTAATTCCATACAGAATGAAAGATATTATATATATAAACACAAGGCCCTAATCAAGGAAACAAGATACTTTACATAACCATAACAAACATTGTGGAACATTTAGATCAATTCAATATACACATTTGGGACTACTTCTGGCAACATTAATGCACCTTGAAGTTAAATATGCCATGTGATTTGTGTCATTCAAAGTACTTTTCTAATGAATCACAACTTGAAATAACAAGGTCAATTAGCATAAGGAAAATAAAAGTGCTAAAACTTTACTTTAGAAGTTTGTTAGTTACTAACCCTCTAGCTTATCCCCAGTATCTTCCACTGAATTAGGTTCTGCATCACATGCCTTACAATGTTCTTCATGTACAATATGTGGATATTTCTCATTAAGTGAATCTTCCCACTATTCACCAAAACACATTTTGTTTGTCATACTAACCAACAGGTTGAGGAGTGGAATGTAAACTAACATATTTAAGTAGATGATAATACCGTTGGCAATTCACTATCACGTCTTATCGATGATGTTCTCCAGCCTACAATATCTATAATGAAATTTATAATGGAAAACATGTAGACAACGTCTAACAAAAACTTGAAGTAAAGAACTACAGAGCTGCATCCAAAGAGCTACATATATCATGAAAAAGGATACGGTCGTAGCACACATTTGAATAAGCCACCCGTCGTTTGAAAGTGCTCAGTGCAGACCTGCATAAAAGGTGGAGTATTATACAATAACTGCTGTATATATAAAACAATATATGCAAAAAGTTATAGACGTGTCATACATGAAATAGTTTTCACCATGATCTTCTATCATGCATCTTAGCAATGGAGGTTTTCCCTCATCATTATCATTGAGAAAAAGATGCCGACCTGTTCTCCTAAATATCAAATGAATGACAGCATTTGCAACTTTCTCAAAGGCAGTTACACCAAAGAGAAAAGGTACCTGGAAAACAGTACCAAGTTTTTGAAGTCAACTAACAAAGCAATTTTATTTTATGTAGATACACCCAGCCAACAAATAATTAACAGTTGACATAAAGCAGGATGTGGAATGACAAAGCACGATAAATGGGATGGAGGAAGTCTATATCATTAAACCAAGAACCTACTACTTGACAATAATTTCAACTCACATAGCCTGCTCATTATATCAACGGGAAGTGGATGTTCATGAAATTCACAAGTTCTTAACTAATTAATCTGAAATTAGGAAAAAAAAAATAGTAAATTCCAAGAATACCTGCTTATTACCCCTAGAACCAAGATGTGGGGTGGCAACAGTGATGAAATTCATAGCCTCCAGCCCACCTATTGTACCACATGAATTCTTTGCACATGTATCAGCTGATGGATTGTCAACATTTTCAATCCTAGGAGATTTATATAGTCTACCAATTGCATATCTCGCTACTAGACCTCCAACAGAATGACCAACAAAGGAGATTTTACACAAATTTGGCTTTCTTTGTATAACTTCAAGGACCTATTATCGAAGCATTTCATTAACAATAGACCGGAGGCGTAGTTGATGGATCTCTTATGAAATTTTGAACAGATCTGAGAGATTTCAACATAACGATAGTAACATTATTCTATGCCAATCCATAACATTAGCAACATACCAACCTCTTGTGCCAATCGCTGACCCATTACATCCACACCATCCAGAGTCAGTGTAGACACGTTTCGTTCACTGCCTGCAGAACAAGTCCAAAATATAATTGATGTTCATATACCCATTTCGCACCAGTCTACAGATACCCACTGGAGCATGAACCAACATAGATATTAAGATGACAAAGGACACAAATATTGAAACATTTGGCAGCTGACAATCCACTTAAATTAAGTCAATGATTTTACATCCACTTCGCGAGTAAGAATCAAGGAGAAAAAACCAGAATTTCGAGGAAATAAGGTTAAGCATATTTAAGAACAAATCATGCCATCTCAATCAAACGAAAAAAGCCCTTCTTTGTATCTCGTTACGAGAATGATAATTAACAGCAGCAATAATAATACCTGCAAAAGTGTTACAAAAGCAAAAATGTGAAAGAATTTTAGAAAACATAACACAAGGACAAATCCTTCTTACAATGAACAAACACTTTATCAGGTAGCCTTTTAACAAGCTGTTCTGCTCCAAATTTCCAATCAGTAGCACTGCACAATCAACATAAATTCACCATTGAATTATTTAATGTTAACATCTAATTGAATCTTACAATTCCACATGTAAAAAAAATTGAAATCAAATTAACGATTAATCATGATCGACCAAAAGAGATAGAAGATTGAAAAAATCAGACCTTCCGAGAATACCGTGGACCATAACAACGAGATGATCAGCCGAAGAAGAATGAGAATCCTCACAACTCCACACATCGCGGCTTCCATTCATTGATTCCTCTGAGCAAACTCCGTCCTCAACTGTTCCGCTTTCCATAGTTATTCCAGTTCTATCGTTAACTAATTACGCATGTGATGACAAATAACCGACAAATGAAGTTCTAATGAAAGGTTTTTGGTTTGTTAAAGATTCTCGGGAGAACTAGAAAAGGAAGGGCCAGAAAGTAAAGGAAAATGGGAAATAGGTAGGTGAGTCTGTTTAAGAGAGTAAGAGAAACCTTAGAGCGAAGGAAACCATGAATGGAAAAAGGGTAAAAAACACGTGAGGGGTGCCCGATTAAAAAGAAATTAGGTAGGGTGCAGTGACTGGTGATATGTCGCCACGTAAGCAGAAACGGTGATCTGAGACCTTTGTCAAGACCTTACTATTTTTAAATTTTACTGGCTCTGTCGCTTGATGGCATTAATTCATAATTGCTGAATGTTATTCTATAGATTTAAGTTACGGAAATTTTAATGAAAATATGTTTCGAAATTAAATTTATAATAAATTTCATTGAAATTTGACATTATGATTTGATAATTACATAAACCTTAATTATACGTATAAAAAAATTTATATTTTTTTTTTACTATCATTTAAAATTATAATTTATATAATAATCAATAGTAAATTACGTTGCCACCCAAGGTTTGCCCAAAAATTCTTTTCACCTTTTGATGGTTTACATTACACTTTTTCATCTAAAATTAAACTTTGTTAGCAGAAATGATGTATATTATTAACACAAAGCAATTTGACAATGTGAGCTTAGGAATTTCGACTTTGAAAGGAAAAAAAATATATTGGAGTGAAACAAGCAAATGAGGTTAAATCACTAAGATATGATAAAGTAGTTAAGGATTAAGGCACAAAAGAAAATCCACTAGCCTTAAATCACCACCACCATGCTAGCCACGAAAGCAATGGATAAAGGTTTCAACTTTGCAAGAAAACAAAGCAACACAATTTCTTTTCAATAATTTTCTAAAGTCCTTCATACAAGGAGAACTTCTTCCTTCTATAGCTCAAGGGTGATGGTTTACAAAAGTACAATAACAAAAGTGAGAAAGTTAAAAGACTAGTCAATTTCTTGAAACCCTTGATAAACTCAAAAAGGGAAAACTAGCCACTAGTTTTCTTCATGCTTGGCCAAAATTGCCAAAAGTCTACACTCACTCTATAAATGCTTACTTAAGCCTTGTAATGGTCTTAAAGTTGCTTCCAAGTGTTGCTACTATCCTTATGCATAATCAAACAAGATTAAAGCATGCAATCGACTAGAAAACAAACTTGAATTATGGATTTTCAAGGAAGTGATGAATTTGACCATTTTGCCTTCCAAGTTGACTTCAACTTAGGCTAAATGGATGGGCTTTCTTTGCATATGATAATGTTGATGCCAAAGAAGGTATTTGGGCTAGGTAAAAAGGTTTGGGCTTAAAATAAGGTCATAGGATGTACTTGGGATAAATTGAAAGCAAATTGGCTGGGGTTTGAATTGTTAATTTGGTCTTGTGGACTAAGGTGCTTAAGGTTGGTTAAGATTAGGTTAAGTGTGTTTGGATCACCCTCTCCAAGTTGAGAAGGATTTGCCCTTAAACCCATAGGTTTTTATCTTTGAAGAATGGTGATGAATCTCATATATTGAAAGTGGTCGAGACACCACTTAAATCACTTGGACAAGTAATTTTGTATGTATTATCTTCAATTCGTGCCAACATTTCAAGCAGTTTATCAGCCTTTGGAGCTAGTTTGCTATTTTGTTTAGATAGAAGGCGTTCTTTCCTCAAATGTAACCATACCAAATCTCCTGGTTGATATATTAAAGGCTTGCGATGATTATTCTTCTTTTTATGAACTTCATTAGCTTTTTGAATCTATACCTATATTGACTCATGAAACTTTTCATCATCTTAACCTTTTTAACTAGCATTCTTATAAACATGAAAATCTAAAGGCAAAGATGTTAGATCAGTAGGAGTCAAAAGATTAACATTATAGACCACTTCAAATGGAAAATGATTTGTTTTGAAATTAGGACTCTGATTACAAGAAAATTTTGCTTGTACAAGCTTCAAGTCTGAATCCTTAAGATTTTGACTTACTAAACTCCTTAAGATTGTTCTCAATATCATATTTGTCAGCTCTATTTGCATATCTATTTGAGGGTGATGGAAAATGCTAAAAAGAAGCTTAGTACTAAGCTTTGTCTATAATGTCTTCTAAAAATCACTTAGGAACTTTATGTCCCTATTAGATATGATTGTCCTTGGAAGTTCTAGAGTCAAACCACTTTTCAAAAGAGTAAGTCAGCCACATTCAAAGCATCATTAGTTTTGTTGCATGGTATAAATATACCATCTTGGAGAATCAGTCAACAACCACCATTATCAAATATTTGCTCCCTTGTGTCCTGGGTAATTTAACAACAAAATGCTTGCTTAAATTCTTTCATGACCAGGCTTGGAATAAGCTTTTGATCTTTGACAAGTACCACATTAAATAAGAATGGTTTTTATATCATCCAACATCTTTGGCAATGAAAGTGCTCTTTTAACATCTTTAAGATTTTCTAAATGCTAAAATAGCTAGCCAAGACTCTTTCATATGTTTCTCTAATAAGTAATTTCCTATAACCTCTATTTGGAATACATAATCAATTACCCTTTAAACAATAACCCATTTTAGCCCATGAATTCTCTATATCCAAGTGCTCTTCTATTAAGTAAAATAAGTAAATAATTGTTTTTTGATAATGCACCAATCACAACAGTAACAACACCATGTTTATAAAATGAATCAAAGGAGAAAGTTTAAGGAAACTCAACCCATTTGGCATGCATCGAGCTAATTTTGTGTTGGCTATTGAGGAACTTCAAGGCTTGATGATCTAAGTGAAAAAAAAATTATTTTGGTCTCAAGTAGTGACTTTAATAATCAAGGGCTCTTGTAATTGCATAAAACTCTTTATCATAAGTAAAGTACCTCATTTTAGTGTCATTGAGCTTCTTACTATGATAGGTTAAGGGCCTTTTGGATTGAACAAGAATAGGACTAATACCCATACCACTAGCATAATATTTTACTTCAAACACTTTTTCAAAATTAGGTAAAGCTAGAATAACCACCTTACATAACTTTTGCTTAATAAGCTCAAATGCCTTAGTAGTTTCAAGAGTCCATTGAAACATACCTTTCATCATACATTCGATCATTAGGCACAAACTATTGATAAAAAGAAGCCAACCTATACAAGCTTTTGACTTTGATGATGGTTTTAAACTTAGGCTATGTATATATAGTATCTTCCTCTTTAGATTGATCAATACGAATCCCCTTTTTAGAAACAAGATATCTAGAAAGATGATGTTCCTTAATAAAGCCAACATCAAACAACGGCTCATGCTTTTTAAAATCAACTTATCCATTTGTCTTTGAAGCTTTTTAGACCTTATTAGGTTACACATATAAACTAGTCCATTTGAAAGTTGAGCTCTAAGTACTAAGTCTATTTGGTGTTCTGTCCTTCTCAAAGGTGGTAATCAATGAGGTAAATTAATAAGGAACACATCCTTGTAATTCTCCAACAGTCATTTAACCTTTGGATATATACTAATATTATTATCATCAGATTTCTTTTTAATAACTAATGAGGTTAAAACAAGTTTATCCTCTTTAAGCACCTTCTCTAGAACCACCATTAATAAACAAGTTCTCCTTCATATTTTATGCCTTAGGAGTAGGTTTAAGTAATTTGAAGGGTTTTAGAGCCACAAGAGTGATATTATTCCTATTCATTTTAGAAAAATAAGTATTTTGTCTTCCATCATGCAAAGCTCCCTTAACATATTGCCAAAGTCACCCCAATAACAAATGACATGCATCCATAGGTATAACATCATATAATACTTCATCAATATAATTTCTACCAATGGAAATGAGATTAGAATATGTTTGGTAACTTAGAGCACATTCCTTTCACTTAGCCATTGAAGTTTGTATAGTTTAGTGTAAAGAGTGGTAAAAAGGTTGAGTTTGTCCACCATGGTTATAGAAGCCATGCTTGTGCATGATCCACTATCTATTATCATCGAACACACTCTTCTATTGATAGTACACTAGGTTTAGAGTAGGTTTACTATTTGATTCTCATTTGGGTAGATTTGAGCTTGTAACACCTTCTTTAAAACAAGTATGGCACCATTTTTTAGTAAATAAAAAATAAATAAAAGAACTTAAGGAACACAACCTAAGCTCAACTAATTATGGTTAACTAGCAACACAACCAAGCACCTAAAACAACCAAACACCCAAAACAACTAACCCGATGACTCATCTTATGAGCCTATGTAAGTTTTAAATTAGATAGAATACAAGAAAGGCCAAAGCCTATTTAAACACAAATTAGGGCATTGGTTGGATCTATACAAATGCCATAAGAACAACCAAAATCATCTATACAAAATATCCCTAGGAAGAAATCTAATTTTGACACATAGTGTGGCGCCGGTTTTTGCCGCGCCATGTCAGGACAGACTTACCACTCTTGTTTAATCACCCTAAACGTGGTCAAGAGAAGCGCATAACGAGTTTTTGGCCCGCTAAGGAGTTTATGGAGTCGCCACCTGGGAGTAACCCTAGGAAAATACACATCGGTGAGGATAGGCGATTTATGGATCTCTTGTAAAGGACCCAACTACCCCTCACCTGCCCAATGGGTCGGGTTCGGAGAGTTAGGTACGACGATGGGAAGGTGTTAGGCACCCATGCCACCCAATATGAAAGTCGGCCTTCACTATTATGATTCGTTCGTTAAATGCGTTACCAAGTTTAATTAAGTTCTGTATTATCACACGATGCAATATTAAACACACACATATAATAAATTACATACATTCATGAAAATAATAAAATATGAAAAAGAAAGTAATTAAAAATTACACCCATTTCCATACACCCCTATACATTTTCTCTAACCTTAAACAAACCTATGAAATAATAAATAAATCCTGCAAAACAAATTAGGTTAATCATAGAATATAAAACCAAATCAACATAAATTTAAAAAAAAAAATTAAAAATTACAACTATTTTTCCATACACCCCTATACATTCCTTTTAACCCTAAACAAGCCTAGAAATAATAAATAAATCCTGCAAAAACAATTTTGTTAATTAATCTAATAAAATAAACAAATATATTAAATAAATCCTACAAAACAAAACTTAATTAAAACAAATTATAGCAATAGAATAAAAATAAGAATGAACAATTTAAATCAAATACTCTAAACCAAGTAAAAGCTGCCCACTTAATAGAAATAAACAAAATGCAGCCCAACCAGCCTGCCCAATGAAAATTGACAGCATGCAGCCCAACCAGGAAGCCCAATAATATATACACACACACAGTAGGTAAAATAAGTATATTTCCCCCCAGCCGTGACACGAACCCAAGCGCCAAATAGACTAAACCTTCCGTCTTTCGCCACCAATGCTACAGCCATACTCATCTATATAATTTGAATGCAATGATAAAATGTATAATGCACACGAATACACCATTTTTCCTCCAGCAAATACAAAATATATAGTTCATACATATAAAAATATACAACAATGCAAACACTCAGAGTATATAATATACACCATTTGATAATTACACAATACATATAACATACACACAGAAACATTTATTAACAAAACAAAAAGCCTTGGCATGCCACATGTAATTAAATATTATATAAAAATATAATATGATGATAACAAATTTTTAATTAACCCATACATATACATCATTTCAGCAAATTACCAACCAATAAAAATGTATAAACTTCATTGCATATACACATTTATTTAAGCTAAGATCACAATTATGAGTCACATAAAATATATGTACAGTAAAAATATTACACCACACAAAATTATATAGTATAATATATGATAAATATAGATATACTATAAAATAACTTTAAATATATACATAAATTTGTAGCGCAGCTTGAACCTGGAAGGGGGGAATGACATAGCCCACCTTTTGCCACCAAGGCGGGCAGTCTCATCCAGTGTATATAAGTACGCAGCATATTATATATATTATATACCAATACACAGGTCATACAGTATAATATATGGTATATATACACAATAAGAATAAATATATACAATATATATACAATAACTATATATATGCATTATGTCTATATACAGTAAATTATATAGTACATACAAACATACATATAATAGATATAATGCATATATCACACACACACACACATATATATATATATATATATATATATATATATATATATATATATATAAAATATACAACACATACGTATAAGCCACATATTTGAAGCAAACACAACCAGTCCCCCACACTTATTTGTATACATATATATGATTAATATAACATAACATAAAATAAAAGTAAAATAAAATAAATCAGGAAAACAAAGTATATTAAAATCCCCTCAGGTATATACCTTGAATGTGAATGTCTTCAAACTTTCCAATGTTGAGCTAAAAGATGTATTGAGTGAAAATTGGATCCAAAATATATATTTTTTTCCTCTGTCTTTTTTTATTCTTATCTCTGTATATTTTTCTTTTCTTTTTTTTTTCTCCTCCCCCTTCCCGAAAGTTTCTCTCCTCTAGCTCCTAAAAACCTCCTCTCCAACCCCCCCTCTTTTTGGAAGATCTCACCTCCTTTCATAAACAATTTGGACGAAAACGGAAACCAGCTATCCAGCCACACAGTGCGCGACACGCGGGCTGGCAGGTGCAGGAGAGAGAGAGAGAGAGAGAGAGAAAAAAAAAATGCACTAGAAAATAGAATGCAGGTATGAAGGGTGACTTAGCGTGCGCATGCATGACACGCGCGATGAGCACGGGCCTGGCCACTTCAT
Organism: Anacardium occidentale; assembly: GCA_026122585.1. Lineage (NCBI taxonomy): Eukaryota > Viridiplantae > Streptophyta > Magnoliopsida > Sapindales > Anacardiaceae > Anacardium > Anacardium occidentale. The sequence continues at coordinate 607,591 of JAJEJH010000063.1, read as the reverse complement.
CGCGCGTGTGACACACGCGCTCGCTATAGACCCATCTTTGGGCCTTCTCCTCCAACCGGGCCAGTATGCTGCTGCTGAAATCATCCAAAATGGGTTGCATACTTGGCCTCTTTATTCTCTCCTCTTTTGGGTTAGCTACTTGGGTCATTTTTTTTTTTTTTGGGTTTTCATGATTTTATGATTTTTTTTTTAATAAAATAAACACTTTTCTTTCTTTTTTACTCATCCATCATCAGCTCAATATCTAAAAAATTCTAAATCAACATCCAGGTTTTTCATCATCGGGGGTGACCCTGTTGGGTCCAAAATGGGGTGTTTACACATAGAACAAGATCTATACAAGGTTTGGTATTATATATAACCAAGCATTAAAAAAAAAAAAACCAATAACTATGCCTACGTAGTCCTTGATTATGCTTTAGCCTTGAGTTCCTCTTATATTTTTCATATCCTTCCTCTATTTACCTATACTTGTTGCTCAAATCTTGGCTTAATCAACTCTAATAAATAGTACCAACACTATAACCACCAAAGCATAAAATCTTAATGTTGCAATCTTTGTCATGGCTAATTTAATTCACCAAGGTAGTCCACCACCAAAAGATATTCACTGCAAAAAAAAATCTTACTTGTTGAAAATCCAATCATCCTACTTACCCTAAAAAAGCTCAATAAGAGATGCACACAATAAAGTTTCTAATACATTAGTTTCTAGCCTACCACAGTAATTAAACTCTTTGTCGCATATATAAAAAATATGTTAGAACAACTTAAGAAATGACCTTTTTTGGTAGCTTTTCCTTCTTCTCCCATGTACAAAGATTGTACAAATTAATCATAAGAAAATTAAGATAAAAAGCCAATAAAAACCCATTCAAAATAGTTTTGCAAATGTGAAAAAAGTTTACCAAAATTTTGGATAAATTCCAAAATTTATTGTTTATAATACAATACCTGTAAATAGTAATAGTAGTTTTAAACATATAATTTGAAGTAAATAATAGTCCTCTAATGGTCTAAGTCAAGGTAAATGTGTCTATAAATGATTTTATGGCTTCATATTTGAATAACTTTTTCCAACCTTTAAAATGCCATTGAAATAAAGAATGAACATTGAGAAGGAAAGGTATACAAAACCAAGTATTTATATGTTGCCTTATAAACATATAACAACCTAAAGTTGACTTGCACAAGCACAAAGAATAAGTTTTCATTAGCCCATTGTTGATGAAGCTACTGAAATCTATAATACAATAAGTCTAAGGACAAGCTTGCCTAGAAATGAGGCAAAACTTAAACAAAAGACAAGTTAACCAAAAGTAATGAACCTGCAAAATAATAAACATGTTAGAAATGAAATTTGTGCTCTTTTCCCTCACAAATTTATCCTATATATCGTGATGAAATAGAGAACACTCAATGTCACATCACCTCCCACCATTGAATTCTAAACCTAAACAAATACTCCAAGAGACATTCAAGTAACATAAATATGTTTAAACACTTAATATATGAGAGACCAATTAGACGCAATGGACGCATTTTGATTCAAAGTGGCAAAGTTAGCCAATTCAACCCTTTTATCTCTTATAATTCTCTTGACAAGGACATAGGTGTACATTTTGGAATGAGAAGGTTTAAAAGAAATTCTATTGTTTCTTTCATGCCAAATGGAGTAATCAATTGCTCTAAGACTCAACTTGGCCATGGTAAACCTAAAGGAGTTATCTTTACATTCCTTTATAATCTTTTAATAATACCTATGACATTAGAGTTTCTCAGAAGGCTGATTTATGGGTTCAGAGTATGGTTCAAAAGGTCTATAAGGGTACAGTACCAGATTTTGAGATCAGAGATGAAATTTTAAGATTTAGAGATAAAGTTTATGTGCCTGAGGATACAGAATTGAGATAGAGGATTTTGTCAAAAGTTCATGATATAGCCTATTCAACACATACAGTTAGTACAAAGATATATCAGGATCTCAAGAAATTATTTTGATGGTCTAGTATGAGGAGAGATATCATAGAGTACGTGGCTAGATGCTTGGTTTATCAGTAGGTTAAAGCAAAGTATTAGAGACCTTCCAATTTGTTACAACTTTTAAGGATTTCTGAGTGGAAATAAGAGAATATTTCGATGGATTTTATATTAAGACTCCCCAGAGTGTAGGGAAGTTATAACAGCATCTGGGTTATTGTTAATAGACTAAGTAAGTCTGTATACTTTTTATCAATCAGAGATGGTATGAGTACTGATCAATTAGATCGTTTGTATGTCAGAAAGATTGTTAAGCTACATGGGGTTCTCCGAGATATAGTATCCGATAAAGATTCAAGATTTTTGTCAACCTTTTAGGGTAGTTTACAAAGAGCTTTGGGGACTAGACTCCATTTCAGTTCAGCTTATCACCCATAGATAGATGGTCAGACGAAAAGAGTCAACTAGATTCTAGAGAACATGTTGAGAGCCTGTTGTAGAGATTTTTAAACAATTGGGCTAAGTTGTTGTCATTGATAGAGTTAGCCTACAACAATAGTTATTAGTTCACCATTCAGATGACACCATTTGAGGCTCTTTATGGTAAGAGATGTAGATCACCTTTGTTTTGGGATGAGATGGGTAAGAGGGATTCTCTAGAGACAACAGTAGGACCAGAGATGACTCAAATGATGATTGAGCATATCAGAGTTATCAGACAGAGGATTAAACAGGCCTAGGATTGTCAGAAGAGTTATGCATATCTGAGGCATAGGGAGATAGAGTTTCAGGTTGGCGATCATGTTTTCTTGAGAGTTGCTCCCTATAAACACGTCCTAAGATTTGGTAAGAAAGGTATGTTAGCTCCAAGGTTTATTGGTCCGTATGAGATTCTAAAGAGAGTTGACATAATTACTTACAGATTAGTCTTACCAGTTAGTATGGACAAGATTCATAATGTGTTCCATGTATCTCAACTAAGGAAGTATGTGAGAGATTTTTCTCATATGCTACAAATTAAGGATCTAGAGCTGGCAAATTATTTGAATTACCAGGGGAGACCTATTTAGATATTAGATTACAAGGTGAAGACCCTTAAGAATAGAGAGATACCGTTGGTTAAAGTGTTGTGGAGGAGCCAAAGAGTTAAGAAAATCACTTGGGAGGTTGAGTCTGAGATGAGGATAGGTTCCCAGAGTTGTTTAAGTAATTTTGGGGATGAAATTTTTATTAAAAGGGAGGAATTGTAATAGCCTAATGGTAGAATTTTTATTTTAGACTCTGAAACATAGGGTGTAAGAGAGATTTCTAAATAAGAAACAGAGTTGAAGAGTTAAAAGGTAGAAGGTTCATTTAGAAGCTTTTCGTGCCTTATACGTGGATATTCTGGAAAGAATATTTCATGTATAGTGTGAGGAGAGAGAGAGATTTGAGATTTTCCTTGCACACACAATCGTGTGTCTTGGACACAAGCCCATGTGTCAGGTGAGAGCCATAAATGTTTCATTTTTTTCACATTTTCACCCAGTTTATTCATTTTAGCTTCTTTTTTTCTCCGTTTCCAGTGAACCCTAGGCAAGAAATCATCTAACTAATAGCTGATAGTCAAGGTAGAGATCCAAAAGCATCTAGAGAGAAAGATCTGGATGCAGTGGCTAGAGGTAAGTATTTCTTTACCTCTTTCACTTAGGTTTACAACATGTTTCCTTGATTAGAGTCTCCTTGGATGGTTGCTATGTGTTGAGGATATGTGTTGCTTTGATTTGATGATGAAATGAGATAATAGATGATGATTTATGAGATTATTGTGAAATGCTTGATGACTTTGATGCTTGGGAATGAATTTATGGGAAATGTATGATTTTTAGTGTGATTTATGTTGGATGAATGAAATGAGGATGCTCATTGGCATGTATATTCGTTGTGTGCAAGCGTGATTGAGAAATTGTTGTGTTTTATGTTAGTTTTGCTAGGATTTTCTGGGTTTCCAATTGTTTTCTATAGAATATGAGTTACGCATATGATCTTGTACCTAAGGGCATACGCCCATGTGGCCTCATTTCTACATGAACACAACCTTACATGGCACCCGTATGCGTATGAAAGTCCAAACACACACCCGTATAATTGATGCACATGCATGTGTTCGTAATCCCAATTTTGCATGCTCATGTAAGCAAGAGATGGGATGGTATTGAGGCTACTACACTTTCGTGCCAGTGTGGTACACAGTCTTGTGCCTTATATGCACATATGTGCATTCGTATCACATGCCCTTGTGGCTAACCAAAGTTTGATAAAATAATTCCAGAAGCTAGCACGCCCAAGGACACGACTTGAGCACGACCCTATATGCCTCCACACATACCCATGTGCCAAGTATAGCACGCTCGTATGCCTTAGGAAAACAAGAGAAACAGTTTCAAAGCATATTTAAAGCAAAGATAAGCATACCTATATAACTTTAAGCTATTCCTAAACACAAAAAACATAAGAATAATAAGATATAACAACATATCATGCATGATTATCAGAACATAGAGCACGACATATCAAATGAGATATTTTTAGAAATAGACTTAAGGATCTGAAAGTTCATTTTAAAGTATAGATATACGATGTTACGGACATCAGTTAGAGGTGGATACAAGAGGACACCTGTGAGTTCATACGCTCGCTAGAGAAGGAAACTAACGTTCGCTAAAAAAGACATAACCTTTGACCAAACTTATTAAAGAGAGTGCTGACTGTGCAGGAGTAGTTTCATTATAAGTTTGAGCTCACACAGCCAAGGTGTCAAATCCTTGTATTCATCAGTCTGGTCAGCATAGCAGATATCTTCAAATACAGTATTTCTGATACAGTTTTCAACTATATTATATGTATACATTCAGAATCTTTGGATCAGAGCTTTTATATCAGAAAGAACTTTTAGAAAGGAACGAGTTTTCAGAAAATCAAGCCCAAGAGCAAATTTTATGACTAATGAGCATTTACATGACATCAGAGCATGCATAACATGTCATGTACAACATTCATGAAAAAACAGATAAAGATAAAAGCAAAGCATAAAACAAAAAACAGATGAAACCTCTGAAAGAAAGAAAGTAAAGAAATAAAAGATAAGAACTAATGAAATAAGCAATTGCTAAGCAAAGAATGACATGCGAGATTTGAGATCAGCTTGTGCTCAAAACCTGCTTTTGTTAGAGATAGGAAATATTTATTAAGTGATTTTGTCGCTCACTCATTTTTCCTTCCTTTCTCTTTTGTAGGTCAGTGAGTTGGGGACTGAGCAGGAGCAATACAGTTGTCTGATTTTGGGGACATGGCTTGGCAGCAATTGGCGTAGTTTTGGCTCACATGTTATATTATTCATGTATCTGTGTGTATATGATATTATAATATACGTTGTATGGATGTCATATTTTTTACATGAGTAGCCTAAAAATTTCAAAAAGAATTTATTATTTGTCATTCCATTACAGTATTTTAATTTTTTTAGCTTTCGTATATTTAAAAGAAATTATGATTTTGAAAACGTGAGCAACAATTTAGTTTTCTTTTGCTATGTAGGGATTCCTGTTGCAGACATATTTTTTAGATTTTTAATAAACTATATATGTATGTGTGTGTATATATATATATATATATATATATTAAATTATTATGTATAGTAAGCCTGTGGTAGGGATCACCATATCTATCTTGCATAGTGCTAAAACTGGTGCAGGTAGTATACAAACACGAGGGTTAGAGGTAGTAAAAGCTATCATGCAGAAAGTTCAAGTGTAGCAAATGATATAAGTTGGTACATGGATTCTAGGGCTTTAAAGCATGTCACTACTAAGGTGGAGAAATTGAATATAAAAAAAGACTATTTGGGGTCATAGTAGCTACAAGTAAGAAATGGTGAGTGCCTAATATTTTTCATATAGGTTCTTCAGTCTTACCTACTGCTTTTGCCAATAGATTTTTATATCTGAAGAACATTTTGTGTGTACCTAATATAACCAAAAATTTACTTAGTATTTCTAAGTTTACAAGTGATAATAACGTGATAGTTGAGTTTATGAGTGATTCATGTTTTGCAAAAGACAAGGACACTAAAGTTGTGTTGTTATAAGAAGTTCTGAAAGATGGCCTATATAAGTTGCATGCTCCTGATCAAATTTGTTACAGATTTGTTAATATAGTTCAACAAAGTAATGTACAACAGTTAGTGAATTCAAATTGTATTCATGATAAAAATACATTATTGAAACTTAATGGAAAGTCTAGTTTACAGGTGAATAAAATTGATGTTTGTGTTTGGCATAAAAGCATTTTGCTAAGTTCACTTTTTGATAAGTTTAGAGGATCATTTTGATAAGTTTACTTTTTGTTTAAATTGTCAATTTGGGAAACACCATCAAAAGTATTTTATTATGTCTAATTCCAAGGCTTCTAAACCACTAGAGCTAGTTCATAGTGATGTATGGGGCTCTGCTCCAGTAGTTGATGCTAGTAAAATTTGTTATTATGTTTATTTTATTGATGATCATACTAGGTTGACATGGTTGTTTCCTTTAAGGAGTAAGGTAGAAGTGGCTTCTGTTTTTAAAAAATTTCAGTTGATGGTAGAGAGATAATTTGAGTTGAAAATTAAAAATGTTCAAATAGATTGAGAAGGTGAATGTAGGGCTTTAATGCCTTATTTGCAAGATCAAGGGATTAGTTATAGAGTTTTTTATCCATACACTCATCAACAACATGGTAGTGCTAAGCAAAAACATAGACATATAGTAGAATTAGGGTTAGTTTTATTACATCAATTTGGGATGCCTTTATGATTGTGGTGGGAAGCTTTCTAAGCACCTGTATATTTGATAAATCAAATGCCTTCTTCTATTTTAAAAAATCAGTCTCCATTTCAGGTTTTTTTTTCCTCAAAAACCTTAGTACAATTCTTTTAGAATTTTTGGATGTGTCTGTTTTCCTTATATTAGATGTTATAACAAGCAAAAATTTGTCTATCATACAAGGAAGTATGTGTTGTTAGGATACAGTGTTCATTATAAAAGGTACAAGTGTTTGGATCATATTAGAGAGGTTTATATCTCAGCCTCAATTAGTTTTAATGAGTCTAAGTTCCCTTTTAAAACTAATTCTAATTTTAAGAGTGTATCAATTTTCCAATTTGTGATGTTGCACCTTTAAGTGTATTTCTACCTAGTGAGTCACTAAATTTAGTGTCTTCACTTATATTATCTAAAGAGTTTAGGGATGGAAAGATGTTTATAGAAGCAGTTTGTTTTGAATTTGAGTCTAGTAAACAACTTGAACCATCAATGTCCACTAAAGCTAAGTCAGCTTCTCATCAAATTAGTGGTTCATGGTCTGTGTCTTTTTTAATACCTGAAGCTAAATTAGCTTCTCATCAAATTAATGGTCTATAGTTTGTGTCTCTTTCAAGACTTAAGGAGATTGTTCCTGTTGATTCAGAATCAATAGATAAGATTTTTTTACAAAAGGCAAGGCATTGTATGCTGACTAAAGCTAAAACAGGCCATTTACCTTCACCAAAAAAGTTCTCATTGCTATCAAAAGTAATAGTAAAGGAAGAATTAACTAGTGTAGAAACAGCCTTGAATGATCCAGATTGGTGTATAACTATGAAAGCAAAATTTAAAGCTTTAGAAAGGAATCAAACTTAGAACTTAGTACCACTAATAGTTGGCCAACATATAGTTGGACACAAATAGGTGTTTAAGACAAAGGTGAATACTGATGGATCTCTTCAGAAGCTTAAAGATAGGCTAGTTGTTAAGGGGTTTCAACAGACTACTGGTGTTAATTATTTTGATACATTTAGTTCACTAGTGTATAGGAGTCAGCCTGAAAGGTTTGTAAATGTTACAAAACCTGGTTATGTGTGTAGGCTAAAAAAGGCTTTATATGGGCTTAAGCAAGCTCCTAGGGCTTGGTATGAGAAGTTGAAGTTTGCTTTAATAGAGCGAGGATTTGTCAATACAGTATCAAATTCTAGTTTATTTTTGTTGAAAGAAGGGAAAGTAAGAGTTTATATGCTAATATATGTTGATGATATATTGTTGACAGGGCCTGATACAGAGTACATTAATAGTTTAATAACTGATTTGAAGGTTTAATTTTCTCTGAAAAATCTTAGAGCTTTGAGTTTTTTCTTAGGCATTGAAGTGCATAGGGACAGTACCACTTTTTGCATATGAGCTAGGCAAAATATGTGAGTGATTTATTAGTTAAGTCTCAAATGTAAGATTCTAAACCTTGTGAGACTCTTATGGCAACAGGTGTTAAGTTGTTTGTTGGTGATAGTGAAAAATGTTCCAATCCTACTCAATATAGAAGTATTATTGGTGGACTACATTATCTGACTATGACTAAGCTAGATATTTAAAGGATAGGAGATGTATTAGTGGTTATGAAGTATATTTTGGAGAGAATCTAGTGTAGTGGTCTTCCAAGAAACAAAAAGTTGTATCTTTTTCTTTTATAGAGGCAAAGTATAGGGCAATTAGTTAGATGTCCATAGAGTTGGCTTGGATAAGAAGTTTACTAACTAAAACTCAAGTTGTCTGGTTGTTTGTGCCTGTGGTTTAGCGTGATAATGTTAGTGTAGGATTTCTATCTTCAAATTCTATGTTGCATGGCAGAACTAAGCACATTGAAATTGATATGCATTTTGTGAGAAAACAAGTGACAGCAAAGGCATTAAAGGTTCAGTATGTTTCTACTTAAAATCAAGTAGCAGATATACTAACCAAGCCATTAGTAATGGTGTAATTTGAAGAGTTTAAGAAGAAATTAAATGTGGTGTCTTGGGTGAAAGAGTAAGAACAACAAGAAGACCAATAGCAGAAAGTTTTAAAGAAGCAAGAGTTAATACTTGAAGCTAGCCCAAAAACTTTGATGTGTGTGGCAATGGTTGGAGATAGATAAGTTATGTTAAAAGATAGGTTCTATGATGTTCATCTCTAGTGTTCATTTTTATTTTTCTTCTTGTTTTTTTTTCTTTAACGTTGGGTTACTAGTAACTTGGTTAAAGAAAATAGTGTTGCTATAGTAACTTGTAGATGGTTAATGCTCAAGGAGGAAAATTGGCTAGTGTGGTGTGTGGTAAAATGGAAGAATGTAGTTTAGGAGATGTTAGTATTAAAGGAGAAATTTGAAGAAGTTTTTGTGGTTAGTATTCAGGAAGGAAAGAATGAAGAGTAGTATTAATGGGAGTAATTTTTGTTTACAAGGTTGTTGGTGTAAATTTGTTTAATTGCAGAAGTGAACTATGTGTTGCAAGCCTGCTATCACAAATTCGTTGTGATAGTGGCTTGAGGGAGGATGTTAGTAAAGCCAATGTTGAATTGAACTTTTTTTTTTTTTAAATTGACAATGGAATGGATTCAAGTGTTTAACAAGCAGACATGATTAGGGTCCATTCCCCTATTTTTGGCACGATCGTAGGTCCTGCAATTCGAGCTAGATCTTGAGGCAAGTGTGTGGTGGATAAAAATAAAAAATTTTAAAAATGTTTAAATACTCCAATCCCTAGCTCCATGACAAATTATCATCAACATAGCCAACAAAATAACTATATTATAAGAATAAGTAAATTCTTTTTTTATAAAATATGAGTCAATTTATCAAATTTAAATGTGGGATATTAATTTTTTTGAATGATGGATAATATATATCTACATTGTAAATAAAATATTATCTATTAGTCATATTTATCCTAGCCTAATTTTAAAAGTTAAGAATTGGAGTAATGGTATATAAATTCAACATATTTTAATTAAAACAAGAATTTCATATAAATAGAGTTTTATTAATTTGCAAACATATAATACAATCTTTATTTTATAAAAAAATTAATACAATTATACTATTCTTCAATATTATTGCGTTCCTCACATAATACTCAAAATTCTTTTATTTATTTTTTTATTTTTTTATATTCTAATTAGAAACTTATCATTATCAGGTATTAGTGTAAGTCTCCCTATAAAATTCTATCTTCTACTGGAAAACACAAAACAAATCTATAAATACCTCATGTCAAAGAAAAATTATTATTCTATTACTTAGTACAAAGAAATTAAAAATAAAGTATTTGTTCAGTGATGGTAAGAATAGGTTATAGCTGTTATGGAGAGGATGTTTCTTGTTTTTGTGATCCTTTGGTGGATAATTCATCAGATCCTGATTTATTTTTCGGTGTTAATGATATAAGTGATTGCGGAAATTTTACGTACAAAGAAGATGTGATTGAGTTGTATAGAAGAGAACAGGTCTTTGAGAAATACAAAGACGAAGATCTTCCATTGTCGATTGTTTCAATTTTTTCAAGTTCCATGGCTGCTTCAGATCTTGATTTTATTTTTCTTAAACTCTTTTTGGTGTTTTTACTTCAATACATTTTTTAACTGCAAAATTACATTATATCATTTACATATTTGTATTATTTATACTATCTGCAAAATCTAATGGATAACGTGAAATATTTCTAATATTAAAGAAAAGTCATTTATGCAGTATAAAAATTATTTAATTAACAAAATGAGCCCATCCCAACAACATGCCATTTTTAAAGAACAATAACCAAGGGACCTGATTCTACGACTGTCTGGAGCCTACATGCACGCAGCTCACAACTTCGATAGCCATACTAGTGATTTTGGAAGAGATCCCTGGACAAGTATTTAGTGCCCAATTCGGGAACTCTTATCCTTTTTTTCTTTGGCTGAGGCTGAGTGGCACGTATTTCCACAGTATTCGTTTTCCCAATTATAAAATCTAACTAGGCGATCCTACTCACATTGGATCTAGAGCCTCAAGATTATTGTACAGAACAAGACCCCATGTCTTCAAACCAATTGTCATTACCACATGCTTTATGTAAACAAAGTCTATTGTCATGCTTACCAGGTAAGCTAAAGCCAAGCTATATGCCATAACAATGAACTAGTAATCTGTTAGAACATAAATCACACTTCCTCCAAAGATAGTGGCAAGCGAGACCCATGTCTTGATTGCTGGCCATGGTTGGTGCAAAAATAGGGTCTCTCCAATTGTACAAAGATAGTAACTGCTGAACGAAAAACAATAAAAGTGTCAACATTGGCATGCAGGAGGAGCTCCCTGTTGATGAAAAGCGAGAGATAATATATAATGGCTGCAGGTAGAAACTGCCACATGATCAAAAGGTCAAGTGCATCATGCTCTAAGAACTTGAAGTACCCCAAAGGATGACACCAGCTGCACTTGTGAAGTACTGTAAAGCAGCTAGTGCCCCTGGATAAGGAAATTTCATGACAGTCATTTTGTTGACAATGGAAAGCAAAGAAGCTGAAAGGCAGTACCCGGCCGCTACACCATAGACTGAAGCTTGCTCAACTAAAGCATTGTACCAGGTCACTTGGATTTGATTGGGTGGAGGTGGAGCTTGTGAACCATTTGAATTTTTGCTAACTGGTGGATTCTCCTCATCATTAGACATCTAAGAAGAAACATTAATTTTTTTTAAGCAGATCTAGCCAGAATACTCACATTTTACTGCAAGTAACTGTAACCCATTGTTAGCTCAGTAAGAAAAACAGTTATTAAACTAGAAGAAATACGAAGATAAAAATTTTGCGATACAAATCTACAACTTGTTTACACACCTAATCTAGCCAGAACACACACCTTTTACTGCAACTGTAACCCATGGATAGCTCAGTCAGAAAAACAGTTATTAAACTAGAAGAAATACGAAGATAAAAATATTGCGATACAAATCTACAACTTGTTTACACACCTAAAAAAAAAAAACAAAAAATAGAACAAAATAAGAGAAAATGAACTTGGCCAAATAATAAACAAGGCCAAAACAACACAACAAAAGCATTTCCTTTCATCTAGAGGTAAATTTAGAGATAATTCATCTTTAAAATAACCATAATATCATTTCCAAACAAATGGGTATAATAACTTCATCAAAAGGTACCTGTACAATACAAGAAAAGCACATTAAAAAAAAAAAAGGCTCAAACACTCCAAATAAAAGAGAAAAAATTATACTTACCTCTTGAACTGTCTATAAAAACAGAAAATCAATGTTAAAAGTTATAATAAAACTAACTGCGAAAAACAGCTAAAAAAATTTGAAGTTCTAGGGAGACTTAATGTTCACAAATATTTATGGATTAGTGAAAAATTTGTCTCACCAACACAATACTAAGAAAAACAAGAACTCATAGAAGATCAAGAACCCACAGTAAGCACAGAACTATTTTACTGAATATACCTCAATAATATTCACTATATTTTTAATCTCAATCAACATTTAATCATTTATATATAACTCAAACCTTAACAGAAACAAAACGATTTTAACTGCTTAACTGTAACAATGAATCTAAGCCCTCCAATTTCTAACAAATAACAAAAAAAGAACTAGAAACTTATCTTAGCCCTAAATCTCTAACTGAAGCTGTTATTTTTCAATTAATTCTTCAATCTGCTTGGACCATCCAACGAACTAAACAACAGAAACATCAACGGTCAAAACTGCATAAAGCCTTGAAGAGAGAAAATACAGATAAAATCGGGTACATGAACTGAAGGAAAGAAGCCAGCCCTAACCAACAATATCTTCCCCCTTTTTCTGCCTGAATGAAACGACGCGTTTTGGTGTCTAACATTAAACACCAAAACGCAGCGTTTCATTAACTTGCCTTTACTTCCTCCCTCAAGCCAATATCACAAAATGTGATAGCAGGCTTGCCCATTTCACAGCTTTGACACTTCATACACACTATTCTAGCATAAAAGAAAACTTCCTCCCTGATTTTTCATCACCATATCTCACAGCATAAAAAAAAATTCCTCCCTGATTTTTCATCACCATATCTTAGAGTTTCACCACACTTAGTTACTGTAGCACCCACAGTAACCTTAATCACCAGAGTTCAGAAGAAAGGAAGAACAAAGAAAAACAGAAGAAGCTTACATGATATGAAGCCTCCATGAGATAAGAAACAATAATACTCATATTACACACCTGCTAATACACATCATTGTCTTTGGATCTTGCCTTAACTCTTGCTCCTCTAGCTTATCACCCCTGCTTGTTCCTTGATTAGAACTTGATTCTCTGACTGTCTTGACTCCTTCAGCCATTCACAGACTCCCAGTTGACTTCTAAGTTCCTCAAATTTGTCTACTGATAAAGTTTTCGTCAGATATCTACAACCTGATGCTGAGTTGGTACATACTGAACTTTTAAGCCTTTTGCTGCTACTTGTTCTCATACAAAGTGCACATCAATTTCTATGTGCTTTGTTCTACTATGTAATACTACATTTGAGGCTAAGGATCCAGCACTCATATTATCACACCATACCACAGGAATTGAACACAAAAGCCACCTTTATTTCAGACAATAAGTTCTTAATCCAGGCTAACTCTGTAGATACCTGAATCACAACTCTGTATTTTGCCTCAGTGGACGACTAGAAACAATTTTTTGTTTCTTGGAAGCCCATTGAATTAAATTTGGTCTAAAATACACATTACACCCACTAGTTGACCTTTTGTCCTCTAGACTACCAACCCAGTATGTATCTGCAAAGGTTTCTAAAGTAAAATTCTTAGTTGGAGTGATCAATAACCCATGATATTGAGTACCTTCAATACATCTCAACACTCTCTTACATGTCTACCACTGCAACACTGTTGGCTCCTTCAAAAATTGACTTAAGTGATTCACCACAAAAGAAATATTTGGTCGGGTCATGGTCAGGTACTGCAGGCCCCCAATTAGACTCTTATACTGAGTAGGATTAGTATAAGGCTCACTATCATCGACAAACAGTTTTACACCTACTGCCATAGGTGTTTTACATGGTTTAGAATCCTGCATTTGTGATTTCACCAACAACTCACTTGCATACTTAGCCTGACACATATGTAACCCTGCCTCACTTCTATGAACTTCAACACCTAAAATAAAACTAAATTCTCCAAGATTCTTTAGAGAAAATTGATCATTGAGATCCTTTATCAAGCTTTGAATATAACCTTTATCAGACCCTGTTAACAGAATATCATCTACATAAATCAACATATACACAGTTACTTCCTCCTCCCTCAACACAAATAGGCTAGAATCAGATACACTATTCACAAAACCCCTCTCAACCAAAGCTGACTTCAACTTTTCATACCAAGCTCTAGGCACCTGTTTTAGACCATACAAAGCTTTCTTCAATCGACACACATAATCAGGTTTTCTACTATCCACAAAACCTTGAGGTTGACTCATATACACTTCCTCTTGTAACTCCTCATTTAAAAATGCATTATTGATGTCAATTGGATGAACTGGCCAACCATAAGTAATTGCTAGGGACAGAATAATCCTAATAGTCACAGGTTTGACCACAAGACTAAACGTGTCAAAATAATCCACTCCTAGAGTTTGTTGAAACCCTTTGGCTACCAACCTAGCTTTCAATTTTTGTAAGGAGTCATCTGCATTGAGTTTGGTCTTGATTATAGTCCATGAGCAGGTGGAACTAACTCCCAAGTCTAATTTTTTTTCAAGGCAACAAATTCAGCTTGCATAGTTGCATACCTACCTAGATGACCTAAAGCCTCAACTACTGTAATAGGTTCTTGAATCACAGACGTAGACAAGAGAGAAAACTTTCTTGAAGCAAGAAGATGTCCTATCTTAGATTTAGTTAATATTGGATGGTCTGCCTTAATAGAAGACTTTATAGGAGTAAGAGGAGAACTCATAGGGATAGAAACTTCTAGTGATCCATTAGTGAAAGTGTCTGTTGAATTCAGAGTTTGAGGCGTTTCAGGTAATATAGGTGATTTTTGTGATGAATCAGGAATTTGGGAATTTGAATAAGACAATGGATTTTGAATAGGAGTGCTTGTGTCTGTGGTTGATGGGTTGGATAATGTAACAGTATCATTTCCAAATGAAGTGTAAGTAGGAATGAACTTACTAGTTGTATCTACAGGAGAACTTAAGGCAATAGGCATTGCAGAGATATCATTTGCAGGACTAGACTCAGAAGATGGCAAGAAAATTCCAAGTGGTGAAGGAGATACACTTGACTTTGAGATAGAAGACTGAGATACAATTGTGAATAGTGGATCAGTTTTGAATGGAAATTCTTTTTCATTGAACTTAACTGAAGTTGAAATGAACACTTTCCCAGCAAGATTGAGACACTTATAACCTTTGTGTCTGATATTATAACCCAAGAACATACATTCTTGAGTATGAAAATCAAACTTGTGTTGATTGAAAGATTTGAGGAAAGGGAAACAAGCACACCCAAAAACTTTAAGAAAATTGTAGCTGGATTTTTGATTAAACAGTAACTGGAAAGGTGTATTTTTTGACACAACAGCAAAAGGCATCCTATTGATCAGGTATACTGATGTTTGGAAAGCTTTCCATCAGAACTTTAAAGGCAATCCTGATTGAGATAGAAGTACTAAACCTAACTCGACTACATGCCTATGTTTACGCTCAGCCCTTCCATTTTGTTAATCTATTTGTAATGTTTTTAGTTTGTATCCAAATTGCCTTTCCACCAGCTTATGAAACTGTTTAAAAACAGTATTAACCTCTGACTTATTTCTTAGAGGAAAAATCCAAGTAAACCTAGTAAAATCATCTAAAAAATTTACATAATACCTGAAACCCTCTGAAGTTACAATAGGAACAGGTCTCCAAACATCACTATGCACTATTTCTAAAGGTGTGGATGCTCTAGTATTGGATTTAGGGAAGTGACCCTGGTGATGTTTTCCAAGATGACAATCTTGAAAAAAATTAAACTCAGTAAAATCAACATTGATTTTCAAATCAACAAACACAAATTTCATAACCTTTTCACAAGGATGCCTAAGCCTTTTATGCCAAACACACACATTAACTTCATTGATTTGAAAAAAAAAATTAACATTGTATTCATACCTCACAGAAACAGGAGATACATCAATGGTATTCGAAAAACAAGAATTGTCTGCACCAACACATATTGAACGACCAGTACTGACAGATCTTAGACTAGGAGAATTCACAAGGTTAACAGAATGAACAGAAGTACAAGGTGTATGCAGCTGATAAAGCCCCTCCTTAAGTGTTCCTTGCAGAAGAACAGTCTTGGTGTCCTTGTCCTTAACAAAACAGCAATCATTTAGAAACTCTACAATCACATTATTATCATTGGTGAATTTAGAAATACTAAGTAGATTTTTGGTTATTCTAGAAACACAAAGAATATTTTTTAGGTGAAGAAATCTGTTAGAAAAAGCAGTATGTAACAAAGAAGAACCAATATAAGAGATTATAAGACACTCACCACTTCACACTTGAAGTTGTTGTGCTCCTAAGTAGTCCTTTTTTACAGCTAATTGTTCTACTTTGGCAGTAACATGATCTGAGGCTCTAGAGTCCATATACCAGCTCATTAAAATCTGATCAAAACGTTGCCACACTCCATATTCAGGATTAACTTGTTTTAATTCTCCTAGATTTGAATTATCTTTTAAGTAAACAAACGGTGGAGGACAAGAAACTAAACCTGTCAAATGCTCTTTCAGTGCATGAGCACCTATTGTCTACAGCATTTGAGCTCTCCAGTAGTGGTAGTTTTCCTCATTCAACTTCAAATTTATTGCTTGGAGGCTTAAGACTGGAAAACTACTCTCACCATTCTGCCCTTCTTGTGATATCATTCCACTAGCACCAACTTGCTCATGAGACTTAGGTGTTCCTAGATCACCACAATCAGTCATATTAGCCATCTTGACGCTAGTCAGTGGTTCTGATACCATTAAAACTTTATCTCACCAACATAATATTAAGAAAAACAAGAACTCATAGAAGATCAAGAACCCACAGTAAGCACAGAACTATTTTACTAAATATACCTCTATAATATTCACTAAATTTTTAATCTCAACCAACATACAATCGTTTATACACAATTCAAATCTTAACAGAAACAAAATGAATTTAACTACTTAACTGTAACAATGAATCTAAGCCCTCCAATAACAGAAAAAGAACCGGGAACTTATCTTAGCCCTAGATCTCTAACTGATGCTGTTATTCTTCAATTAGTTCTTCAATCTGCTTGGACCATCCAACGAACTAAACAACAAAAACATCAACAGTCGAAACTACACCAAGCCTTGAAGAGAGAAAATACAGAGAAAATCGGGTACCTGAACTGAAGGAAAGAAGCCAGCCCTAACAAAAAAAACTTCCCCCTTTTTCTGCCTGAATGAAATGATGTGTTTTGGTGTTTAACATTAAACACCAAAACCCAGCGTTTCATTAACTTGCCTTTACAATTAGCAATAAAACAGAACTAATATTTTCATATTAATTTCAACCATGCAAAAGAATTTAAAAAAATGAAAATAAAATTCTTAAACTTTTCAGAAATTCTTTAATTAATATTCAACGCACTCACATTGCTGGAAACATAAATCAATTTCTAGATCAAATTACAAGAAAAATAAATGAGACAGAGAACAGAAATTAAGCAAAAGCAAGAGAATAGCTTACCTGCGCCGGGAAATTTTGCGAGAGATTTCAATCGAGTAGCGTCGCAGTCGGTCCGCTGATCTGGCAGCCCCCAATTGCCTCCAAAGAAAAAATTATGGGCGTGAACTGAAGCTGTAACCAGTGAAGCAATCTTCGTTCCTTTTTTTTTTTTTATCTTAAATTGAAATATATCGTCTTGGTTTGCAAGTGATGCACGTGCAACTTCTGATTTAAACCCAAACTCCTAAATTATAATTAGTTTTTAAGGACGTATTAATAATTTTAAAAAATATAATAACGGTATAAACGCCCAAAATCTAAACTCACAACCATAGGCTGCTACGTGGTTTTCGGTTAGTTTATGAAAAATTCTACCGGCTTCTTCATGAATCAATGCAACCCTTCTGCAATTATATATTCTTGTTTCAATCTCCATGAAAGTCCCATCAACATTTTCCTGTTCTTTTGGCTATGAATATTATGGCTTCAACATCACTTTCTGAGCGTCTCAATGATTCGGTTACTAAAGATGCTTTAAGAGCATATCTCGCAGAATTCATCTCAACTTTCTTCTTTGTGTTAGCCGCAGTAGGATCTTCCATGGCTTCGAGTGAGTACAAAAAGCTCTCCGATTTTCGCTTTTTTTTCAAGACACTGTAAATAAGGAATTCCTGCAGTTAATGTCCAATGGTTGTGGTGTGCCAGGGAAGTTGATGCCAGATGTGGCAGCGAATCCATCTAGTCTTATGATAATTGGCATAGCAAACGCCTTTGCTCTGTCGTCAACTGTTCATATGGCCGCAAATGTCTCCGGCGGACATGTGAATCCGGCTGTCACTTTAGCCAAGGCGGTTTGTGGACATCTGAGTGTGACAATGGCTCTGTTTTACTGGTTCTCTCAGATGGTGGCCTCTGTTATGGCTTGCCTTTTCTTGAGATTGGTAGCCGCTGACCAGGTAACGAACGAACTCCATTATTGTTAAGAGAATGAACTTCCATTTGAGTTCTGTTGTTCTAGTTTTTATGTTCGGAATGGTTGATGTTTTACAGCAAGTTCCGACCTACGCAATCGCGGAAGAAATGACAGGGTTTGGGGCGTCTCTGTTGGAAGGTGTTCTGACTTTTGCTTTGGTTTACACCGTTTATGCCGCTGGTGACCCTAGGCGTGGTTCATTGGGATTCATTGGGCCCCTGGCAACTGGAATGATGGCAGGAGTGACTGTCATGGTGACAGGGCCCTTCTCCGGTGGCTCAATGAACCCGGCGTGCGCGTTTGGGTCCGCCATTGTTGCGGGGAATTTCCAAAATCAAGCAGCTTACTGGGTAGGCCCTTTGATTGGAGCCGCGGTTGCAGGACTTGTGTATGATAATTTGGTGTCTCCTGTTCAGGCCACTGATTCAAATTCACTGAGAGGGGTTTAGAGGGCAATGGAGTGTGATTTCCGCAAATTTTGATGTCTAATGTTACTATTGCTCTCTTATCGAATTTTTGCATTATGAAATTTGAGTGGCCATCTTCTGTATGAAATTTGAGTGGTATCAAGTATAATTATTACTATTTTATTATACAAAATAGTAATTTTTAAAATTTTTTATTTCCAAATAAGATGGGATAAAATTAATATTTTGCCCATCGTTAATGGTTTATGTGTTAGTCTTGAGATAAAAAGGGACGATTAAGTGATATTTGAAAACTAGAAGGACTCTAAATAAATAAGCGTGATTCTGAAAGCTCCGAATCGGCTCATTTCGCCAAGCAATGGCGCTTCAAACTCTCTCAACGTTTCTATGTCCGCTGTCTCTCCCTCTACACCATCGCCTCTGCACTAATTCTAGCCCTAAATTCCTCAAAATTCACACTAAAGCCCCTCTTATATATTGCAAATCCACTCTAGACACCCAATTCGACTTCGAAGGCAGCGGGGCAGCTGCCACGACACGAGGAGACCGGTTTCTTGAACTTCAACAAGCTAAGGAAGCTGCTAAGGTAATATTAAGAGAGAATAAGAAGAAAAAGAGGAAGGAGAAGGTCTTGAAGGTTAATAGGGCTGTTGCTTCTTGCTATGGTTGTGGCGCTCCGTTGCAAACATCGGAGTCGGAGGCTCCGGGTTACGTGGACCCGGATACGTATGAATTGGTAATCAACTGTGAGCTATGTTATTTTTCCAATAGTTACTAGTTTAGTTGATTTGAATTTCGATTATGACTAGTTGAGCGATTGAGTTTGAGACTTCTAACAATTTCAAACTGTTTGGTTAATACTTTGATTGTATTTATAGTAAGTTTGGCTGCTTGTAGTGCGAATTTTTAGGGGTTTTTTAAATCTTATCCCAATGTTGTTCGAGCTTGAATACTGTTGTTCGGTGTGTATTTATCAACTTGTTACGTGGCAATTTTAGGAATGGAGACCTTCGAGAGAAATAAGATTAGTGACATGATATTTGTATGGATGATAACTTTAGTTTCTGAGGAATGATTTTTGAAATGGGTTTGTATCATTTAATGATTTTTTATCGGGGAAACTCAAATCTGGATTATGTGAGAATGCGTACTGCACGTTTGATTTTGGTTTGCAGAAGAAGAAACACCATCAACTTAAGACTGTACTTTGTCGGAGGTGCCAGCTTCTATCCCATGGCCACATGATTACAGCTGTTGGTGGAAATGGAGGTTATTCTGGTGGGAAGCCGTTTGTTTCAGCTGATGAGCTTAGGGAGAAACTCTCTCACTTGATTCATGAGAAAGCTTTAATTGTTAAATTGGTGAGTTTATCTGTATTTTGACCTTTGTTTCTTAATTATATGTTAAATAAATCTGGGTGTAGAGAAAACAGAAAAAATAATAATAATAATAGAATGAAATTGGACATATGATTCTTTGTTTTAAACTCCACATCCTGAAATTATTCATCCACTGCATATTCTGTGGAATAAATTAGTAGCTTCCTCTAATTTTTGTGGCTAATGACATTTAGGTCGACATTGTGGACTTCAATGGCAGCTTTTTGTCTCATGTTCGTGATCTTGCTGGTGCAAATCCAATAATATTAGTTGTAACTAAGGTAATCATTATCACATAGGTGATTGCTGACAATCCTTGGTTCTTGATGTGAAATTGCTCTGATTATTCATACTTTAGTTCATTACCATCAGGTTGATCTTCTTCCAAAGGGAACTGATCTTAATTGTGTTGGCGATTGGGTTGTAGAGGCCACAATGAAAAAAAAACTAAAGTAAGTTTTGGCTCATGGCCCATGATTTGACCCTTTTTTATCTTCCCTGATTTGACTGGTATTCTTAATGGCAAACAAGAAACCATGTTGTTGACCTAGTATTTGGTGTTAGGCTTTGTTGTGTTTTCTCTTTTGAAGCATTTTCTATATTATTCATATAAGGTTTTGGGTTTTATGATTTAAATTTGGAAGCTTTGATCTGAATATTGTGAGACTGTGCTATTTTTGCAGTGTCCTGAGTGTCCATCTCACCAGTTCCAAGTCTTTAGCAGGAATTGCTGGAGTAGCATCAGAGATTCAGAAGGAAAAAAAGGTCCTTCCTATAAAATAATTATTTTGACTACAGCTGACATTTCTCAGTTATTTCATGTTGGAACTTGCTGATACTCTTCTATTTAGTAATAGTCTTTGGAATGCATGTATGAAAAGTAGGCTAGAAAATTTAATGGAAGTTAGTGCTCACATGAGTTTTAAAGTTCTCTTAAACATGTCTAATTCTGCTATTCAACCTTCTTGAGAATTGTACCTTGCCATTTTTCGAAGAGCCATTAATCTGAACTTTGTTTTGTCTATCGTTAAGCTAAGTATATTAATCTGTATTAGCATCACAGTGCAGGGAACAATTAATTCTGAATTCTTATGCTAGGAATAAGCTTAGCTATTGTATGAAATAATGAAAAAGTGATTTTCTTTAGTTGAAAACTTAGAATCTTGTGGTGCAGGGGCGGGATGTTTACATTCTGGTCAGTAACCTTCGGAACTGGAAGCTTCAGATTGGTTTGCTGGACTCTATGTTGAAACCATTGCACTTGTGCACCTTAATACTTTCCATCCTTTCCCAAGAAATTAAGCAAGCAATTACTTGATTGGTGAAATTGAACTAATTCACTGCTCCTTAGATTCTTGATGCTTCTAAAATCAATTCTATACAAAATTTGGTATAAAATTTTGTTTTCAATTTGTATATGCATTAAGCTATCGGATTTCTCGATAGTAAAATCTTCTTCTAGCTTTCATCTTCCAATTCTCTTAATGTACATTTTTGCTCTCAAGAGTTAAAATGTCTGTGAATTTGGAAGAAGAAATTATATTTACTTGATCACTTTTACAATGAATCAATGATACATTTATACAATACTTAGAAACTAGCTATGGAAAATAAAATATTTGTTAGCCTATAATCTTGCTACTAAATCTCCATCTTCTATATTTGTAACTAATCTATATCTACAACATAGGAAAGTTAATCTCCAACTAATTAGGAAAGTTAATCTCCAGCTAATCTACATCTGTAACACTCCCCCTCAAGCTGGAGCATAGATATTAATCATGCCCAGCTTGTTACAAAGATATTTAACTCGAGTCCCATTTAGTGCCTTCGTGAATATATCACCTAATTGCTCGCCTGTTTTCACATATCCAGTGGAAATCAAATTTTCTTGAATTTTTTCACGGATAAAGTGACAGTCAATCTCAATATGTTTAGTCCGTTCATGATACACTGGATTTGAGGCAATATGAAGAGCAGCTTGATTGTCACACCACAATTTTGCTGGTGATACAGGCTTCAAACCAACCTCAGCTAACAAATGATGTATCCACAAGATTTCACATGTTGACTGTGCCATTGCCCTGTACTCAGATTCTGCACTAGATCTGGATACAACATTTTGCTTTTTACTTTTCCACGATACTAGATTTCCTCCAACAAAAACACAATAACCTGTAGTAGATCTTCTGTCACTTTTGGATCCAGCCCAATCAGCATCTGCAAAGCACTCAATGCGACTGTGCCCATGATTGCTATATAATATGCCAAGTCCAGGAGCTCCTTTCAAGTAACATAAGATCTGTTCCAAAGCTGCCCAATGTTTGATTGTAGGAGCGGTCATAAATTGGCTAACAATGCTAACAGCATAGGCAATATCTGGACGAGTTACAGTGAGATAGTTTAATTTTCCAACTAATCTTCTGTATTTCTCTGGATCATCAAATAGGTCACCATCATCTTTCATAAGGTGCACATTAGGGTCCATTTGTGTACTGCATGGTTTAGCTCCCATTTTTCCAGTTTCTGTAAGCAGATCAAGAACATATTTCCGCTGAGACAGAACAATCCCCTTCTTGCTTCTTGTTACTTCTACTCCCAAGAAGTATTTTAACTGGCCTAAGTCTTTGGTATGGAATTTGGTGTGTAAGAATGACTTGAGAGAGGAAATTCCTATATCATCATCTCCTGTAATAACAATATCATCAACGTACACAACAAGAAGAATGATGCCAGCTACTGATTGTCTGTAGAAAACTGAGTGATCACACTTGCTTTTTTTCAACCCAAACTCTTGAACTACTTCGCTAAACTTACCAAACCAGGCACGAGGACTTTGTTTCAAACCATACAGAGATTTCTTCAAATGACAAACCTTCCCATACTCCCCCTGAGCAACAAATCCTGGTGGTTGCTCCATATAGACTTCCTCGTGGAGATCACCATGAAGAAATGCATTCTTGATATCTAGTTGATGTAAAGGCCAATTTTGAGAAGCAGCTAATGAAATGAATAGACGAACAGAAGTCAATTTAGCCACAGGAGAAAAAGTATCAGAATAATCCACCCCATAAGTCTGTGCATAGCCTTTAGCTACAAGTCTAGCTTTGAGTCTAGCCACCGAGCCATCCGGATTAACTTTGACTGCGAAGACCCACTTGCAACCCACAGCCTTCTTACCGGTAGGTAAATCCACCAAATCCCATGTATGATTTTCATCCAAGGCAGTTATCTCCTCGAGCATTGCAGCATGCCAACCAGGATGAGATAAGGCTTCTTTAACTGTCTTAGGTATGGAGATAGAGTCTAAAGAAGCAATGAAGGCACTAGACATAGGAGATAAGTGATCATATGAAATAAAATTAGCAATGGGATATTTAGGAAAGGTACACTGACGTTTACCTTTGCGGAGACTAATAGGTAGATCAAGATCATTCAGTGGAGGATCAGATGACGAAGAAGTTGGCGCAGGACATGTATCAGTGGTCTCCTTTCTTCTGGAATAGACTTGAACTATAGGCGGTTGATGTAGAGCAGAAACCGAAGAAACATCATCCGAGGGCTCAACTAGAGAAACACCATTATCCGGTTGCTCAGTAGAGGAACTCGAAGACACATCATTATCTGGGTGCTGTGTGAAGTTATAGATAAGCCATTCATCTTCCTCCCCCTGACTAGTAGGATTGGATGGTGGGTAAAAGAATGGCTTGCTTTCCAAAAAGGCCACATCTGTTGATACTAGGTATTTGTTGAGATCTGGAGAATAACATCGATAACCTTTTTGAAGGCGAGAATATCCTAAAAAAACACACTTCAAAGCTTTTGGATCCAACTTGGTAAGACAGGGCCGTACATCCCGAACATAACAGGTGCTACCAAATACTCGTGGCTCCACTGGAAACAATGACTTGTGTGGAAACAAAGTTTTATAAGGAATCTCACCATCCAAGACAGTAGAAGGCATGCGATTTATTAGAAAACAAGCTGTGGAGACTGCATCAGCCCAAAATTGTTTAGGAACTTTCATTTGAAACAACAAAGCTCGAGCAGTCTCAAGTAAATGTCTGTTCTTACGCTCAGCGACTCCATTCTGAGAAGGGGTATCAACACAAGAAGATTGGTGAAGGATACCATGTTGAGTCATGTAAGCCTGAAATGATTCTGACATGTATTCTTTGGCATTATCACTTCTTAATGTATGCACAGAAATATTAAACTGAGTTCTAATTTCAGCACAAAAAGCAGAAAAATGGTGAAATACTTCAGAACGATTCTTCATAAAATAAATCCAAGTCATTCGAGAAAAATCATCCACAAAAGTGACAAAATATCTGAAACCAGTTTTGGACATCACAGGACATGGGCCCCAAACATCTGAATGAACCAATTCAAAAGCAAACTTAGCTCGTTTATTAATTCTAGGAC
Source organism: Anacardium occidentale (assembly GCA_026122585.1). Lineage (NCBI taxonomy): Eukaryota > Viridiplantae > Streptophyta > Magnoliopsida > Sapindales > Anacardiaceae > Anacardium > Anacardium occidentale. Next base: position 582,823 of record JAJEJH010000063.1, on the reverse strand, counting down.
ATAATGAACTACGATGATGTTTAGCAAAATGACACGATTCACACTCCAAAGAAGGTACATTATGAAACTTGGAGCATAACTTCTTCAAAATAGGCAGAGAAGGATGTCCCAATCGACAATGTGCTTCAAAAGGAGAGATGACACTAGAGCAGGCAACAGATCGAGGTACCCATGCATCAAGTATGTAGAGACCATTAGATACATGTCCTTTACCAATAATCTGCTTCGTCAAAAGATCCTGAAATAGACAATGATCAGGAAAGAATAAGATACAACAATTGAGATCTTTAGTAAGCTTACTGACAGAAATCAAATTAAAGGCAAGATTGGGTAAGCTTAAAACAGATGACAAGGTGATAGATGCGGTTGGTTTCACAGTCCCAGACCCCACAATGTTATATGTTGATCCATCAGCTATGGTTACAGGAGATGATGCTTTGTGTGATTGAAAACTAGTAAAGGTCTTAGGATTACCTGTCATGTGATCTGTGGCACCAGAATCAATGACCCATTTGTTGGAAGAGGAGATAAGACATGTGTTACCTGATTCTGCAAGAGCAGTGACTGGATTAGACTCTTTCAATGAATCTTGATATTGAGAGAACTTGGCATATTCATCAGCTGAGATAGTAACAGTTTTCTCAGATGATGAATTCGAAGCAGCAGTAGCAATATTAGCAGCTTGTATTCTTTGATTCCGATTTTGCAGCTTCTTACAATACCGCTTAGTATGGCCAATTTCCTTGCAGTAATAGCAAACAATATTATTGGTGTCATTATTTCGACTGTCTTTGTTTGCACCCCGGCTATTTCCGTTCTTCCCACCATCATTTCCCTTTCCTCCTTTGGCAACAAGAATACTAGGCTGCTGATTCGAGAACGCATTCTCCGTTCGTAATACCCTACTGAAGACTTCTTGGAGGGAAGTAATTTCTGTACTCGAGAGAATCTGAGATTTGGCTGTTTCAAATTCAGAGGGGAGACCAGCCAAAAAACTCATTATTGCCATCTGTTCTCTTTGAGCTTGTTGTACTTTGATGTCAGTGCTGAATGGCAAAAGTACATTCAACTCTTCATATGTCTTCTTGAAATCCATAAAATAAGCCGTGAGTGATTTAGAGTCTTTCTCGGCACGATAGAAGTCTTTGCACACTTCATAGATACGAGACACATTCCCCTTTCCAGAATACAAAAACTCTAAATAATCCATTAATTCCTTAACAAATTCACAATGATTAATTAAACCAATCACCTCACCATCAATTGAATTCCGAATTTGCAAAAATAGACGTGCATCATCCCTTAACCAAACTTGTCTAGTTTCATTAGTAGGTGGGTCTTGAATTAAGTGATCATATTTATCAACACTCCGTAAATAAACCCTAATAGTTTTGCTCCATCCCAAGTAATTGGTACCATTCAATTTATGGTCAGTAATTTTAGACATTGCAGGGACTATTTCATTCACATAAGCCTTACTGTCATCCATTTTAATTTACTAAATAGTTTATAAACAGCAATAAAGGCAAATACCACTCCAGAAGCCAATATACTACCACAAACAGGAGCAGCACTCAGAATAAGAAGCAGAGAATGCAGTCTGGTTACAGAAACAGAACCTGTTGACGAAGATCTATCTCAAACAAACTCTGATGATCAGAATACCAACCAAAACAGATTGCTACTGAGAAGACGAATCCAGAGAACCAAATCGGGTCGTCAACAGCCGATCCACGCGCCCTCACGCACCGGCGCGTCTGAAACAGTTGGTCGAAGAAGGTGGCGCGTGTAGCTTACGCACCATCCACCCAGTCGCCGGAGATGTCCAGTCCGGCCGGAAAAGCGATTCCGACTCCTTCTGTGATGGCGGTGAGGCAAAACTGGTCACTTGTTATAGGTGACCCACAAAGGCTCCAACCCTTACGAGTAAATTCTCAGAAACAGGAAATTTTAATTGAACCGCGCTCTGATACCATGTGAATTTGGAAGAAGAAATTATATTTACTTGATCACTTTTACAATGAATCAATGATACATTTATACAATACTTAGAAACTAGCTATGGAAAATAAAATATTTGTTAGCCTATAATCTTGCTACTAAATCTCCATCTTCTATATTTGTAACTAATCTATATCTACAACATAGGAAAGTTAATCTCCAACTAATTAGGAAAGTTAATCTCCAGCTAATCTACATCTGTAACAATGTCTATAAATAAAATTTTAATTTTTTTGAATTTGAAGTAGTGTAATCACTTAGTGGGCATTTATGATTCTAATTCCTCAATTTCATCATCCCTACAGGGGTCAGCTAATGTTGGGAAATCTGCATTCATCAATGCATTACTGAGTAAGTAATTTTATTTATTTTTTTGATTAAGTTGATGCAAGTATGCTAAAAAATAAGGTTTTCTGGCTAATAGAGATCTGCAATCTAGCAATGATTACTCCTCATGTCAACAAAAATTTATTATTTTTTGTTCAAGTTGACATCAATATGTTTTGCTTGTTTTAGTACTTCATTAAAAGAGTTTTAGTTATGTGTTCTCCACTCTTTTTCTCCTTTTGTAGTTTAGTTTTTCTGTAGTGAATTATGTTATCGATGATAGTGGATACATATGGAACAGTGTACTTGATTTCTGTTAACTTTTGTTGCATTTAAAGTTTGTTCTGAATATGCCATCCTGTTCGTAAAAAATGTGATGTTTTGGCCTTGAAGAATATGTTTGAGATTTTTTTCTATTCCTTTCAGCTATAGCTATTGGCCATGTATAAGCTGACTTGTGGTTATCATTAACTTCAGGAATAATGGCAGAAAGGGATCCAGCTGCTGCGATGGCACTAAAGCGGAAGCCAATACAATCTGCTGTTCCTGGAACTACCTTGGGTCCAATTCAGATTGATGCCTTTCTTAGTGGAGGGGTATGACCCTCATAATACTGCACTACCTTTGTAAAAGCTAGCTTCCTTTCAGAGTGTTAGCATTCCTGTGTTTGGTAAAATATTTGTTGTTGACCTAGTCAGTTTCAACCCATATCTTTTAAGATCAGTAAACTAGTATTGTTTTTTATCATATGAAATCTTGTATAAACCAACATCTACTTCCTACAGAAATTATATGACACACCTGGAGTTCATCTCCATCATAGGCAAGCTGCAGTTGTTCACGCAGAAGATTTACCTGCTCTTGCTCCCCAAAGTCGGCTCAGGGGTCAATCTTTTCCTGTAAGATCCTTCTTCAAGATTTTATTAAGATCACACCATTAGCCTCTATTTGCAGGATTTTTACTTTGTTGCACCCATAATTTTCAGGTGGCCTCTGAAAAGGGAAAAGCAGATGAATTCAAATCCCATGGTTTGAATGGATTTACAATATTTTGGGGAGGTCTTGTTAGAATCGATTGCTTGAAGGTTTTGCTCTTGTAGTTTCCATGATACATTGTTTTTCAGCTGGTTAAGGACCCTTGCTGTTTTTATGAATCCAATATTGTATTCCTGATATTCAGGTCCTCCCAGATACATGTTTGACTTTCTATGGGCCCAAGTCTTTGCAGACTCATGTAGTACCCACTGATAAAGCAGATGAATTTTACCAGGTAGTCCATTAAAATTTTCAGTGTTGATGATATTGGTATTTGATGCTTGTAATTTTATAATCTGAGAATTGCAACTTCCTTTTGGTATACGAAAACGTTCTTGGTTAATAAAATTTGGAGCTGCATGAACATTCTGGTATTGTTTATAATATTGTTTGATGCTGTGCATGAAGTTTTTATATTTTATTTATTTATTTTCCTTCATTGGCCTCTGTGGCATTGTATGTTCTTGCCCTTTTAATGTCAATAAAGGTATTTATTAATTGCTGCAGAAAGAACTTGGTGCTCTGCTGACTCCTCCAACTGGAAAAAAAAGAGCAGACAGTTGGAAAGGACTTGAAATAGAGCGTCTACTGCAAATAAAATTTGAAGATGTTGGAAGGTATAACAGAAATTATGTTTATTACGATGCTATTTATATTTTGCCAGTCAAAGAATGTAAGAGATTTCTTGTGCTTTGGTTGGAAAGGCCTGCTGGTGACGTGGCTATCTCTGGTTTGGGATGGATTACAGTTGAGCCTATTCGCAGGTCGGTCAAAACTTCTGATATAAATTTAGAAGAAACTTTTGAAGAACTGCATTTGGCCGTCCATGTCCCAAGACCTGTTGAAGTGTTTGTTCGGACTCCATTGCCAGTCAGCAAGGCTGGAGCAGAGTGGTACCAGTACAAGGAATTGACAGACAAAGAACTGGAAGAAAGACCCAAGTGGTATTTTTGATTGTGGTGGTTCTTCTTGTCTTTCTTGTGTGTGTTCTTAGCTTCTGAAAGTTTTATTACCTATAAACACATTAAAAGTTTCAAGTCAAATTATATATCTTTAAGATCTTTTAATCACATAGTAATATATCATGTTAATATATAAAATATAATTTTATTGGAAAATTAGGAAGAATGCTTATTTTCCTCTAAAACTAGGCTAATTGTGGGACTAAGAAAGGAAATTGAAGTAGTAAGGCCTTATTCCATCATTTCGTCCGACAGCCTATCAACCCGCTTGCTCAGATTTCCTCGCTCGCTGGCTAATTGGGACTTTCAACTATTTGAATCTTGGCCTCTCAACATGACTCTAATCTTTTACCACTTAGAGCATGATCAATGTTTCATTTGTCAAGAGATCATGAAGACTAATAGGAGAGAGAATAGTGAAAGGTGATAAAAACAATTACTATTCTTTCTTTTTTTTTTTTTTTTTTTTTTGGGTGAGTTATAACTAAAGAGTTATATATTGGGCTGGCCATATCAGAAAAAAAATTTTCAATTTCTATCGTGTAATTGTACCCTATTTCAAAAAATTCTTTCGAAATTCAAATTCTAAAAGTGCAGTGGATATGGTATATAGAGCGATTTCCAAGAACAAGAATCAACATTTTTTAGGATTTATTTGAACTCTGGTAAAGATAGAGTTCAAGAGCACGAATAGACAAAATAAACTATAAAAAAAACAATCAAACCTAACAAGGAGGCTGGACTCATCAAACCAAAATGGAATTTACAATGATTCTGATGATTTTACTGTAGCTTTTATATCATTTACACTGTCCATCTTCACAAAATCAAGCCACAAATGCCTTGTCAATGGGGAAAAGTCCATACTAGGCTGCTTAATAAAATTTGCTTTGGCAGCCAACAAAATATCATGCAAAAAGAGGAATTCTGACATCTTGAAGGAGCATAGCCAACTGAAGTGCTCGATGCCAAAGGCCCCAAATCGAAGCCTCCAAAGATCAGAGAAATTGTGCTCAAAACAGGTCTCAATACAGCTACACAACCTGCTCCAATCCTGGAAAAATACCCAGGAATTACCGTTCACGGAACAGTCCCCGTGAACAGTGTTTCTGGGTAAAAAGAGCAAGTCTTCATCTTCCATAGCAGGTTCAACTCCTGAAAAGAAGGTCTGCACTTCGATAATAAGCAAGCGACATAATCCGGAAGAAGGTAGCTCATTACAAAACAAAGCAGTCACAACAATCTTCATTCCAAGGTCTTGAAGGTAGTCCAAACATCTTGCATCTTCATTTGTGTTGTCGTATAAGCTCCAGCTCAAAAGGTGATAAAAAATAAACCACAGCAGCCAAGAAAGTAGTAAATTTACCCAGAGCTCCCAAAAATCTGAAGCAAGCTACGACATGAACAGTACATCAACCATCAGGTGAAAAACACTTTTTCTCACCCCTCTCTCAAACTTAGCCTTGGAAAAATTAAAGACCAACGAAAAAACTCTTTTTGAATGGACCAAGTGAAGTTAGATATGAAACCTCTACTGAAAATTCTATTACTTTTCTTTATTGAATCCTTGGTATTTTGATGATAATAAAATTATGTTAAAAGTATTAATATACCTTTTACATGGTTTCGTTCATGACCAAAAGGGCTTAACTTTAATTTTTACAGGTTTATGATAACACACGACTATATGCTTATTAAGCACAACTGTATGTAGTTAAATTTTAACTCATGCATTGAAAACATGAGATTATGTGCATTGCTTGTGTTAGGGTTTGTAATTTCTGTAAAACATTTTTAGGTCTAACATGACCGTGTAGTGATTGTGCACAATTGTGTATGCACATTGCCAGCTTAACACAATCAAATCTTCTCGTGCACCTAAATCATGCTCAAGTCAAAGGGTCATAGTCAACCACACAATCATGTTTGAAGTATCAACATAATCATGCAAAAGCATTTATGAAGCAACAAGAGCTTGTTAGTCGTGTAACCTCATTGTGTGCAATGGTTAATGTTCTCAAGTCAACACATGACCGTGCTTGCATTATCAACACAACCATGCATATGAAGAAATGAAAGGCGTATCACAAGTATGATCATGTAAGTGTAATCATACAATGTCTATCATTGACAACGTTTAGTTGTGATGATGCACCATCGTGAAAGATAAAGATGCATGATTGTGCATTATGAAGATTAGATGAAAACCACTGTGCGGAGTCAGTTTTAGTCAACATTCAAGCAACACAACCATGTAGTTTTTATACACAATCATGCACAAGCAAAATTCTTATTGTGCTATGATCATACGGTAATGGTGTAAAGTGGTCTTACTAGGCTTTAGATCTTCTTAGCAATATTTATAAAATGAAGAAACATGACTGTATGTATGGAACAATTAGTATCTTGGCTTAAATGTAATCATATCGGATTTCTGAATAGTCTAGGAAGAAGAAGTTCCCAAGTGTCTTGGAAATTGTTAGGCGGAACTAGATGTTATAAAGCTTAAAAAGCAAAGGCTCCATCTATACGCAAGCCTATTATGCATATTTTTCATCACATAATCACTTATACTTTAAATGCCTAAACAAACACAAATGAAAATATGAGTGTTCAAGTTATGACGGTAATGGAACCGCCAATGAGGGAACTCCTTTAGATGTCACCCGATGGATGATACAAGCTTAATGATGTCCAAATGAATAATAACAAAAAAAGTATTGATTGCTTTTGGATTACTCATAACCTTTTTAGTCATTTAGTTAGAGATTTCTTTCGATGATTATGAGGCCTTGTTTTGTATGCGAGTGATTAAAAAGGATAGTGTTAGTGGTTGAAAACCATTTATTGGTATTAAAGATAATGATCCCTTGATTGTTCCCTTTGTCGGTCCTTCAGTTGGTGTTTGAGAGAGAGTACTAGATGAGAAAGACAAGCTAGAGACAATGTTTAAGTCTCAATGCATATTGGATTTTCTTTAGTCATTCAGAAATGACTTCGATTGTTTAGAGGAGAAGTTTCAAATCGATTTTGACTTTCTTCAAAGTTAAGTAGATAAGTTACAACATGAAGTCCACATTATGAAAGTTTGTATGCCTCCACCTCAAGATGATGTGTTTCCACCTTCAAACGATGTGCCTTTAACTGAAGACTAACTTGCTTTCATCCCTTTTATGTTTCATATCTTTCATGTATTGCAATCACATTTCATATTTTTCATGTATTACTTTGATACATTTCTTTTTTTTTTAGCTAGATGATGATATTGGACTGCATTTTGCTTTTGGTTAATCTTGATATTAGGAAAATAATATTAATATTACTTTTGGTATTGATTAGTTTGTGGCTATTGATTGTGTGATATTGCATTGATTATGAAGTTGTGGTTAATGATGGTTGACTATTGCGAGTGTTAAATAGGATGATTTTTTAAGTGTTTGAAAAAAGGGAATATCATAAAAGTAGAGGATACTTAATCAAGTTTTTTTTTTTTTTTTTTAATTAATGTCAAAAAAGGGGGGAGGGTAAAAGGGAGGGAGGAAAAAATGGTATATGGTTTAAGTTTAATAAAATGGTTAGTAATGTTAAAACTTGATAGAATGGTTCAAATTAGGGGGAGTTTTTAGCAAGAAGGAGTTATGCAATTTTTTTTTATCAAATATTTAACCAAAATTTAACATATTTTTGTCATCAATAAAAATGGACAGATTGTTGAACCTTTGGTGTTTTGATGATAATAAAAATTTGTTAAAAGCACTAATATACCCTTGGCATGACTTCAACAAAAAGGGCTTAACTTTTATTTTTGCAAATTTATGAAAACACATGACCATATGCATACTAAGCATGACTGTGCATAGTTAAATTTTAAATAGTGTATTAAAAACATGAGATCATGTGTATTGCTTATACTAGGGCCTATAATTTTTGTAAGAATTTTGTAGATCCAACACGATTATACAATGTTTGTGCATTATCGTGTATGCATATTTCAAGCTTAACACTTCTCATGCAACTAAGTCTGTTTAAGCCAAATGTTCAAAGTCAATAACACAATTGTGTCCAAAATGTTAACACGATTATGCAAAAGCATTTATGAGACAACATGAGTCTTTAAGTTATGTAGCCTTATTTTGTGTTACAGTCAACATTCTCAAATCGACACATGATCGTGTGTGCATTGTCAACACAACCATGCATATGAAGAAATAATACCACCAAATAAATCTTGCAAGTGCAATTGTACAGCAATTATCATTAACAAAATTTAGTTGTGACTGTGCATGACCATGTAAGATAAA
>JAJEJH010000063.1:489602-574167 GCA_026122585.1 Anacardium occidentale | reverse complement strand
TTTTTCCATATCAAATTTATCCTATTAAAATTTAACATAATTTCAATTATTTCTTAGAAATAGTTTCAGTGGTTTTGAGTTTGAGTGAGTGACAATCCCTGTAGGTTTGAGTTTAGGTGAGCGGAGATTTTGATATGTTTAGGTTTGAATGGATGATGGCGGTGATTGTTCGAGTTTCCAAAATTTTCAAATTTTTAAAAGACCAAATCATTATATTTGATGGTTTTAATAGGCTTAAATACTGACTATTCATATGAATTTAAACATAAGACGATAATAGAATATAAGATGATAATGGAATATTCAAACTTAAATTATAAGAATCGATGCAAGCTTATATATTTATGAAAGGGTCTATGTATTATATTTAAAAAGTTAAGTTGAGATGTAAAAAGATAATTTTTTATAATTTAAGTAATAAAATTATTGTTTTAGTTTTATAATATCACTTAATCCAGATAGATTTTGGGTAGTCAAGTGTTATTTATGTATTCCGTAGATGAAACTGGTTTCAAGACTTTTGTTTAGTGGCATTTCCTGAAGCGGATTGAATAAATTTTCAAGTCCGAACTTTCTCCACTAAGACAAAACTAACCCAGAAACAAAACAAACTATTCAAAAAAAAAAAAAAAAAAAACACAGAAACATAACTGGATTTTGTGTCCTGGAGAGAGAGAAGTTAGAATCTGTGGCTTCTGTGTGGTGAAAAAGTGAAGGATCTGACACAGACAACAACCTGAAGATGAAGGTGAAGATGGTGAGTTTTACTTGTGATCTTGTTTCATGGTATCGCTTGTCATGTTCTGTTCTTTTAGATCTCTTTGTAATTTTTTTTCTTTGTCTTGGGATTTTCATTTCTTTCTGTTTATTGGGTAAAATTTCTGAAGATGGTTGTATTTTTTGGTGTATGATCGGGTGGTTTTGAGTCTGCTTTTCTGAGTTTTTTTTTTTTTTTCCTTGAAGTCGAGTTTCAAAAAGTTACATTTCTGCCTGCTATCTTAATTATACACACATACATACTTTTTTTCTTTGAAAGGTCTTCTGTTATGTAAATTTTGTGAAGATCGCAGTGGGTTGAATTTCTGACTATTTATTATTATTTTTGGCTTTCTGCAGAATTAATGTGAAAGCTTTGATTTTTGTTTTGAGGCGAAAGTGAAACAATGGATCTTTGATCGGTTTTTGGTTATTTGATGAGAGATGGTTCTAATATCTAATCTTTGCGTGTGATTCGACCCTTTTTTGTTATTAATTTATTTTTTAAGAGAAATTGTAGGGTTAAGTTTGAAGTTGTTATTCTTTTTGATTACCTAAAAAGCACGAATATTGGGGATAAAACTTCAAGGCAAGACATGAATTAAACCTGTGTGGAAAACAAATTTAAATTTTATTCTTCACTTGCTTTGTGTTGCTTCATTTCTTCCTTCTATTTTAGACTTTTTAGATTTCAAAACTTTAGATTGAGGGTTTCTTCTTCTTTTTTTTCGATACGGCTGCTTTTTTAATTTAAGATTCTTCTTTTGATTAAGATTATGCAGAGTTGGAAATTTAGTTTTGAATATATGGTGATTTTGGGTTTGGAGATCAGGTTCAAAACCCGCCAAAAGATGGTTTCTGGTAGAAGTATGATATTTTAAGTGCATTTGGTCCATGTGAGGCTTTTCTTTTCTGGGAATCTTCTTTTTCTGGCTTTGTTCTTTTCTTTGCATGTCTGTCATCTTTCTCTTTATTTCTAGGTTATTAAGCATTCAATCTTGAATGTGAAATCAATTATTTGATTATTAATTTTCTATTTTGCAGTTGTAACCTATACAAGTGTCTCAGTTATTGATTGGTGATATATAGTTAAGTAGAATAACTTTATGCAATCATTTGGAAAGTTACATTAAGCCATTGGTTATATAAGCGTATTAGAGTAAATGTCTTTCCGAAGTATAGTCCGTGATGTCAGGGATGGCTTTGGGAGTTTATCAAGACGAAGTTTTGAGGTGAGGCTGCCTGGACATCATCACAGGGGAAAATCACATGGCTCAGTGCTGGAGTTAAATGACCAGCCCATAGTCATCCAAAGCAGTCGTTGGGCTGGCCTCCCACCTGAGCTTTTGCGTGACGTGATCAAGAGATTGGAAGCAAGTGAGAATACATGGCCTGCTCGGAAAAATGTTGTTGCATGTGCTGCTGTGTGTAGGTCATGGAGGGAAGTGTGCAAAGAAATTGTCAGAAGCCCTGAATTCTGTGGGAAGATTACCTTTCCAGTTTCCCTGAAGCAGGTGAAAGATATAATTCCTGCTGTGCTTACAAGATAGGTTTATATGGGAAAAAAACTAGTAATTTTTTATGCCCAGTTACTTTGCTTCTGTGTCTGTCTAATTGTTGGTCTTAGTATACACATTTGATAGATACATATTTTTTTCATGTTAAATGAGATCTTTTCAGTGAGATAGACCTGGATTGACTGGGTTTTGATTTGTTTCTCATTTACAGCCAGGGCCCAGGGATGGGGCCATTCAGTGTGTCATTAAGAGAGACAAATCTAATTTGACTTACCATCTTTTCCTTTGCGTTAGCCCTGGTAAGCTTCTCTTCTATGTTTTGTCTGCCTCCAAAATTTTGTTTTAAATGCACTGTCTGTTATGTGGCTGGTGAATCACAATTGAGGAAAATGGTGACTTTGCCTTAGTGCCATTATAACCTTTCCCAGGAAAGGGGCACTTTGTCAAAATGAAAATGACTATTGTAAGAGGAAAATAAAGGAGGAAGAGTGAGATAAAAAGAGCTGTAGAGTGTTACGGGGGAGAAAGTATAGGTGGCAATTAATAGGATTAACTTTGACTATTCATGGGCCTTTATTGTACTAGAATGGCCTTATCTTAGTTTCTTGTGATTCTTCCAAATCCCAAGTTTATGTATTTGGGGAATAATGGACATAATTTCCTAGTTGGAAAATGTTTCTGTATATTAGAAGTAGAAATTATTTTCTTGAACAACAAAACAAAGGGATTCTTAACTTTTAAATTGTCAAACTAAATATGTATTGGATCACTTATAAGGTCTAATATCTAGCAGTAAGGTGGAGTTGTACTACTAATTCTTTTATGTGATTCACCAATTCTGTATGGTACGCAAGATTAACATCCCTTAGATTTATGCCAACACAAGGATTTGCTTTTTGTTATACTTGGACAAACTGTGAGATGTGTTTATTACTGATTCTTATTTGTTTTTATAATAATGATACTATTGTGGCTGTTGGCTGTTGGGAGAATTTTCCAATTTTGTGAGAATTTCTGTGTTGACATGCACAAATGGTCTCTCCTTCTGAGTTCAGGTTCCAAAAATGTTCCAAGCCTATATTATGATTTGGCTACCACGATGGCCTTCAGTAATTTTTTTCTGTTAGTAAAGACCTCATTTAGTAATGCAAGTGGAATTATAAATATGATGTGCTAGGAAATACGTTGTTGTGTTTGGTATCTTTCAGAAATCTAATTTATCTGGATATTAATCCAATAGCCTTAGTATTTGTTGACTGTCTCATTGGCTTTTTCTACGTTGCAAACTTTAACTGATATAAGCTACAAAGACTGCATGGGTTTGAGTTATTATAGACTTCTAAATCTTCCCCCGGCCGAGCAGTGTTAGTCCAACAAATTATTATCTCTGCTTATGTTTCATGAAACTTGACAGTGGTACATTTGGCACTTCTTTTTTCTCATTTTTATCCTGCTCTCGAGTTTGATTAGGTTTATAAGGGACAACTTACTTATCTACTCATGAGATTTCATAGTGACTAAAATGGTTTGTGCTGTTGTAGTTCAACCCTATGTAACACGTTTTACATAAATGTGGTTTTTCTTATCTACATAAATTGTGTATTTTTGCAGCTTTGCTTGTTGAAAGTGGGAAGTTTCTCCTTTCTGCAAAACGGACTCGGAGAACCACGTGCACAGAGTATGTAATCTCAATGGATGCAGATAATATATCACGATCGAGCAGTACTTACATTGGAAAATTGAGGTAGGATGTGGCTATTTCCAATGCTTAAAGCTTTATCTTGTGGTTAGCTAATCTATCATAAACTGTCTGGTTGAGCTTAGGAAAAATTAAAATATGGATAAATTCTTCATAAATCAGACTAAAAAAGAAAGATGATATTTTCTCGTGTTTGATATGATCAACCCCTTCGGAAAAAATGTCTTGAATGTGTTTTTGGCAACTTCAAAGGCATCCAAAAATTGCACGAATGAGAGATTTCCACTTGATATGCTAATCCCACGGTATATCTGATAGTCTTAAGTATTGATTGGTGGATTTACTGAACTTTTTATTCATACTGTATTTCTACATAATATCATGTGTTTCCTTGCTTCAGGTCTAATTTTCTCGGCACAAAATTTATTATTTATGACACACAACCTCCATACAACAATGCCCAGCTTTCGCCACCTGGCCGAAGTCGCAGGTTTTATTCAAAAAAGGTTTCACCTAAGCTTCCCACCGGTAGCTACAACATTGCTCAGGTCACATATGAGCTGAATGTTTTAGGAACCAGGGGCCCTCGGAGGATGCATTGTACAATGCATTCAATTCCAGCCTCATCCCTTGAGCCTGGTGGTAGTGTCCCTGGCGAGGCAGAACTTAATCCTCACTCCCTTGAAGATTCCTTCCGGAATTTCTCAAAATCAATAGATAGTTCAACTGAGTTTAGTAGCTCGCGATTTTCTGACATTGTTGGCATTCGTGATGATGACGAGGAGGGAAAGCACAGACCTTTAGTTCTTCGGAACAAGGCACCAAGATGGCACGAGCAGCTGCAGTGTTGGTGCCTCAACTTTCGAGGAAGAGTGACTGTTGCTTCTGTCAAGAATTTCCAGCTGATTGCTGCGATGCAGCCTGCTGCTGGTGCACCAACACCATCACAGCCACCCCAGTCAGATCATGACAAGATCATTCTGCAATTTGGTAAGGTCGACAAGGATAAGTTCACAATGGACTATCGGTATCCTTTATCTGCATTCCAGGCTTTTGCAATCTGCTTGAGCAGTTTCGACACCAAATTGGCATGTGAATAGAAGAAAATAGAGATTACGTTATGAAGTAGAAAATTTTAGTTTTTGTTGCCTTTCTCTCACTAAAATCTATAGGATGTGTTTGTTTTATGCAGTGAACATCCAATAGTTGGACTTGTAAGTACGGGACATCTGTGCTCATTTGACAAGAATTTTTTTTTTTTTTTTGTCCTTTTCCCCTTTAAATTTCCGTTTTCTATGAGTCAGTATTTTCTGGATGTTTCCATTATCAATTGTTTTCTGTTCTCTGAACGAACTCTCTCTTTAGTATGATCTGACAATCAAAGAACATGATGAACTTCAATTCAGTTTGCTTGCTGCTATCTCAGCCTTAAAGACTCCAATCATTTCCCTTTAAATTGTCTATTTTTGATCAGTGGAAAACTTTGCAAATAATGCGGCAACGAAGCTTGTCTGCTGAACCTAGCTTTTGCTATTATTCAGCTTGGTCCATCTTGGCCTGCCATGAGAAACACAAGCATCCCACTTGTGTCCGCTTGTCTGCTGACTTTATTTGCCCATTTCAACCGTGTTCTTTGTAATTTCGTTGCTTGAATCAAATCCTCTTGGCAGCCGCCCAGTTATTTCTTCTTGTTCGTGGTGATGGTGACTTGTGCTAAACAATTTTTTGGCTCTATTATGCCCATTTCTGTGGTAGTATATCATCTTTAGTCTCTCTTTTCACATAATTATTCATGACTGGTAAACGTTGGTTCATGGGGAAAGACAGTTGAGATTGTTGATTCATTGCCAGAGATGGCCTAGAATCCTATTTCCTCGTCAGGATTTGAACTAAGAAAAATGGTTGGAATAACAAATATTGACATGCCGAGACCCTCAAGCGATAAATTCCTGGCTTATCAATTTCAATTCTCTAACTTTGAATGTTGTATTTGTCTAGTAATTAATACCCTGAAACAGATTCTTAATTTTATAAATTGAGTGAAGTAACATTTCAGTCAATAATTAATCACAACAACCTTCGCTTTAAATTCAAACATCACAGAAATTAAATCAATGGGTTCTGTCACCTGTCAACTTTACCTTAAAATATGGCAACAAGTCAATGCTTTAAATCCCAGAAACAATACAAAATTTAATTGAAAATAGTAGTTTGCCATATTGATAGGAGCTGATGCTAGCCTTTGAGGTTGGGGCCGCTGCCCAGCCCTATTGAGCTCATACATAAAAGGCCAAGGACTTAATATACTCCTTAGTTCATCTAAAGGCCAAATTCATACCCATTAACTTTTGAAAACCAATATATTCATTCTAAAATAATTTTTATCTAATTTTATCAATATTTTTATAAAATAATCAAAGCAATCTCAACCAACAAAAATATAAAAAATATAATAACATTTAAATATTAAAATAATAATAAATATAAAAATAATTTTAAAAATTAGAAACAAAAAAATAAAAAATAAAAAATAAAAACTATCGCTATCAATAGTGATGGATGGCAAAGTCAAACTAGATAATTAAAAATGATCACTTATTTCACTAGATAGTTATATCTGATTGTCTGAATTGCTTGAGAAGGCCTTTGATTGTCCCTCGCCAATGGCAGTGGCTTTTTTTTTTTTAATTTTTAGTTTTTATTTATTTTTTAAAATAATTTTTATATATTTTTTAAATATTATATATTTTTAAATTTTTTAACATTTTATAATTTATTTTATTATTATTTTTAAAATCTATTTTATTAGTTTTTAAAGTGGGACATAAGGCAATTTCATTTTCAATTTTTATTTTAAACGTAAATCAATTAATCTTGAGTGATAAACATTTTCCCACTTAAAATTTTTTTCCTTCTAATAAATAAATCACACTTCACTAGAAATTTAAATTAATTATAAAATTATTAAAAAGAATAATATTGTGTACACAAAAAAGATAAATCTTATACTTAATTCAAAATAATAATAATATATTATCGTTTATTTCCAAATTGATATTTTATTATAATACATAATTTGATACTTTATTTTTAATTAAATAAATTAGTAATTAACAACTGGGATAACATCCATCGCTAGGGCCTGATCTTTATGATGTGGGCGCAAAAATTTGAGTCGAGTTTGAATTAGAGAGTTCAATTCATTTTTCAAGCCAAATCAAATTCGAATTAGAAAAATGATTTGGTTTAACTTACAAGTTAAATAAACAACTCAATTCAGTTTAAATTTGACTTTTGAGTTAGTTTAAATTATATCAAATAATTATTAAAATAATATTATTTTATCAATTATTAGATAAAATAAGACTATTTTGTTAATAAATTACGAATCCGAACATTAAATTTAAACTATAGATTTAAAATTATAAATTTAAACTACAATTGAATTAAATTTGAATCGAATTATTTTTATTCAAATTAAACTTAAATTACTTTTAATTTTGATTTAATAAATTTAAATTAAACTATCTTTTATTTGAGTTAAAATCAAGTTAAAAGGTGTTTAGGCTCAATTTATTTGAATCCAACCCCGCTTGTCACACTGATATTCTAATGGCCACTATCTCCTCGCCACAACCTTCTACTCCAAACTACCACCACAATTTCTCCATGGCACAATCCTCGTTGGTACACGCAAGCGTGGCTCTTTCTGCTGCCACCTCTCTTCGGAGGACTCTTCTCCAACCCCTTTGTTTTTTTTCTCTACCAAAATCAATTACTACGCTTAGCACCAAAAACATCACAAAAACAACGTTAATTACCACAATAAGACACCTCAACGAGTTTCCCAAAAGGTTTTGTTAAATGGCAAAGATTGAGGAACATAGAGAAACTGAAAAGATAAAGAAAATGATTCACAACTTCAAAGATGATGATGATGACAATGCTGAATTTACTAAATTTGGCGCTTAAATATATCTCAAGAAGACTCAGTTCCATTGCTCCGAACACCACAATCGGTAACTACGAAAAAAAATTTAATTCTTCTTTATTTAGTTCTCTTTCTCATTTAATACACGGAGAAGTTGCACTCTCTCTGTGTTCTCCTTTTATGCTCTCTATCGATAAGCATTAAACTAAATGCATTATTTCTTATGAAAGAAAGCATTTAAATCTTATTGCTGCTGTCGGAATACATTGACTAAGAACTGAGAGCTAAGGCCGCCTATAAGCCTTTGCTTGTGTGGGGGCAGAACCGAAGCTGAGACCCCGGACAGGGCACTGCCAGCCGAGAGCCTTATAGTTAGCCAGATATGGCTTACATTAAGGCTCGGGCGTCTGGTCACATCCATTATTAATAGCACTACTTGGTGTCACTGTCACCCAACCGAATCCTTTGGAACCCACTTTCATGAAACTCAACAATCCAAAACCATTATCATCAGACAGCCATTTCAACATCAAGAGCCCCCAACTACTTTTGCACCATTACCATTACCACAGCTATCTCAAGAACCCATAGCCACCCACAGCCACCTATCGTGAAATAAAAAAGAGAAGTGAGAGATCACATGATTTGGCTAGATCGCGGTCGAGCATCATTGTCCAGGCTTCATTGGTCATATGGTGAAGAAAAATGAAAATTAGAAGAAAGAGAAAGAAGTGGCTTAGGAGAAAAGAAAGAGCAGACAGAGAAGGAGAGAGTATAAGAGAAAACAATATGATAATTTAATTCTTTGCACTTATGTTAAGAGTCTTTTCCACTAATGAAATTAAATTTTGGAAGAAGAAATGTGATTTATGTATTCATGACTTAAAAAGTGTTTGTCAAACCCTGGTGGAAAAATGTTAATCACTCATTAAGCTTAAAATAAATTCAGAACTTCATGGATAAAATAAAATCACCATCTCAGAGTTTTTCAGAAGTAATCCCTTCCCAAATGTTCAAATTAATAGATCATCAGTGGCTGACTTTGCATTTAGCCTAAAAAGGGTGGCCCAGATGACCATTACATACACATGATGCGTTAAGTTACAGAATTATCTCTGTTGATCTAAATAATATTCATCTCTCAGGTTTTTGTAATGATAAATCTTCAACTTCTGATCAAAACAAAAAACAAAATCCCATGCAAGGAATATCTGCAACTTTGCATTCCTCATTATTATCTGCTGTTAATTACAATATATTGTAAATTCAAATGTGGAAATCAGAAGCTAGAAATTTCAAGCTTTCAAATTCTCACTTACCAGATTGAGCTCCTGGTTGAAGCTGCAGAGCCAGCCACCTTAAAACAATCCAGATGATCAATTTTTTTTTTTTGGATAATCCGGAAGTCCCCATGCTTGCTTCTCAAACCCGAGTTGGAAATTGGAGGCTTCGCCGAAGCCCAAATGATAAAATATTATATACAATTAATCGAAGTCTTGACAGAATTCTGAAGTGAGCACTGTTTGCCATCCAACTGAAGTTCCTGTGAGCTACAGTACTTCAGGAGCTAGCCGCCAATTTTCCAGGGAGGCATTTACGTATTCCAATGCTTTCCAGGGAAAAATAGAGCGGCCCCAGAAGAGTAAACGCATCAGAAAGTGAGAGCTGGAGATGGATTATTCGGAGATGAAGATGCCTCTCTCTCACTGTTCCTGTTTTCCCTGGAAAAAGCATAATATTGACAACAAAATAACACCAGCCAGCTACCAGCCCCTGCCTCTCGCCAACCCATATATAAAAACCACCTGTAGAGATGTTTTGGTTAAAGGAATCGTGATTATAATTACGTATTAACAGCTAACATAGGAGATAACATTAACCAGCTGACACAGTAATAAAGTTATTATCATAACTATACAGCATTGTAGATTTAATACAAGCAGTATAAACAGTAAGAAAAAGTTTTGATGGAATCATTCTGACGTTTAGAAGTTTGCATTGCAGAAGATCCTCGAATTTCTTGCAAACTATAATATTTCTAACTAGAAGATTTTATCTGACTATTTTTTGGATTATTTTTTTGGCTCTTTCCGAATATCTTGGCTGCGGATGATTATTTCTCATTAATATCCTTCGAAGTGTTCAAAGAGGGTAAGAACCAACATATATTTTTTATTTATTAAAAATATTGAATGAATAATTAATTAAATATTGCTAAAAGTTATTTTCAATAATTATTTAATCTTTAAGAATTTCCTTCTTATACGCAAGTGTTTCGGAATTTATTTTATGACTGAAAATTGGGTTTGATGATTTGAAGGTTGAAGATTGCTTGTGATGGCTTTTTCTTTTTCAAAATAGGATTATGAAACTAAAATTAATATAAACGTGCTTCAATAAAGAAGAGTTAAATATTTCTCAACAACTATTTTAGTAAACCACTTCAAAATCATGTTTTTAATTTTTCATTAGGAAATTAATAAAATTATGTTGACCATTTTTTTAAAGACTTCCTGTTTAAATTTAAATTCTATATTTTCACGAACAAAGACTTTGTAGTTTATTATTAAAGCTTCACAAAAACAATAAAAAATTTTGAAAAAAATTCTTTAAAAAGAGTAAATAATTTTCACAAACAATAAAAGTAAGAAAATTTCCATAGAAATTCCAAAAATTATAAATTTTTTATAAAAAATAATTGTAAAAACCACTAAACAAGTTCTTATATATATATATATATATATGTGTGTGTGTGTGTGTGTGTGTGTGTGTGTGTGATATTTTTATGATATTTTAGACTTTCCCTAAATTTTAAAAAGTCTATGTATTTCGTTACAATATAACTGATCAATTTAAGTATACTCTATGTAAGAAGAACATTGAGTAACAGAGAACAAAACGAGATATCTTTCTGGAAAATTACTTCTTCTCAACTTAATCACAACATAAAAAGTTTTTAAGATATCTATACAAACGAGATTCCAGGATGATTATACTTGTAAAAAACAATTACAATAAAACACAAAAGTAAGACTCAACTCACCATAGGATTTAAACTTCCTTGCTAATCCATCCAAGAAGATGGAGGAAGAAACCCAGAAGAATCGAGAACAAAGAAAACCCTGTTGACTTTGATTCTGAATACAAACATCCTTAACATTTTTTAATATTAACTCTGTTACTTGAGGCCTTTTAACTTCCTTCTATTTTTTTTTTCTTTTCAATTTTCATTCAACACTTCATCTTTTCCTTTCCTATAATTTTAGCTTACATTCCAACAATATGAACATGTTTGGGCAGAGTTTATTGGAGAAGCAAAGTTAGTGGAGCACTATATCGTAAAAGGTACAAAATCAGCAAAAATGATTCCGTTCTAACTTATTAAAATTTAATGGCCAAGGAACATTTTCCCACCCATAGTTTGAGGCGGGCACAAATTCCCACCTGCTTAAGTTTAAAAGCCCGAAGTCCTACTCATTGACTGTTAAATCTAATAATCAACAGTGAGTCAAGGGGCAAATTTATCATTTTAGAGTTAAAATTTATAAAAATATAAAATAATATTCAAATATATATAAAAATATATTAAAATTTATAAAAAAAATTTATAAAATTTTAAAAAATATTTAATTTTGAAAAAATAAAAACCAGCCGCCACCGCCGTGCCGGCGTCGGTGGCCACAGTTAATAGAACCAGGTGGCCGTTCCGACCACCTGGCTCCAAGGGAGGCCAGATCTGGCCTCCGAAATCGACGGAGGCGACCAGATCTAGTCGCCTTGTCTTTTGGTGGAGGCAGCCAGATCTGGCCGCCTCTTCTTTTGGCGGAGGCGGCCAGATCTGGCCTCCTCCGGCAAAAAAAAAGGCCGGAAACGGCTAGAGATGGCCAGCTTTGGCCCTAACGGTCGTTTCCGGCCAAGGTTTCGGGCGGAGGAGGCCAAATTTGGCCTCCTCCGTCGATTCCGGAGGCCAAATCTGGCCTCCCTTGGAACCAGGTGGCCAGAACGGCCACCTGGTGCCATTCGCTGCGGCCGCCGCCACCGCCGCCCGCACGACGGCGATGGCTGGCTTTTATTTTTTTAAAATTAAATATTTTTTATTATTTTTTAAATTTTTTTTATAATTTTTAATATATTTAAATATTATTTTATATTTTTATTATAAATTTTTATTAATAAGGGTATTTTTGTCATTTCATCCAATGGGTTAATGAAATTGGACGGGAAATTGGATGAAGGGTGGGACTTCGGGCTTTTAAACTTAAGCGGGTGGGAATTTGTCCCCACCTCAAACTATGGGTGGGAAAATGTCCTTTGGCCTCGGCCGAATGATATTACCATTTAAATTTTTGGTAAATGATAAATTGCCACGGGTAAAAATTTTAAAGTTAAAGAAGTATATTTACTTTTTTAAATTAAAATTTATAAAAATATTAAATTTAAAATAAAATGATATTAACAAATAATAAAATTTAATAAATTAAATAAATATCTCTTTTGACCTCATCAAATGGTCGGATCAAGTGATGAGTTTAAAGGCGGTTACCGTCATAAGCGATAATGATTGTTTTTTAAATATTTATTTTATTTATTAAATTATTATTATTATTTTATTTTAAATTTGTTTTCAATATTATTTATATTAAAATTTATTTTTATATTAATATTATTAAATTTTATAAAAGGTATTTTAGTTTTTTTACATTAACTGAATGGGTACTTGACTTTTTAAATTTTTATGAATGATAACTTGTCATTAAACGAAATATTGGGTGACAATATATCGTTCGCTCTTTATATTAAGGTCAAATAATTTATTCATTTCAGAGCTTACATAATGACAAAAATTCATCGGAGAGTAAAAGAATAAAAAATCACCGTTATCGATAATAGTACAAGCAACAATAATCATTTCATTTTTTACTGTCTCTGTTATTAATGATAGTTAGAAAATGTCATTAGGTATAAAACTAATTATTTTCGATAGTTTTTTTGTCATTATGTTAAATTTGGTTGCTTCTACAAAAGATTGGATAATAAGATCTAATTGTCTCTATCAAATCGTTATGTGAATTAAATAATCTTTTTCAGTTATTTAGTTCAATTTTTTAAGGTTGTAGTAACCGATGACAATAATTGTTTTTTTAATTGTTATATTTTTCTAAACTTTTTTAATTTTATATTTTTTAAAATTTTTTATTAATTTTTATATTTAAATTTTATTTTATATTTTTATTATAATATTAAAATTTAATGAAGGACACAAAAATTATGATTTATAATTTTGTATCGTGTTGTTGGTTTATATAAAGTATTAAGATTTATATAAAAAAGGGTTTAAATATTTTGATATTTAAATTTGAGTTTTTAACATATTCATATAACCTTCAAAAGAATTATTCAACCTTGTTTAGATCCTTTTAATTAGGTTTTTTTTTTTAATTAGGCCCCGGAAGTATTCTTACCTAAGATTTTCTTAAATAACAAACTCCCATCTATGAAAATTTAAAAAGTTAAATACTTATCTATTGACCCAAGTTAAAAGTGTATTTTTATTTTTTTAAATAAAAATTTAAAAATTAAATTTTATAAAAAATATTAAAATAAAATAAAAAAATAAAAAATTTTAAATTTTAAAATTAAAATAAATATTTAAAAAAAAGCCACCGCTATCGACAACGTCGTTGGTGGCGGTGGCCATCGTTAATCTTACTAGGTGGTCAGAAACGATCACCTATTCCTATTGGTGATCGAATTTAACTTGCTATGATAGTAGAGACAGTCAAATCTAACAGAAGCGACTAGATTTAACCATCTTCACTATCTAAAATATGTGAATATGACCGGTGTCAAACATTCCAATTGTTTCTAGTATTTTTCAATGGTAAAAATAACCAGATTTAATTACCTCCATCAGATTTTTGACGACCATATCTGATCGCTTTTGTCATTGAAACAGTTATTAGGTGATCGTTTTTAACCACCTAGTGAAGTTAAAGTTGACTATCATAGGCGATAGTAATGATTGTTTTTTTAAAATATTAATTTATTTTTTAAATATTTATTATTATTATTATTTTATCTTAAATTTATTTTTAATATTATTTATATTAAATTTTATTTTAATATTAATATTATTAATTTTTATAAATAATATTTCGATCATATCACAGGAAAAGACGGGTATTTAACTTTTTAAACTTTCACGAGAAAGTATGTGGAAACCTTGGCTGGTAATTGTGGTTTGGCCTTTTATTAATTACCTAAATATTATGATCTTGAGAATCCTAATTACAAAGATGCCTTTATCCTTCTAACAAACCAAAGGGGTAGTTAAAATATCTAAGACTACAGGGGTAAACTATACGATAACTTCTGCGCATTTACACCTTTTCGGCAATTACTTTATATAGGGGGCAATTGAGAATTTCCCAAAAGTCCCTCAGAAAGGTCCGGTTACTCGTATGCAAAGTAGAACCGGACCATTTTTATCTCCTCTATTGGACATCTGGGACAAAAACCTTCTCTATGTAGGTGAGCAACCAACTGGTATCAACGACGATAACGTTTTTCGTGTCGGATCTCTTCGAACAGGTAACCGTATTAATGCTCTGATTTGAGTTCCAGAATTAGCCTTTTCTTTTCGCAAAACTTGCTTGTTTCCCTAGAAAAAAGTTTTTCCCGGAAAAATCAGTGTTCCGGAAGATCATCTACACTTTAAGTCAAATTTTCCTCGATTTTCGTGTTTTGCTAGTCGAAAAACTCAGTTTTGAAGCTTATTGTGGTTATTACTGACTTCAGTGGTCTAGTTGTTCGAACCCTAACTTTACGTATGTGTGGTGATGCGTCTATTACATAGGTGGTTTCGTATGAGATATGGGGCAAATTAAGTTATTTATACTGTTTTTAGTGTTTGTATGTAAAAATAGGAAATGAATTGTAAATGTTATCAAGTTTTTGGTGAAGTAGATATTGACAAATTTGTTGATTTTCTGATCACTCTAATTGATGATATCTATTTTCAAATTTTAATAAATGCGTTAGATTCTTCTTGTCAGGAGTTGAATAATGGCATTTAGACTGGAATTATTATCCCTGGAGAATCATCATTTTGTTGTTGTTGAATGCTTGTTCTGACTTGCAACATCTGTTATGTATGCATTATGATTTATGTATATTTCAGATAGTCATGATGGTTGTGCATTTATGATGCTTTATCGTAATTAATTCAGGTTGGATTCTAATGTGCGGTGGGTTATTTTCTTTGCTTCTTTTCTACTTAAGGTAGTTGAAATGAGATGGCGTCTTCACACAACGTCGAGTTGGAAGCAGCAAAGTTCTTGCACAAGCTCATTCAAGATTCTACAGATGAGCCTGCAAAATTAGCTAGAAAACTTTACGTGGTTAGTATATTTTTATGTTTTATCTCATTAAATATTCTTTATTTTGCTAGTTGCTTATAATTTATATGTCATCATGTATTTATGATAAAATGTGATTGCTTCAGATATTGCAACATATGAAATCAAGTGGGAAGGAGCATTCAATGCCATATCAAGTTATATCAAGGTGCGTCATTTCAATTTAACTTTCATTTTATCTATTGTAATTTGTTTTCTTGTTTTATGTTAAAATGACTTTTTAGGTTGATTAGGAAATTCATTAATTGACCAATAAATTATAGACAGTGGAAAATTTGGAGATGCTGTTGTTCTTCATCTTAACTGCTGTTGGATTTACAAGTCCTGCAGATATTCAATTTAAGTAGATAATTTGGTTTGAGTGCTTTGGGAGACAAGAGGCCTGTATTCATTTTTCCTTTGAAATTAAAGTATGAGACTGTATTGGTCACATTGATGCCTTATTTTAGGCATATTTTAGACTTCTTAAGGTGTGTCATAGGAGGAATAGAGCAACACTTACAGGAGAGAATCTGTTGGGGGCTGAAATGGTTTTGGAAGATTCCATGAAAGAGGGACTAAATGACATGGAAGCAGCTGTTGGGGAGATGGTTTTGGAAGATTCCGTGAAAGAGGGATTAAACCATGTGACAACGACTGTTGGGGAGAGAGAAAGAGCTAGGGAATGAGGTATTTATATGGAGGTTGGGTGGGTTGTTATGGGGGTTGTGGAAAATGAGTGGGTAGCCCTGTGCTAGGGAGGTTTCTGGCTCCTCAAATTGCTGGAACCGTCCATGATGTCATTTTTTTCTCTTAGTTATAGTGTCTGGTTGAGACCGTGAATGTAGATATTGGATTCTCCTGCTAAATTCATAAATAAAAATGCAGATTTCCTGCATTATTTAGTGCCTGTTGTGTTGTTGTGTGCTTTTACCGATCTGCAGGTAGATTCTGAACACATTTCCACTAGCTCTGATTGTGTTATGGAAAATAAATATTATTTGGGGTCAAATATGGCTGAGTGAATTAGGGGGTAGATTCTGAACACATTTCCACTGCATGCTTTGACCTATCTGCAGGTAGACTTAATTTTGTGTGATTTCCACACCACTTGCCTTGCAGTCTTGTTTATCTGCTTCTTTCTCTTTATTGACGCTTCTCAGCCTCTTGTCTCCTGTAATTTCACTTCTTGTGGGGTTGGCTTATTCATGATTGAAGAGGTCACAACTTTTTAGTCAAAGAACCTATTGCCTAATTTTGGCACATTGTTGACATAGCTCATCCTTTCTGGTCCTTCCTCTGATGCTATTTCCTTTTTTAGGGCCATGGAGACAGTTATCAATCAGAATGGTCTTGATATTGAAGCTTTGACGTCATCACGTCTTCCTTTGACTGGTGGGGCTCAAATGGGTGATTCTTCAGCAGCTCAATGTGCAGGTAAAAGCTTTTAGTTAGATTGTCTTTAGATGACTAGCAGTCCAACTTTTTGAATTTCTTTTGGAAGTTTCTTGCCATGTTGGATCATTGTAATGGGAAATTTATTTTTCAGGATCTTCTTCACAGGTGGGTGGAGTTGCGAAAGATCCCACAATGGGCTTGAGTGAAAATGAAATGTCTAAAATTGATCCATATACTTCTAATAGGCAGCCTGTGGGCGCTAATACTGCAGGACATGATTATTATCAAGCATCTGGAACACATAGAAGCAGTCAGTCTTTTGATCATGAAAGTCCATCCAGTTTGGACACTAGGTCTGCCAATTCACTATCACAAGAAAGGCAAAAAGATGGTAAAAAGCCTACAACTAAGAGAAAGAGAGGTGATTCGTCAATTCCAGTGGAAATACAAAATGAGAACCCCCAGCAACATGATTCCTGGAACCCTGTGGTTAATGCTAGGAGGGGGAAGATGAATAAGGTTGAATCTCCTGGGGTTTTTTCAGTTAAAGGCGGTGAGCTTTCAAACTTTAACATGATTCCAAGTGGTGGTCAAATGGAACATTTTTCATCTTTGTCTGGTAACATGAGTTCGGTACTCAGAGTTAAGCAAGATGGTCAAAATATTTCTGAAAAGCCAATGGATTCAGCTAATATTAGTAATTCACTTACAAGGGCTTCAGCTTCAAAATTCCCTGAAGAGGTGGAAGTTTCCTCTTCTCACAACACTTCAGGACCGCAACAAGGGAGTGCCCTTCCTTCAACAAATGACATTTTTGCTTCCAGGGGTGTATGGAATAGAGGCGGATTTCCATTTGAAAGATCTTATGTTCCCAAGTTTTCTTCAAATGTTATTCCCAGTAACATGATGTCAGAATCTGCAATGCAGTATCCAGGAAGTAAGGATTGATAAATATTGTAAAATCAGAGTATAGGATTTTGTTTGTTTCACTCAATTTTTTCTTTGGTTCCATTTATTGTTAAAAATGGAAAAAAACTGGTATTTAGTTTGTTGTTATTGGCTGGGAATTGTGCAGATGTTTTTTATTCCAACTAGAGAAGAGTCCTTACTGAAAAGATTAAGCACTGTGTACATTTAAGATTCCTGATGTATTTTTTATGTTTTTTTAGTTGATTATTTTCGTTCCAATTTTAGAAGCTATTGTGGTTGAGGTTTGAGCACCTGAATATCTCCTTGGCTGTGAATAATAAACTTCTATATGGTGTTTCTGAAAATTCAGGTGCTTTTGGAAATGTTCATGGAGGGTTACCGGTTAGTTCAAATTCATTCCCAACAGGAGAATCAGTCTCCTCAATGCCTAACCCAGCAGAAGCCCAACTGTCTAATAATCGAGGGGATGAAGTATCTACTGTGAATCCTAGTGGAAAGGTTATGGAGCATGAAGGAAGTCCAAATGCCTTAACAGATTCAAATAGGATTGTTCAGGTATTTATTTTTACCTTTATCTGATCAGTCAGATTTTGGTGGTTCTGTTATTTTATTTTATTTTTTATCTGAAAACTGAATAGATCTTAATTGGTTTAAATTTTGAATAGATAATCAGAGTAATATGTTTGTTTTTTTAGTTTTAATGGCATGATTAAAGAGTAACTCATTTGTTTTTGCAAACTAAAAGGCTTAAATATTGACATTTTGGTATTCGCGCCCATTTGATGTTGAATGAATTATTATGTAAACAAATTTTATGTAATATTAAATAGTGTTTTAAGTATACCAACTTAAAGATAGAGAAATATCAAGTTGAATTGAAATGTTTGATCATAAAGTTTAATGTGATAAAAAAAGCGGAGATTTGAAAGTAAAAAGCTATTGCCATATTAAAAGAAGCCTTGAAAAGAGTTATTTAAATGGGCATAGGTCTATTTATTGATATTACGTGAGGATAATATTGTCAAATCTATTAAATAAACTATTCAGAAATTTAAGTGAAAAGTGAAAGTCTGAGTTTCCAATTGACTTAATTTTAGCAAAAAAGTCATGATTAAATTGAAAAACAAACACCTTAATAATTTCAATTTGTGAACTCAGATATAAGTTAGAAAAAAAAGTGGTCACATTTTGTTTGACTTTTTTCATCATCAGTTGGTTACATGAAATGGGAGGTTCCTTAATGTTGTTGTCTTTAACTTTTGCATGATAAGAAAGTTTTGTTTCTTCTAATGCCAGTTGCACTTTCATTTTTTTTTTTTTTTTGTACATAAACATCTTTTTTGCTTCTTCTTTCTTTAAAAACTATTTTCCCCTCATTTTCTTTCAACTTTCTTTTGGAGGCTCATACTTGTTTATTTGTTGTGTATATCTTTCCTTTGTTTGCATTTGATGTTTAAATTTTGTCAAACATTTATAGTGTACAATCAGTCTAACTAGTTGTGATTAGAATAGATGAGATGACCTGGAATGTGGACCCCACGTTTATTCTCATCAAAGTTGGGCTTTTCAATAATGATGCAAATTGGATGCCATTTTAGATCCTTGCAATTTACTTTCATGTTTTACAGTTCTCTGTTGCATTCCTTTTGTTGTTGCAAGAGCAAAAAAGATCTAGAGTTTTGGATTCTTCCAAGAGCAACTATTTATTGCTAGCTTAAATTTATTAAGTTCTGCATGCGACAACATATGTCATTTGCCCCTTTCGAATTTCCATCTACAATTTTTCATATCCATAACCATGTATAGTGGTTTCATTTCAACAGGTTGGCCGCCAAAATAGCATTTCAGGTACAACTATGCTTAGAACCACACCTTCTAGAGATACAGGTAAATCTTCTGTTGCCCAGGGCCTTGCATTCTCTGGCATGCCTTTCAAGGAACAACAACTGAAGCAACTCCGAGCCCAGTGCCTTGTGTTTTTAGCTTTTAGGTAGATGGCATCCCACTAATATTTTCTTAGAGCTTTAAATAATGTGAATTATGTTGGCCAAGTTGGTTTTAACAAATTCTTGTATGCAGAAACGGTTTGATGCCAAAGAAACTGCATCTTGAAATTGCACTTGGAAACGTCTTTCCAAAAGAAGGTAACTGATCTTAAAGTACACACAAACTCAAATTTCAGTCTTTATTGATTAATTGGTGAAAACCAGGTGGCAATGTAGATGTATCACGCAAGGAGCTCATGGACCACCATACAGCAAAACAACAATCCTTGAATGATCAAAGTAGCATTCCTGGAGTTGTGGCACCATCTGGAAGGCTGAGTAATATCAGGGAAACTGATCGAATCCCTTCAGGTGGTTCATCTTCTGGAAGAATCCTAGAGGCTGACTCTTTGTCTAGGGAGGCTGCGAACTCAAAGTTGGTGGAGGAAAAAAGTGGCTTAGCTGCTGATCATTTTGCACTTGCAGAGGCGAAACAACTACCGGCTACAAGAAAATCAGAGGCTGAAATGAAGAATCAAGACACACTGGAATCTCAGACATTTTTAGCAACTACATCACAGCAGCCTGAATTTGTGAGTACAATGGGTAGTTTAGCAATTAGGAACTATATGATATGGAAAATGGCCATCTGTTGGTTGGTCAGGCTAATGTTGCCTCTTCTGTAATGTTAAATAAACAGATGAACTCTGAGATGAATAGCTGGACTGGTATTGGCAGTCAGAATGATGTATCAAGAAGACCCCTACCAGCCTCTGCTGTTCAGCAGGAATCGGGCCCAGAAAGAAAAGATAATGTTCCTTGTCAGTTTCAAAGTATTGTTAACACTGGTCTTTCTGATGGTCACTTGTGTTCTTTGTCAATGAGGGAACAGTGGAAACCAGTTTCAGGAGCTAACAATGATCACCGTGCAATGATTTCAATGAAGGATGCTAGTTTGATGTCAAAACACGTGTCTCAGGGTGAGAACCATACCTTAAATCAAACTATAATGCTATTAACAGCTTTTGTGATGCTCATGATGCTTATCATAGTTGTTTGCAGATGATTCAAAGTTTTCAGATGGGATCAAAGCACTTCCAGTTGATAACTCATTTAGAAATGGCATTGCTTTCACAACAGAGAATAATGAGGAAGATAAGTCACTGCGTTCTAATTTGCCACCAGCTCCAAAGTATACCATGTCAGAGAAATGGATTATGGATATGCAAAAAAGAAAACTATTGGCTGAGCAAAGTTGGATAGTAAAGCAGCAAAAAACAAAGCAAAAAATTTCAGCTTGTTATGATAAGTTAAAGGTTTGTCATTGTTTTAACTTTGTCCTTTCATCTTAGTTTTATCCTTGGTGGAATTTAGGATCCTTGTGTGATGGACTCCACCAGACTCATGATTGATTTAATTGAGTTTTATTCCTTTGTTTTAAAAGAGTGGGGATGTGGAATTAAAAGCTGCTGCTGTCTTATCTTAATTATATATAGTTTTATCCTTTTTGTCGTTAAGTATCCTCATGTAATGAATTACACCAGCCAAAGATTGATTTAACTGGATTTAATTTTTTGGTTTTTTGAGAGGGGGATTTGGCTTAAAAATTGCTACTGTTTTATATTAATGTTGGTTGAGATAATAATTAATTGATTATGTTATTAACTAAAATATTTTATCATGGCAGATAGAAATAAGAAGTTTTTAGAACTGTATATTGTCTGGTGTCCATGACAGGTGGAGAGATTTTACATTTGTGATTTGAGGGAGTGTCTCTATGAATCTTGTTGTACAATGATGTATGAGGTTGGATTGATCTTATTACATGAAAAGTTCACTCAGCTAGGAAATCTTCATAAGTCAGGCAACATTTCCAATCCTATTTTTTCATAGTTTAACCGGAAAAAGATGGAGTCTTTTTTTGTAGTTTTTGGCATGCTTTCTTAGGGAGAGATTTATTTGTGCTGGTGCATTTCCTATTCCATCGTGTATATCTCTTTATTACATTAATACGATTCTCTTTAATTTTCTATCAAGAATTATGCATAAAAATATGCCCATATAATTGGAGCAATAAGCAATTTTTGGTGGATTTGTCAAATGATTCATGAAGCCAAGTTTTTTTCTTTATTATTCCCTATGATTCATGTTGGAACTCCAACTTTCCTCAAACTTAGTATTTCTTGCAGTATTTAAGGTTCCTCATATTGCCTTGCAAGATACAATGAAGAAGATGCAAAGTTGCTTTTGCAGAATGTTCCTATTTAATGCTTTTACCATGCAGGAAAACGTGAGCTCATCTGAAGATATATCTGCCAAAACTAAAAGTGTCATAGAACTGAAGAAGCTGCAATTGTTGGGACTTCAACGTCGTCTCAGGAGGTAATTGGTCATGCTCTTGTTGTTATGCAGCAAATACTTTTTCATGGCCAGAACTGTGGTTAAATTGGTTTCTTTTCCTATTATTTTGTTGTAAATTCTTCAGTCTGACATTTTATTTGTTTCATTTGGACAGTGATTTTCTAAATGACTTTTTTAAGCCAGTTTCAACTGACATGGATCGGCTGAAATCATGTAAGAAGCATAGACATGGTAGAAGGATAAAACAACTTGAAAAATATGAGCAGAAAATGAAGGAAGAGCGACAAAAGAGAATTCGTGAGAGGCAGAAGGAGTTCTTCAGTGAGATAGAAATCCACAAGTATGTATTTTCATGCCTGCATACGAACTATAACTTTCCTCTTTTCTCCTTCTGATTTATTTAGTAGATGTCTGCATTCATTTTGGTGAAAATGGTGTGCGGTTGAACTTCAAGTTTACTCTTTTTGTTATTCTTGATGGTTTGAAATATAGGGAGAGGCTCGATGATGTATTTAAAGTGAAGAGAGAACGATGGAGGGGTATTAATAAATTTGTTAAGGAGTTCCATAAAAGAAAGGAACGTATTCATCGTGAGAAGATTGACAGAATTCAGCGTGAGAAGATTAATTTATTGAAGATAAATGATGTGGAGGGATATTTGCGAATGGTACAGGTATGATTTTGCTTACTAATTCATATGATGTAACCATGGGATTCTACTTTTATTCTCCTATGGATAATGTTTTATGATTAAAATGGTTAGGATGCTAAATCCGATCGGGTAAAGCAACTCCTCAAAGAGACTGAGAAATATCTTCAAAAGCTTGGGTCCAAGCTGCAAGAGGCTAAGGCTGCGTCGAGTCGTTTTGAAGATGATATGGATGAAACAAGAGCTCCAATAATTGAGAAGTACGAGCCTGTTGTGGAAAATGAAGATGAAAGTGACCAAGCAAAGGCTAGTTTATTTTATATGCGGCTTTTTCTTGTTTATTTTTATTTCCTTTCATCATTTTGTATTTTTTATATGCTTGCAGCATTACTTGGAAAGCAATGAGAAGTATTATCTGATGGCTCATAGGTATGGAGAGTTTTTTCATTATCTTATTACTGAAAATTTGCTATGATAGTGCTTAATGCTATAAATATATATTCTCTGGTGTTTGTTTGGAGCTTTGGCTGAAGTTAGACTTCTTTTATATATTTCCTTTCTATGTTTACCTTTGCAGTTTAGATGTAGTCTTCTCAAAATTGAAGCTTAAAATGGTTTAGGGTCATTGGAGTTTTTTTCTTGATTAATTATCATCTACATTTTCCACAAAATAGCTTATTGTCAACAATATTTTTTGCAGTGTTAAAGAGAGTATTTCAGAGCAGCCAACTTGTCTCCAGGGTGGAAAATTGAGGGAGTGAGTAAAGTTTACGTTTCTTTAATTCCATGTTGCTCAACTTATTTTTCTCCTCTTTACCTTAACACTCGCACACAAACTAAATGGGTGTTGTGCAATGCTTTACTTCCATCTTCTTATTTGGTTCCGAAATTGTGTTATATTGGCTTATAATTGTTATATAATTTCCATGCTTGTGTTATTTGTTCTTCAGGTACCAGATGAATGGACTGAGGTGGTTGGTATCACTTTACAACAATCATTTGAATGGAATCTTAGCTGATGAAATGGGCCTTGGAAAAACTGTCCAGGTATGTCGATTCTGAGTTTCTTACAATCTGATTCCAGTTTATTATAATTTTTTGCTGCGCTGCTTTTTTGTATTTTTGTATGTTAACAATCTAATTAGGTGTGCTTTTTTAGGTTATTGCTCTAATTTGTTACCTTATGGAAACCAAAAATGATAGAGGACCTTTTTTAGTGGTTGTACCATCTTCAGTTCTACCTGGGTGGGACTCAGAAATCAACTGTTGGGCCCCTGGAATACATAAAATTGTATATTCTGGGCCTCCAGAGGAGAGGCGTAGATTATTCAAGTAAGAACAGGAGAATAATGCTGATAGCCTTTTCTTATACCTTTTGCTGTATGTTTAACATAAGCTGTTATCTTGTATTCTAGGGAAAAAATTGTGCATCAGAAATTCAATGTTCTTCTGACAACATATGAGTATTTGATGAACAAACACGATAGACCTAAACTTTGCAAGATACATTGGCATTATATTATAATTGATGAAGGCCATCGCATAAAAAATGCGTCTTGCAAGTTGAATGCAGACTTGAAGCACTATCAGAGTTCTCACAGATTGTTGTTAACTGGAACACCACTGCAGGTGCAGTTTGTCTCTTATCATGCTCTTATCTCATCCCTTAGCTCCACAATTTTAGTCTATGTGAAAGATGACAAAATTTTAAGTGAGCCACTTTTTGTGCATCTTCATGTTTTCGTTTTTCATCTCTTTCCCTTGTTATAGGATGATCTTCACCTCTGAATTCAAATTGCATCAAGGGAAATGATTATATACTTAAGAGAGAATATAGTTATACATGGTAACATGGACTCTTGAACTAGAAAAATTCTTTTAATGGGTTAAACAGGAAACCTGGATGATAATTGTGGAAAACAAGTGCGATTCTAACTTATGGGAATTTTAATCTCTTTATTAAGGGGGTTGATTTGTTCTCTGCTCTGTAATTGTCTTGGTCCCTACTTGCAGGTCTGATGCAATTTATTAATTTTTTTTTTTTTTTCATCTTTGTAGAATAATCTTGAAGAACTTTGGGCGTTACTCAACTTTTTGTTGCCGAATATATTCAATTCATCTGAAGATTTTTCTCAATGGTTCAACAAACCATTTCAAAGTAATGGAGACAGTTCACCTGATGAAGTAAGTTTTCAAGCTTTTATAGTTTTTGTGATAATGAGTTCCATAAAAAACTAAATCTGTTGAATTTGTTGTGGCTATTTGTGACAAGGCTTTGTTATCTGAGGAGGAGAATCTGTTAATCATAAACCGTTTGCACCAAGTTCTACGACCATTTGTACTTCGGAGGCTGAAACACAAGGTCCTGACATGATATTATCTCGTTAATTTTTGGTTATGCTTGTTTTGGTGTTAAAGGTCATCTTGTTTGATAAGGTTTTAACTACTTTGGTGGGTTGTGGGGGCTGAGGCAGCACTTTCTTGGCCTTATATTTTGCCACCTCCACCTTTGTTCGCTTCCCAGATAGGAATTAATATTTGTAACTATCTTGTCTGACTATGTAAGTCTAGTCTTGCTGCACAGCAGATGCAGCCATAACAAATTTGGATTATGCATTCGCTTTGCGCCTTATGCTGCATAGAGGAAATTTGGTGTAAAGTTTTGTTTGCTTATGGTTTAGTGAATATTTTGCAAAAGATGAATTCTTTTATCACACTGTTCTGTGAAAATTCTATTATTGTAAAAATTGTTATTATATATTAATATTCTTGTGTTCTCAAATTCTTTTTGATAGGTTGAAAATGAACTGCCTGAAAAGATTGAGAGACTTATAAGATGTGAGGCTTCTGCCTATCAGAAGCTCTTAATGAAGAGGGTTGAAGAAAATCTTGGTGCAATTGGAAATTCAAAGGTTCCTTTTAGTACATCTTATACTCAGTTTAAGTTATTTTTTCTTATTTCTTGATAAGGACATCCCAAACGATCATTATGTCAGGCAATAACCACTATCTACTCTAACTCATATGACAAACTTTTTTTTGTAAAGAACATATATTTTGTATCAGATAATTATTGTTATTTGCTTTAACCTAAAATGACAAATTTCCTTCAGGCACGGTCGGTTCATAACTCTGTTATGGAGCTTCGAAATATATGCAATCATCCGTATCTCAGCCAGCTTCATGCAGAGGAGGCATGTTTTTTTTCCTAATTACTGAAACTTAGTTTGTTACGTGGAAAAATTTGGAATGATAAACAAAATATATTTTCCAAAACAAACAAAATTTCTTCATTCCTTGCTTTTCACTGTTTAGGATCCCAACCAAGGGTGAGACTGTATTTTTCCATCTGTATTGTTTGCATTGCCTCTTCTAATGCAAACCAATCTCTCATCACCTTTTGTAGATTGATACTCTAATACCTAAGCATTTTCTGCCACCAATTGTTCGCCTTTGTGGGAAGCTTGAGATGCTAGATAGGTTACTGCCAAAACTGAAAGCGACTGATCATCGGGTATGCTGATTAATTTATACATTTTTTTGTCCATATTTTGATACAATTTGTTCAAGCAGTTTTCAGTTTATTCTAGTTATGCTTAAAGGGGTTATAATTAATTTCTGACATTTTGTAGTGATTATTGGAAGTTAGTTCTTGATGAAAAATCATTTATGATTAGGCTTTTTGCCCTTGTTGGCATTTATAATTATGCTATTTCAAAAGATTTCATTGTGAGAGCTTCTTATGGTGCTTAATTTTATTAGTGATGACTTTCGTTCTTCCTTTTTTAAATGGTGGTATCTCATGCCATTCTTGCTGTAGTTCAGGTAGTTCAAGCACGTAATACTTATCATCAAATGACTTTGTTTTGTACTGTTAGATTTTTGTAGACCAGTTGAAATGCTTGTGTGCGTGCACAGGTGGTTTTTAATCTTTGCAATTCGGATCCTATATCATATTACACCAGTGATTCAGAGTGTTTAATTCATGGATTGAATTTTTTCAGGTTCTTTTCTTTTCCACCATGACTAGGCTGCTTGATGTCATGGAAGAGTATCTCACCCTTAAACAATACCGATACCTTAGGTTGGATGGGCATACATCTGGGGGTGACCGAGGTGCCCTCATTGACAGATTCAACCAACAAGATTCACCCTTTTTTATATTTCTTCTAAGGTAATCCTTTATTCAATGTGCAACTACATATATTTTGCTATTTCTTTACTTGTTGTGTGAATAAGTCTTTAGGGCAGTGGCAATGACGGATGGGGGAAATTTACTGACTCTTAGACATTTTTTTTTTGTGAAATACTGACGAAGTTGCAAACGGTAGATTAAGTTGTTTACTTGAGGGTTTTGTTTCCAGGATTCTCATTTTCGTTATCCTGGTTTTGTAATGGAAAGTAGTGTAATAGTGGATGTGGACATTGGGGTGGGGAGGAATGAAAGTAGTGCCGCAATCTCCCTTTGGCACATATTGGAGTGTGTAGTAGATACATACTCTCGCACAAGTCCTGGTTCACTGTTGTTAAGGGATACCATGTAAATTCTAGTTATATTATTATCTGGGTACTGTACATTCTAGCTGGTAACATCTGACCATCTAGTGTCATTATTGTTTTGCTTGTGCATAATTCTGCTGTTGGTGTTACTGCTTATAACAAGTAAGAACAACACTTGGATTTGCAGTGCATGTGTTAGTATGTTTGTGTCTTCACCCTTTTGTTAAATTAGATGTCTGTTGTTGATATATTATATATTGTCTTAGCATTCGTGCTGGTGGTGTTGGAGTTAATCTTCAAGCTGCTGATACTGTGATTATATTTGACACTGACTGGAACCCACAGGTGATGTAAGAATTAATATTTGTTGATTTCTATGCCTGCTCATTGACAAAATGAGAGCTAATTTATTTGGTAATGTTATTTTGTCAGGTTGATCTGCAAGCACAGGCAAGGGCTCATAGGATTGGCCAGAAGAGGGACGTGCTTGTTCTTAGATTTGAAACAGTGAGTAATGTCGTTGCAGTTTTTTAGTTTTTAAGTTACAGACAAAATACATAATTTTTGTTAAGAAATCATGCTTTTCTGCAGTAGTCTGTTTTGCATTTTCTGATGCGAGTTGGATTATAGGCCCATGAAAATTATATAATTATTATAAGAATATCTTTCCTTTTCCCCCTATATTTTACTTGAACTGATTGCTGAGGATGAAAGTGATGATGCTCTGGGCAAATATCCAGTAGCTGTCTGTATTGACATTATTTAGACCTGTAGAACCCTGTGCATGGAAAGAAACAACCCTCATTCGTTTTTTAATAGAACCATACCATGCCCAGAAAGAAGCTAAATGATGCAGGGGTAATACAGATAAACAAAGCTAAACCTTTCAACTATCTGTGTACTGATACAAATAACTGCCCATACCTGGGTCTGCATAATCCTGAGAAAGTGAAGTTCAAAGAGTTGCAATCAGAATACTTTTATCCCTAAGTCATCAGACTTGTTCCACTCTTTCTTCTTCAAAGAACTGTTTCTCGTGCACCCCACCTTTTCTCCCACTTTTAAAAGCAATGATATTTCTTCATGAGTAGAGATCCTTATGATTTTGTGACAGCCCATAAAATAAATGCTACTAAGTAGTTGAGGAATAAGTGATCTTCTATCTTTTCACTTATCCCGTGCTCAAATCTCCAAGATGAGGAAAAGCATATGCTTGGGAGTTTCCTTAGAACATTGTCAGCCATATTTTTTAGTGCCCAAGCAAAAAATTGAACTTTGGAGGGAACTTTAGCTTTACTTTAGTGTACGACTTTAATAAACTTGTGATTCTCTGAATCCAATTTCCACATATAGAATTGGCAATATTTGATTTGACGTCTCAAGCTTACAGCACCTCCCATCTGCCTTTGACCAATTATAATTCACTGGTGACACGGTCTACAATCTTATGAGAAGCAAGTTAGATCGTGGGTCTTCAAGTTTGTTTAGGATGTGTGGTATTTTTCTTGAATCATGATTAGATGAGCTTTCTCAGACTACTTTTCTTGTAATAAGGTTCAAACTGTTGAGGAACAAGTTAGAGCTTCAGCTGAGCACAAACTCGGAGTTGCTAATCAGAGCATTACTGCTGGTTTCTTTGATAATAATACGAGGTGAGTCAAATTTATTTAGCTAAAATTTTCTACAGGAATGTGAAAGTGTCTTTTAATGCATGATAGATTAATATTCTGAAGATAATTTCTTGATTTTGTGCCAGTGCTGAAGATCGTAGGGAATACTTAGAGTCTTTACTGCGGGAGTGTAAGAAAGAGGAAGCTGCACCTGTGTTAGATGATGATGCTTTAAATGATGTTTTAGCCCGCAGGTAAATCTTCTGTGATGTTTATAACTGATGAGTCACTGTATATCAGATCCTATGACTGGTGAGCATTGGGAGATTGGTTCTCAGGAGCTTTTATTCTGTTTTTTAGTTTAATTCACTATAATTATAAAATTGTTCAGTAGGTGTGACTTGAAACTTGGCAACAATGAATGAAGCTTTCTGAATGTGTTTTCTAACCTAATTAGAGTGCTGTTATTACCATTCTGTGTCCTGTGAGCCATCTTAAAGACAAGTGCCTAGGCAACCTGTAGTAGGGTATATATTTGTTTCCTAAATATATGTGGCACATTATCTGGGCTGGGAATTTCTTCCTCGGAAGGCCTTCTTTTGACATGCTTGAATTTTAACAGAGACCTATAATCCTTTTCTCCATTTTAATGTCATGGGCTTTCACTAATTTTTCCTGGATGTAATAGGAATAAGTTTAAGTTTATTTTTGTATTGCTATTGTTGATTTTTTTTGGCTCATGGTACTTATTTTTTCAAGTTGAATTATGCCCATTGTCTCTTATGTTGGCAGCGAATCGGAGATTGATGTGTTTGAATCAGTTGACAAGCAAAGGCGGGAACAAGAAATGGTATGTAAGATTAGTGTGTGTACCCAGGATCTTCTGGTTTTGGGCTGCATCAGGTGCTTATATGATTTGTGCTTACTGCTTCTCTAATGAAATGCCTTGGTAAACATTTTAAAATCTGCAGGCAATGTGGAAAAAGCTGGTTGGCAGACACGGGATGGATGGTTCTGAGCCTTTACCTCCCTTGCCTTCTCGCCTTGTTACTGATGATGATTTGCAAGCATTCAATGAAGCAATGAAGATCTTTGATGTAGCAAAGACTGTGTTAACACCTCAAGTTGGTGTAAAGCGGAAGAATGAATATCTTGGGGCACTTGATACTAAACAATATGGAAGAGGCAAGAGAGCAAGAGAGGTTTGTTGATAAAATCTGATTTTGCCATTCTAAACATCTCACTGCATTTTGCTGCATGCCTTTTTTCTGGTTTATTATATTTCAGCAATTCAAGAACCTATAGAGTTTAATTTAGGTTCTCTATGTTTTTTAATTTATGTTTTTTTCACTTTGTTAGGTGAGGTCCTATGAAGAGCAATGGACAGAAGAGGAATTTGAAAAGATGTGTCAGGCTGAGTCTCCTGAATCCCCTAAGGTGAAGGAGGAAGGAACAGAAAAGAACTTGCCAACAGTCATCAGCAGCTCCACAGTAGCTCCTGATAGCACAGAACCTCCTGTTGGTATCCCTCAACCCTCTTCACCCCCTGTACCCTCTCCACACCCTCCACCGCCGTCTGTGGATCCTCCACGGTTACAGCAAAGCAAAGAGGCAACACCACCATCTAAGCGGGGCCGTGGAAGGCCAAGGAGGGCAGATAAATCTCCAATTGCAATGGTGATCCCAGCATCTTCTGGAACAGGGAAAGTGGAGACAGGGTTGCAGAAAGACACAGTGACCAGCCATTCAACAACCTTGGGTCCTGTTTCATTGCCTGGACCTACTGCTGTCAGTGGATCTTTGCAACATGTAGGGATTGCTTCTAGTTCTCAGCCAACCTCGGAGTTCCAACCTGCTCCTCCTGGCTCACAATCTGCATCTGGATGCCCTTCTATATCTGTGCAATCAAGGGGACGAGGCCGAAAGATTCAGAGTGGTGAGCTAACAACCCGGCGTAGGGGAAAGAAACATAATTCAGAGTTAACTGCTGTTGCAGATGGTTTATCAAGTCCTGGTACTGATCGAAAAATAAATGTGCAATCCCAGAGTAAATCTGTGAATCCCATAGGGAGCCAGCCTATCACCATTGATGCAACTGGTTCTAGCATCCAAATTGCTCCTGTTTCTGATTCTTTGCCTAGTTCTGCTGGTGGAACTAGTGATCCTTCTGTTGTAGGGGATTCTTTAAATTTGGTACCAGTCACGTATGAAACATCTGTTCCTGCTGCAATGCAACCCTCCCTCCCCTGTCCTCCAGCACCTATGCAAACTAAAGGGCAGAGCAGGAAAACACAAAGTGGAGTGGTGACCCCCCGTCGTAGAGGAAAGAGACAGGCGGTGATATCACTTCCTGTTCCTACTGGTTTGAATATGAAATCAGATCTTCAATCAGAGGATAACTCTGGTAATTTGTCAGGAAGTAAAGCTGTTTCAATGAGAAGTAAACAAGATATCGTGCATCAGGAAATGTCAAATGCGATTCAGGAGCAACCGCATGGTGTTGGTGGACCTGCTGATGTTTCTGGTCTGGAAAAAAAATCCCTTGAGCAATCAGATAATGCTGTCCAGCACCCACTTCCAACAAGCTCGTTGTTGTTGCATGATATCAGTGGCATATCTTCTGGTAAGAACTCTCTTTTTTCGCTATGTTTGAAATTGATGCACTTCTGAAAGTGAAGGTCTGTGATATTGCCTTCTAAATGTGATTTGAATGTCACTTTTACAGTTCCTGCTTCTCTACAAGTTCCAAGTGCTACTTCATCTGAAGTTGCTTCAGAGTCGAGGGAGGATTTATCTGGAAAAAACTCTTCAAAAGGTGGGGCACTTCCAACGTTGACTGTATCAAGTAAAACTGTTGTTGAGGTGATCAAGAACCAAAATTCGGTGGACAAAGCTTGTACCGATATATCAACTTTGAAGACTGCATCTCAAGCTGCTGGCTCTGTAGCTGACTCTCTTCGTGGTTCGACTGCAGTGGAAGATACCAATAAAATGATGCAGCCTGTTCCTGGGGCTATAGCTCCTGGGTCTCAGTCAATTTTTACTGACCCATCTGTTGCTGCACCTTATCAATTGACCCCTGCTCAGGCTCCAGAGTCTGTTCCCATGAAAAGACAAGGTCGTAAAACTCTTAGCAGAGGAGAAGCACCTAGGCGCAGGGGAAAGAGACAGGCTTTGGGATTATCTGCAATTCCTGATGGGTCTGTTGGCCTAGATCCAAATTTAAATCAGCAATCTCATAGCCAACCTAGGGAAATGAGAGGAAGCAAAACCGTTGACCCAAGTAGTAAGCAAGACACTGATGCTAAGGAATTGACTGAGATTATCCAGACATCTGCATCTGAGGTCCCATCTGTGGGTGGTTTGGCTAGTCTGGATCCAAAACGAAAAGAAACATGTACAAACCCAGTTTTTGGACGAATTCAGACTGCTGTAAATGATGTTGCTCGTGTCATGAAGGAGATTTTCTCTGAAACTTGCTCAGCAAAAGCTAAAGCTGGTGAATGTTCTGGGATTGAAGCTAGGGATAATACTATGCCTATATCCAGTAACATTGCAGGGGAGGTGCGAAGCCAAATTTCAAAAGATAAAGCATGTCCAGAGATGCCAGCTTTGGAAATAGTCCCTCTGGGTTTGGACATTCCCATCAATGAGAATAAAAAGCAGCCTGCAACAGGAATTGATGCAACTTTTGAAGGTGACACTGAGATTTTCTCTGAAGCAGTCCCATCCAAAGATAAACCTTTTGACCATTGTGGTAGTGAAGCTATGAATGCTTCTATTGTAGCTGTATCTAGTAACAATGATGCAGAGGTTGTCCAAAACCCAGGTTCAGAGGACAAAACATGTCCAGAGATGCCAACTTTGGCAACAGCACAACTGAGTTTTGACTTTGTAATCAATACACATGAGGACCAATTTGAAAATGGAAATGACGCAAAAGATAAAAGTGACAAGGAGATTACATCTGAAACGTGCTCATCTAAAGCTGGTGTACCTTTTGAGAGTAAAGGTAATGATGATCCTATTATGGCTGTAGCCAGTGAACCTGTTCAAGAGGTGTCCCATAATCAAAGTGCAGATGAGAAAACCTATCCAGATATTCCGACTTTGGAAACTGACCCTCCTGGTTCTGACATTCTAATGAAAAAGCATAAGGAGTCCTGGACTGAAAGTGAAGCAAAAGTTATGGGTGACAAGGAGATATTCTCTAAAACTTTCTCATCAAAAGCTAAAGCTGGTGAGTCTTCTGCGAGTGAAGGTATCAATGCTTCAGTTATATAATAATTATCTTATGCGTGCAATTAGTTACATTTTTATATTTGTGTTGTCTATGAGATCCTGTGTTATTACGATGTAACAATTTGATCGCTAAGGGGGATGTCCTTCTGATGATGCAGTTACCCATATTGCAAAAATACAAAATTCAGATGATAAAGCCTGTCCTGATTTGACAACTTTGGAAATTGACCCACTTGGTTTTGACATTCCAATCAGCCAGCCTGAAGACCAGTATAGGACTGAAAGTGATACGAAAGTTACAGTTGACAAGGAGATTTCCTCTGAAACGTTCTCATCTAAAGCCAAAGCCGTTTACTCTGTGAGTGACAATAAGAATGCACCTGTTACAGCTTTATCCAGGAGCACCATCATGGAGGTGGTCCAAAACCAGAGTGCAGTGGTTAAAACTTGTCCAGAGATGTCTACATTGGGAACAGCCTCTCTGGGTTTTGACATTGAAATTAACAAGCATAAAGAACAGTCTGAGACTGAAAGTCATGCAATTATTGAAGGTAACAATGAGATTATCTCAGAAACCTGCTCAACAAAAGCTATAGCTGGAGATTATCCTAGTAACGAAGGTGTGGATGGAGAAATTAAGGGTGACAATTCTCCTTTCTCTTGTGACCATCAGGCCTTACAGACTGAAGCTTCCAAACCTGAAAGTAAGATTGATGATGGGTCTGCTGAGACCATGGGTAATTTAAGAGAGCCAACACAGCATCCTGATGACAGAACAATGATGGGAAGTACCTCAGAGATCAGTTGTACAGATCAGTTCTATGCAGGCCAAAAGAAGGATGTTCATGCTCAGGAGTTACTTTTGCCTGACAGTGATTGCACAGGTGTCGTGCCACATTCTGATAGTACTGAGAATAATTTTGGAAACTCAAAATTACCTTCATCAAATGATTCTCCAAAATCATCTTTTGTTCATGCAATATCCATGAATGATTGTGATAC
The DNA here is from genome assembly GCA_026122585.1 of Anacardium occidentale. Taxonomy (NCBI): domain Eukaryota; kingdom Viridiplantae; phylum Streptophyta; class Magnoliopsida; order Sapindales; family Anacardiaceae; genus Anacardium; species Anacardium occidentale. Next base: position 540,190 of record JAJEJH010000063.1, on the reverse strand, counting down.
TGTTGATCATGACAGAACAAGCCCACTTGTTGTCATTGCAACAGAACCTCCTAGCTTAAGTGAGCCTTCCTCAAAAGAGTCTCTAGAAACTTCTCTTCTTGCTGTTAGCAGCATTGAGGCTTCCTCAATTCTGACATGTGATCAAATTGCTGTTTCTAAAGATAGCGGGGTAGTGCCAGGAAACTTGTGTGAGGAGTTGAGTCCGCCTTCATCAGCACTAGCAATTGAGGAAGATAAGATTGAGGGCTGCCCAGAGAAAGATTCTGTTTGCAACTTGGTGGTACTAGATAATTCGAAGGGGTCTGAAGCAGTTAATAAAAAGAATGTTTTTCAGAGTGGTGATGCTTTACCAGAGAGCTTATCTTTGGATTTGGGTCTGCCTTCATCCGCTGAGATTGAGGAAGAAAAGATTAATGATTCAACTCAGCAGGATATAGATAGCAGCTTTGTGGTGGCCCTGGATGAGTTAAAAGGAAAAGGGTCAATAGTTGAAGCAGATGACCGTATTAATGTTTCTCAGGGTGGCAGAGCTTTGGATCTGCCTTCATCCTTGGTGACTGAGAAAGGACAGATATATGGTTCCTCTGAGATGGATACAGTTGGCAACTTAGTGTCAGCAGAGGATTCAAAGTTTTCTGTAGGTGATGCAGGTGTCCAAATTTATGTTTCTCAGGGTGGTAATGTCATACCGGAGACCTTATCAAATGACATAGATCTGTCTCCATCCTCCATGGTGACTGAGGAAAAAATTGAGGGATTGTCTGGAAAAGATCCAGTTAGCAGCTTGGTGTCAGTGGAGGTTTCAAAAGGTTCTGTAAGTGACTTTATGCCAGAGAACTTAACAAAGGACTTAGATCTGGTTTCATCATCCATGGTGATTGAGGAGGAAAAAATTGAGGGATCCTCTGAAGAAGATCCAGTTAGCAGCTTAGTGTCAGTGGAGGATTCGAAAGGTTCTGTAGGTAAAGAAGGTTTACAAAATGATGTTTCTCAGGGTAGTAATGTAATTTCAGAGAACTTACCAAGGGACTTAGATCTGCCTTCATCCTCCATGGCGATTGAGGAAGAAAATATTGAGGGTTCCTCTGGAAAGGTTCCACTTAGCAGCTTGGTGTCAGTAGAGGATTTAATAGGTTCTGTAGGTGAAGCAAATAATCAAATGAATGTTTCTTTGGGTGCTGGGGCTGAGCAAGAGAACTTATCTGATAATTCGGGTCTGCCTTTACCCTCCAGGGTGATTGAGGAAGAAAAGATAGATGGTTCCTCTGAGAAGAATCTAGTTAGCAACTTAGTACCAGCTGGGGATTTGAAAGCTTCCGTAGGTGAAACAGGTGAACAAATTGACATTGCTCAGCCAGAGACATTATCTAAGGACTTAGATCTGCTTTCATCCCCCATTGTGATTGAGGAAGAATTAATTGAGGGATCCTCTAAAAAAGATCCAGGTAGCAGCTTAGTGTCAGCAGAGGATTCAAAAGCTTCTTTAGATGATGCAGGTGAACAAATTTATGTTTCTTCAGGGGCTGGGTTTATGCAAGAGACCTTATCTGAGGATTTGGGTCTGCCTTTATCCTCCTTGGTAGTTGAGGAAGGAAAGATAGATGATTCCTCTGAGAAGAGTATAGTTTACAACTTAGTGTCAGGGGAGGATTCAAAAGCTTCTGTTGGTGTAGCAGGTGATCAAATTGATGGGATTGAGGAAAAACTTGAGGGATCCCGTGAAAAAGATCCAGTTAGCAGCTTAGTGTTAGTGGAGGATTCAAAATGTTCTGTAGGTGAAGCAGGTGAACAAATTGATGTTTCTCAGAGTGGTAACATCATGCCAGAGAACTTATCGAAGGACTTAGGTCTACCTTCATGTTCTATGGTGATTGACGAGGAAAAACTTGAGGGGTCCTCTAAAAAAGATCTTGTTAGTAGCTTGGCGTCAGTGGAGGATTTAGAAGGTTCCGTAGGTGAAGCTGGTAATAAAATAGATTTTGCTTCGGATGTTGGGGTTGAGCAAGAAGCTGTTTCAGTAGACTTGGGTCCGCCCACATCTTCCATGGCAGTGGAGCACGAAAAGACCGAGGTTTTGTCTGAGAAGGATCCAATTCTCAGCTCAGTGTCACAGCAGGAGTTAGGAGGCGTCAAAGCTGAAGCCTGTCGTCAATTGGGTGAGGAAGTTGGGCCAGAAAATGTGTCAGAAGATGCAACACCACCTCCTCCATCTTCCTTGGAGATGGTGGAAGAGGAGACTGAAAACCAAACTGAGAAACGACCCAGTTAGCAGTTCAGTAGCAGCGTAGGAATCAAGTGGTTCTGAAGCTACTTAAAAAATATGAAGGTAGGGTTCCTGTATGAATTTCATTGAATTTCTTGCAACTTGTAACTTCTTTTACAAGGGCTAAGTTGGTGCATTCAGATATATAATTACACTATTGGCCCTGTAAATAATTCTAATGCAAGAAACAAAATTTCTTTTATCCTAGGTCAAAAGGCTTAATCTTACAGAGTCTCACCCTTAAATTTTTAAAATTCACTCATTCATGAAACATATTTTTTTTATGTAGAAGATACCTCATTCAAAATAATAATAATAATAAAATTTATAATAAATGTAAAATATTATTTAATAAAATATTTAAAATAATAAAAAAATTTTAAATTTAATGCAAAAATTTAGAAAGTTGGAACCATCACTAGTAGTATTGACGGTGGTAATTTTTGAAAACTGAATTGAATAATTGAAAAGGCCATCTATTTTGATTATTGGTTAAATCTAATCAATTCTTTTATTGGAGGCAATTAGATCTTATTGTCTAAAATTTTGATTGAAGAGGTTAAATCCAGTAACTTCTTTAAATCTTTTGGATTGAAAATAATTAGTGAGAGCAAAGTCAATTATTTTCGAGCATTATTTTTTATGAAGACAGATAAATTTAGTTGTATTTGTCAGAATAAGAGTGATTAGATCTAACCATTTTTATAAAAAAAGTTAGTCAAATTTGATAAAAAAGCTAATTAAGTGGCTTTCTTTTATCACATGGTTTAGTTTTTAGGAGCCACTGTCATTGGTTGGGGTGTTTGCTTTTTCAATTTTGTTAAAATTTTTCTATTTTTAATATTTTTATTAAATATAAAATTATTATTATTTTTTTTTTAATTTTTATTTAACATGATAAAAATATTCTTATGACTGTTAATAATTAATAGTTGATAGTTAAATTTAATCATTAATTTTGATTAATATATGAATATTTGGTTTTTTTAAAAATTAAAAGATAAAATTTTGTTAGTTAGGTTTTAACTGTATATTAATTGATTGATTTTTGGATTGAATATAAGATACTAATTTTATATTTGTTTCGTGTTAAAGGTTTATTAAATGTTTGTTTGTTTCTTTTTTATTTTACCGAAGACAAAATGACCTTATTTTACAGAGCAAAAAATGTTTATATGATAAAATCTAACTAAATTATCGAAAAGTTTTTTTTCTCAAAATCGAAACTCCAAGCAATCCAATGGTTTTTTTTTTTTTCATTTTTCATCACCAATTTATCATTTCATTTTTTAATTTGTTGGTGACACTTCACATCGATGATCTAAATAGATTTGGATTTGAATTAAATTCAAATTAATACTAGCTTAAGTTAGATTCGGTTTGAAAGAGTTAAGTTTGAGTTTGACAAGTTCTTCTTAAATCAATCCAAGTTCAATTAGCTTGAGGGGATTCGAGTTCAAATTCAATTATAATATTGCAACAAGCTTAAACTGAGCTTGATTTGATGCTATAGCTTAAACCAAGATTAATTGGTTTGTATTAATTAAAATGACATTATTTGAATGATTCAAATTAAAATTTTCTAAGCTCATGGGCTTGACAAGTCAAACGTTTTCAAACTTAATCTCGAGTTAAACAGTTTAAACTCCTTTAGGTTTGAACTTGTCTAAGTTAAGTTTATTTCAAGTTCAATCAAACTATGTTAAAGTTGATTGACAATCAAGTTAAAGTCAACTTAATTCGAATCTATCACTCAACCCTCTTGAGATAAAAAAAATCTTATTAATTTATCGATTTTATATCATAACAATCTTTACAATGATTTCTTTTGATATCTATTATTTTTGTTGTAAAGAAAATCTTGAACTTATAATTATATAACAAATTTTTTTAATTTGTCGTATGATATTAAAACTCAGTCTTAATTAAATTATGAAAAAAAAAAAACATATTTGACTAATTCTATTTTGCAATACAAAATATTAAAATTATTATTAATATTGTTGTATTTTTTAAAATGTATTATCAACGATATGATATATTACACTCTTATATATGTAATTCGTATTTTTGTGCATGCAAATTTTATAATCATATTTTTTTGAATCTAATTAAATAATGATATATAATCTGTATATATAAAATAAATACAAAAGTTATGCACACATCATTTTAATGATAAAAATATTAATAAAATTGTTTTTTTTTTACACACGACATAGAGAATTAGAGGTCCAATTTTCTTGTGATTTTGATAAAGATATCGAAGAAATCATTTTTAAAGGCCAAATGGTTATGTCCAACCCAATGTTTGATAAATTAATAGATTTTCGTGTTTAAGTTTGAAAAAATCAAAATTTTATTTTCTATTAAATTTATTAGTAAATTTTGTTAAGTTTTTCATAACATTATTGAAAAAATAAAAATACCTAAAACTAAATAATACTCTGTGCTTAAAATTTTATTAAATATTTTTATACTATAATTTTAATTAAAGATAATAAAAAAAATTTACTAATACAAATATAAATAAGAGTATTAATGATATATAATTATATGTTTGGAAATAAACTTAAATTTTGAAAATAGGGCTTTAATAAAATTTTAGAAGGGTTTTGAAATTTACAAAAAAGTTTAGGGTGTCTTTTTAATTTTAAATTTAAATATATTTTTTAATAGTTTTAAAATGACAATTATATGTTGAAGAATATAATAAATCAGAAATATAAATGTTATATTATAAATTATTAAAATATAAATAGTTATAATATATAAATTAAATATAATAATTTCTAAAATAAGATAAAAAAATTATATTTTAGTTTACCTTTAGAAAATTAAAAAAAATGACATTTACACTCTAAATACAACCTTATCATAATATTTATATAAAATAATATAAATACCCTTTAATTGTTAAATATAAAGGATTTTAATATAGTTTTTTGAAATTTTAAAGGTACAATTTATTCCATTAAACTTTGGGTGAGAAATAAACATTTGGCCATAAGGTTGAACAGATTCAGGCACGTTTCCTTTCACATGGTAGTAGGGTTGGATACGAAGAGAACCGAATACAAATGCGAGTATCTTCATGTTCATGTTGTTTGTTTTCCTGGTGCAGCTCATGTTCGGTTCAGATTCAGTAAATAGGGTTTGTTGGTGTTCACGATTCGTATTCGTGCGAACGAAAAAGTCTCATATTTGTTAGCAGGCTCGCTACTATAGATGACGAACTTTAGCAGCAAGCAACACAACTTCTTCTTCGTTGCGACTATAAACAGTCAAATTACGATCGAGATGGGACAGAAAACAGGAGAAAACAGATGGGACTAACCAAACGGGTGTGTGTGTGCTTTGACTCAATCGACTTCCCAAGACCGACAGAGAGAAGGAGGAAAGGAAAGGAAGTCTGAGACAGTCTTCCAAAAAAAACGACGACGAATACTACCAAGTCTGAAAGGGACAAACAGTTCGGTTTGAATCGAATTGTTTGTTTCTTGGTTCGAATTCGTGTTCGTTTTGACCGAACATTCACCACACATGCTCGTATTCGTATTCAATTCGCGTGAGGCCTGTGCCATTTTGCTGACGAACGAAGTGAGCTCGAAAACGAGTCCAAACATATTCGCTTCGAATCTAACCCTACATGGTAGTTTAATTTCACGTGGCCAAGGAACATATTCCCACCCAAGGTCTCATTCAAAGACAAATTTTTACCATTTAGCTTTTAAAATCCAAACATTCACTTGTTAACTAAAATCAATAATTAAATTTATCGATCAACAGTTGAATTTTAATAATCAAAAATTATTTATGTTATTTTAATAAAAATTTAAAAATAATAAAATAAATAAAAGTATAAAATCTTATTTAAATATTACAAATATTCAAAAAAATATAAATTTTTTTTAAAAATATATTAAAAACATGAAAAGAATTTTAAAAATTTTAAAAATTAAAAATAGCCATCATTGTAGGTGTCGGTGGAAACAATTATATCTAGCCATTTTCATTAACAAAATCAATACAAAAAATAAAAAATAGTAGATATTGGTCCTATTGATCGTTTTCAATCATGTGCATTTGTAAAAGTAGTTAAATCTAGTTGTCTTAGAACTAAGTAGCCGTTTGATCACGTGATTTTATCATTTACAGATATTACTGTTGGTGATGTTGTGTAAATTGTAATTATTTTTTTAAAATTTTATAAAATTTATAAAATTTTTATTTTTGAATATCTTTTTATAATTTTATTATAATTTTTTTTAAATAAAAATATTTAATTATTTTATAAAAATATTAATAAAATTAAATGAAAAAGTAATAAAAAAGGGGTGATTGAGTCTTTAAAAGTCAAAGAAAGTGTACTGTCGGGGGGAATAAGTCCGTTGGCCCCTTCACGTTGAACGATCAAACAGTGACCCAGCCAAGTCAAGCCAACGACAACCAAGACAGCGAGCAAGAATCATGGCGAAGCATGTGGTTTAGATTGACGAGAACAAAAAAATGTGTCTTTATGAGGTGATAATTGCAGTATAAAATAATTTAGAATAAATCTCGGCAACGCCAACCCACCATTGTGGACTTCCATTGACAAATACCAACTTTCTTCTTCTTCATAACATTCACACTTGCCCACATCTACTCATTCTTCTTCATGGAGACTACTACCTGTGCGATGGTGAGTCAGATACTGCTGCTATGCTTCTTTCTTGACTTGATTCTACGTTTTTAATGCTGTTATTCCTTTAGTAACTAGTAATCCTTCCTTGATTCTACAATTTTAATCCTAATATATCACTTGCTTGCTAACCCCAATTTTGTTCTTGTTCTTTTCCTTACTGGTAATTCTTCCTTCTTTTTTTATTATTTTTTTTGCGCTTTGTTGGATGGAAAATGTAGTGACAATTCCGTAAAGCTGAGTCTTCTTGTGTTTTTTAATTTGTAAAGCTGATTCTTCGTTTTTATCTTTTGCTTTGTTGATTACGATAAAAGGGGAAGTTAAGTTCTTTTATTTGTAAGAGATTTTCTGTTTTCTAGTTGTTTTGCAGTTTAATTCGTCTTCCTTGGTTTTCTTACTAACCAAATAGCTACTCCTTCAATGTCCTAATATGGGATTTATGGAGATCAGGAGATTTTTCAAATTTATTGTCTGTTTGATGACGAAGCCATTTATCGCTGTGTTTTGTTTTTTAAAGCTTGCTTGTTGCTCAAAAATGGCAAGTGGAGAAAAGAGGAAGAATTCAACCCTAATTTGTGTTCCAATTATGGGGGATACAGTAGAGAAGATGTTGGTTGATACGGGTAAGGCAAAGGCTAGTGGTGCTGACCTTGTGGAAATCAGATTGGATAGTCTTAAAAGTTTCAGCCCTCCTGAGGATCTCAAAACCGTAATCAAAGATTGTCCTTTGCCAACTTTGTTCACCTACAGGTTTTTCACTCTGAATTTTCACGCTTATTCAATTCATTATACTTCATTGATCTGGAGATGATTAAGAGCTCTGAATCCCAGTTTAACTTTATCAAATCTACTGTAATGTACTTTTTTAATTAATTATGAGCTTAAAAGTTATGAAAGTGGAATGATTTATTGATTCTTTGCTTTTCTTTAGTTTTTATTCTTTCATAGCCCCTAATATGCTCTTTTTGTGATTATTCTAAGTTTTCAAAATCATGCTGCAGCTGATTCTCATATATATATTGTACAGCTTTTGTCCTTCTGAGAGTCTGTTGTGGGCATCTGGTCCGCTGCTGTAACTCTTTTTGTCATCAATACATATAATTTGTTTTCTATAAGAAAAAAAGGAAGAACCATGCTGTGATTGTGTTCCAGTAGAACTGTGAACACCTTTAAGGTTTAGGTTTTGACATTTGCTCTTCTAAAATTGGGGTTTGGAAATTTTGGTTTGACTCTAACAAAATGTTTGGTAACTCTTGCTGCACCATTTTTAAAGAGATTGTGGTTTTTAAATAACCTTTAGATTTTCAAGCTTGGACCTCTCTGATTTTTTGTGCTTTTCTGTTTAGACCAAAATGGGAAGGCGGTCTATATGATGGTGATGAAAAAGAGCGATTGGATGTGTTACGATTAGCCATGGAGTTGGGAGCTGATTATATTGATGTTGAGCTTCAGGTTGTTTCTTAGTTAATATGTTAACTCTAAATGGTTTATTTTTGCTCTGATCTTCTTCTGGAAAATGCTTATAATATAATCCTGACTGGAACATGTTATGATGTTTGCTTATAAAGGCTTGAGTGCCAGTAGAAATTAACATGGTTCAGCATGTGAATTGTACACATTAATTGATGCACGCAGTTCTTGCCTTGCTATGAGAGTTGCTTGTCAGCTTCATAATAATACTTGAGCTACATTATATATCCTGAATTTGAATGCACTTCATTTTATATATTTTCCCTATTTGTTTGTGAAGGCTGCTCGTGAGTTCAACAATTCCATATGTGGGAGGAAGCCTGCAAAGTGCAAAGTCATTGTTTCTTCTCATAACTATCAGTGCACTCCATCAGCTGAAGATCTTGGTAATCTTGTGGCAACGATACAAGCAACTGGAGCTGATATTGTGAAAATTGCTACCACTGCTTTGGACATAACTGATGTGGCTCGCATTTTCCAGATAACCATGCATTCCCAAGTAAGCCATGAACGTGGTGCTGATTCTTACTGATATTTAAGCTTTTTCTATAATATTTTCTGGTTGAGTTTAAATCTAAATCGCTTTTTTGTTGCGACTACTGTATAATGCTGACAGAAGATTTAAGGCTAACTGGTATATTAGATGGTAAAGTGACCTACTGTAAAAACAATGATTATTTTCCTTGTACTTGTGTTGATATTAATAACAGCAGCAATTTAACTAGTTAATGCTGATTATATGAGTTGAATTGTAGATGTTTGTTCACAGTAATTGAAGCTTTGGTTTAAGAAGAGGTCCTCAGTGTTGAATAAGTTGCTCAGGTGAAAAGTCCTTACGAAAATTATTTTTTCATCTTATAAGTTGTAAGAAACGCTTTATATTTTGAAGTGCTGGTTTTTTAGATTGGACATTGTTTAACCTACAAAAAACATGGAATATATAAACATCTGCTGTGGAGTTGTATGATAAACATCTGCTATGGAGATGCTGTACAACTCTGACCAAAATTATTTGCAATAATGATAGCAAACGGTGTATGATTGATCAGCGGTCCTTTGTCAAACTTTACAGGATTTGTTGGCGTGGCTCTCTATTATTTTTTACAGTTTTATTTCTATGTGATATTCACTATTAGTTAAAACTACTGGATGTTTAACTTTAGCATTTTATGATTTTAAGATGATTTATGTGACCAGACTGTGTGTGATATCTTCCTTCCTGAATTTCCAGGTTCCGGTTATTGGACTTGTCATGGGTGAAAAGGGTTTGATTTCACGGATACTTTGTGCAAAATTTGGTGGTTATCTCACTTTTGGTACCCTTGAAGCTGGAATTGTTTCCGCTCCTGGTCAACCAACAGTCAGAGATCTTTTGGATCTATACAATTTTAGACAATTAGGACCCGATACAAAAGTATTTGGGATTATTGGGAAGCCTGTTGGCCACAGCAAATCACCGATTTTGTATAATGAGGCATTCAAGTCTGTTGGTTTCAATGGGGTTTATGTTCATTTGTTGGTGGATGATGTAGCAAAATTTTTCCAGACTTACTCATCCAGTGACTTTGCTGGATTCAGGTCAGTTTCTTACATAGGATTGCTGTAAAGAAAGCATAATGTGTTAATGCTGTGGGTTTCATCTTTCTTTGATTTCAGCTAAGTTTTTCATATTGTGAATAATTTGGGAATTTACTTATTATGTTTGGTCATGTGGTGTAAACAGCGTTATATACTGTGAATTGTTATGCGTAAATTTCAAACTTACAATTTAAACCAAAACTTATGCGGAGCCTATCAAAAATTTTTAAATCTCTTTGGAAGAAATTCATAATGTAATTATATTTAGGGTTTCTCATTTTATTTAGGAAAATTTTTATATTATTTTATTTATGTATTTTAATTAAATAAGTATCTTATTTTATTTAGATTTTCTTATTTGGAAATATAATCTTATATAGGGATTTTAGTTAGATACTGATTTCTTATAGGATAAATGTTAATGGCTTATATAAGTGGTTTAAAAATTCATTATATTTTAGGTTGTTCAAACAATTTTTTAAAATTATTCAAATACAATGGAGATTCGTTCTCTGTAATCGTTTGTCGATTATTCTCTTGGGTCATTCGTCGATCCTCAATTATTTGTCAATTGTTATTTTTTAATCGTTAGTTGATTATTTCTTTGGATTGTATGTCGATCTTGATCGTTTGTCGATCTCAAATCGTTAGTCAATTGTTCTTTTGAGTCGTGTGTCGATCGAATTCTATCATTCATGTTCTACATCAATTTGGTATTAATGTGAGTCTTATATTAATTTGGTATCAAAGCTTCAATTCGATCTCCGTTTTTGTTGTTTGCTTCAATCATTAATTGATTGTTTTTTGTTGGTCGTTAATCGATGGAGAATTATTTGTAGTTTAACTCTTTGAAGCCGAGTTCTTTTTAACTAGGGGAGAATGATACGAGACCCATCAAAGATTTTTGAATTCTATATTATAGAAAGAAATTCATAATGTAATTATATTTAGAGTTACTTCTTTTATTTAGATTATTTTATTTAGGAAAATTTTCATATTATTTTATTTAGGTATTTTTAATTAGATAAGTATCTTAGTTTATTTAGATAGTATTGACGACATACACAAGTGATTTAAAAATTCATGATATTTTAGACAATTTCGACAATTTTTTGAAATTATTCAAAAACAATAAATATTTGTTCTTTGTACACGTTCGTCAATTATCTCGAGTTATTCGTCAATCCTCAATCGTTTGTTGATTGTTATCCTTCAATCGTTAGTTGATTATTCCCTTGGATTGTGTGTCGATCCTAATCGTTCATTAATCTCCAATTGTTAGTTGATTGTTCTTTTGGGTTTTGTGTCAATCAAATTCTATTCTTCGTGTCCTAAATCAGTGTGGTATCAAAAGTGTCCTACATCAAAAACCCTCTCAACCATTGTTTGCGAAGAATTTAATCAGGAGACTTCTTATTTACTTGCAAAAGATCTTACATGGCTAAGCTAGCTGGCATATGCAAGTTTTATGTATTGTATATGTTGACAGAATTATTTTGCAATTTAGAACTCACTATGAGACAGATTTGAAATATGAGTTAATGTGCCTTCATTGACAATGCAGTTGTACAATTCCTCACAAGGAGGCTGCAGTGAAGATCTGCGATGAGGTTGATCCAGTTGCAAAGGTAACTATGTTCTTTTCATGATTTAATGATGGCTGACAATATAATCACATTGAATGTAGTTGGTAAAACCTTTAATTCTTTTTGTCATACCTATCCATGATTGGTTTCCATGATCAAATCACAGTCAATAGGAGCTGTTAATTGTATTGTAAGGAGTGATGGGAAGTTATTTGGTTGCAATACAGACTACATTGGTGCTATTTCTGCTATTGAGGATGGACTAAGAGGTCTCTGTTGTGCTTCTTTAAAAAAATGTTTATGTTTGCCCTTGATTTTTTTAAAGCTGTTGAAGACCCTTTACTTTCTTTCACAGGTAAAAATAATGGTAGTGGCATAGTTGGTTCACCTTTAGCGGGTAAGTTATTTGTGGTCATTGGTGCTGGTGGTGCTGGCAAGGCACTTGCATATGGTGCAAAAGAAAAGGGAGCAAGGGTTGCGATTGCCAATCGCACATTTGGTAATATTTTAGATTTGGTTTGCTTCACGATATGCTTAATTTTAAATTTTTTTATTTATACATTGCATTCTTGTGAACATCTGGGTTCTTCTTTTAACATGTCTAGACCATTTTCTGGTGCAAGCATATCGTATTTATCTATATGCTCATGAGCATTACGTCTAATGACTGATAACTGTGGTTATTAAAAGAAGCAATTCTTTGTACTACAACATAAAGGTGGCATTTTTATTACTTCTGCAAAAAGGTCAAAATTTTTAATGGGACTCTAGTGGATGTTTCCTATTTTATAAAAGACAGTTTTTATCAAGTAGCAGAAGATATCTTCCTCTTCTTTTGTTTTAATATATATAGTTCTATGTTTCTTATCAGAAAAATAAAAACATCTCTTCCTATTTCATTTGAGATGATAGGACTTTAGAAGTTCTCTTTGGGATTCATGAAATAAAGTTATGTGCAATCTTTATATATTATGCAGTTCATTTATAATATTTTTTTCGTGATTATATTGTGCAGTTAAAAAGGTAGGTTAAAAGCACTTGGAAGTGTGAAACTTCATTAATGCCCTTCAAATAAGGAAAATTTTTCTGAATTTGTAAGAGATAGTTGTTGTTTCACATCTTTAATTATTGAATTAACAAAAATAAGGGATGCTTGATGATATTTATAAATTCTTGGGGGACGTCAGTTAATTCACACTGAAACATATGCTAGATCTAGTGCATTGATCATTGATATAGTCTTCTCTGTCCTGCTGCTTGACATAAAACATCAGTAACGTATAATTACACTTGACCTCTTTTTCCTTTTCCCTTTCTTTATTAATGCTGAGATTGGGCAAGATTTCTAGTTATTTATATGATTTATTAGCTTGATATGAATTTTGCCAGAACGAGCCAAAGAACTTGCTGAGATTGTTGGAGCAGATGCTTTGTCCCTTACTGATCTGAATAACTTCCGTCCAGAGGATGGTATGGTTCTTGCAAACACAACATCTATTGGGATGCAACCAAAAGTAGATGAAACACCTATTTCTAAGGTTTGCCTTTATCTCATGTCTTTCGACTATGATGTGCTCTTTTCTGAAAGAAGTTCTGAAGCTGATTTTACCGTTTATCCATACAATCAAATAGCCATTAATATAATTGGGTATTTTAAGAACAATTATATTGTTAAAGTCTATTTTTTTTTCCTTCAACAAAATGCTAGAAAGATTGCAAATTGTTGACCACAATAGAGAAAGATACTATAGAGAAAAATGAAAAAGAAACATGGAGACCATGATCCAAAAAAATAACAAAGAAAGAAGTGAGGGAATGTAAGTTGGAGGAGCCTCGGGGATGGAGTGGTTAAAAGTGAATTGAGATGGTCAGGAGAACTAGGCTAAAACATAATGAGAAAAAGGATGTTGAATCTTTGCAAGTGAAAGGCTAAGAGGCAATTATTGCTGTTCAAATGTTAAATTAAACTTATATATGGAGGCATCATAATTAACTGACATTATGCTTCGGTAGGATGTTTTGAAATATTACTCGCTCGTTTTCGATGCTGTTTATACCCCCAAAGTAACCAGACTCTTGAGAGAAGCCAATGAATCTGGAGCCACTACTGTTTCTGGGTTGGAGATGTTCATTGGACAGGCATACGAACAATATGAGAGGTTCACTGGATTGCCTGGTATGATAAATGCATCTAGGTTAAATAAATACAGCATGCTCTTGTACTATGCTCTCTTTCTTTAAAAGGTTTTATTAGTTGATATATTTATACCATTATCTATGTTCTCAACTTGCAGCACCCACAGAGCTGTTCCGGAAAATCATGTCAAAGTACTAATAAGGTATTTTTGGCCAATCCATTGCATCTGTGAATTTGGATAAAGGCATTTCTTTGCTTTGGTGTATATCTTTTTAGTTTATTGCCGACATATTTTTTCATATGCAAGAATAGTTTGTAATTTCCTTGATTGATGTCACTAGAGGAATTTTCAGGACATTTAGATTAGTGTCTTCCGAATAATTGTTGAATTTTGACAGTATTGGTGACTAACATTATTCATGGCAATGCAGGGCACCCGGTTCTCTTGGTGGATGGAGCATTGGCAATTTGTGTTTCAAGTTTCTCTTTGCTAAGAAGGACCATATCCTTCGTTTTCAATTTAACTCCCCACTCCCTAGTATTTTCTCTTCTTCTGGTTGGGTCTTGTACAACTTTAGGATATGTGTGTAATCATATATGATGTCTACCTGGGTATGTCCTCTTGACTAGTTGTATCCTTATATTTTTATAATAAAATTGTGTCTCCTGTTTTCAGAGTGTTGCTATTAGATGGTTGTCCTCCACCCTCATCTGATTCTTGTTTTCGAGTGTAACTGCTGCGAAAAGAAGGAAACATTTCTACACAAGTTTCAGTTTTGGTTTTCGTTTTTAGTTGAAACAAGGAGATTTTGAGTAAAATTCGAAAGGAGCTTCAGGTTATGACGAGACATCTCTACGTTAGTTCCAATTCTCTGAAACAAATTTCGTCAGAAAGCCCAAAAGTCCAGTGCTCGGATAGCATATTATAAGAGCTTCATTTTGCTTGTTCCCATACTTTCCAAAAGCATCTTTGGTAACTTGAAAACCTACAGAGTGCGCAAATAGCAGCACAAAAAACAGCTTTACACGGTCAAAGACTGAGGCAAAATAAAGAATCCGCTGAACATCAGTTAATGCAAAGTGAACAATCTTTCCCAAAATCCAGAACTTCAATGAAATGACATGCACTCAAGTTTGTATCGTACGACTTCAAAGATTGTTTTGCTTGCAAGGCTTGGTCGCATTGCCTGTGCCCGCGAACTGTTCGATAATATGCCGGAAAGAGATGTTGTCTCTTGGAATGCAATGTTATCAAGTTATACTCAAATGGGTCTTTACCCAGAGGCACTTTCCCTTTTCCATAAAATGAGAGTCTCCAACATCAATCCTGACCAATTCTCCTTAACTTCAACTTTAAACGCTTGTGCGGGCCTAAATGACATTAAAAGTGGCGCTAAATTGCATGCTTTAGTCCTTGTTTCTGGGTACCAATCTTCATTACCAATTAATAATTCGCTTGTTGACATGTATGGTAAGTGTTTAGAACCTTGTAGTGCAAATAAAGTGTTCAAGGAAATGAATGAAACGAATGAAGTTACTTGGTGTTCTCTGTTATATGCATATACAAATTCTGGTCAGTTTAATTTGGCAAATGAAGTTTTTTGTGTGATGCCAAATAGGGTTACAATTGCATGGAATATAATAATTGTGGCGCATGCTAAATATGGGGAAGTTGAATTATGTTTAAGTTTATTTAAAGAAATGCGAGAGAATTTGTGTTTGCCTGATCAGTGGACTTTGAGTGCTCTCATGAATGTTTGTGCTGAATCATCAGAAGCAATATATGGATACATGGTGCATGCATTTGTAATCAAAACTGGTTGGAGCTCTGCTGTGGAGGCAAAGAATTCAATCATCAGCTTTTATGCGAAATTAGGCTACCAGGGGCATGCTATCAAGGAGTTTGAATCCAGTGGAGTGCTAAGTCAGGTTTCTTGGAATGCCATCATTGATGCTTACATGAAAAAAGGGAATACAGAGGAAGCCTTTAATGTATTTAAGAGGGCACCTGAGAAAAATGTTGTTTCATGGACGTCTATGATTACAGGGTATGCAAGAAATTCAAATGGAGAACAAGCTCTTAGCTTTTTTGTGGAAATGATGAAGAATTGTTTATGTGCAGATGATTTCACATTTGGAGCTGTCCTTCATGCATGTTCTAGTTTGGCGGTACTAGGGTTTGGTAGCATGGTTCATGGATGTGTGGTTCACTATGGTTTCCATGCTTATGTTTATGTTGGCAATGGCTTGGTTAACATGTATGCCAAGTGTGGAGATATTGAAGGGTCAATTCGTGCATTCAGTGAAATTCTGGATAAGGATTTGGTTTCCTGGAATGCGATGTTATTTGGGTTTGGGATGCATGGATTGGCCAGTGAAGCTTTACAGTTTTATGATTATATGATAGCATCTGGAACAAAACCAGACAAAGTTACTTTCATTGGATTGCTGATAACTTGTGGCCACGCGGGGCTTATAGAGAAAGGTCGTATGTTTTTTGAATCAATGGAGTCAGTTTATGGTCTGTCTTATGAAATAGATCATGTAGCATGCATGGTGGATATGCTCGGTCGAGGCGGATACTTGAAGGAAGCAGAAGAATTGGCAAATAAGTATTCGGATGCAGTTTGCAGTAAGACCAGCTCAAGTGAGGCTCTACTTGGGGCTTGTTATGTGCATGGAGCTGTAGAATTAGGAACAAATTTAGGAGAGGATTTGAAGAGTTCAGAGCCCAAGAAGGAGATGAGCTTTGTTTTGTTGTCAAATTTGTATTGTGCTAGTGGTAAGTGGAAGGAAGCAGAGATGGTAAGGAAGACTATGGTGTATCAAGGGATAAAGAAACTGCCTGGTTGTAGTTGGGTTGAAGTGAGAAATGAAGTGGCAGCTTTTGTAGCTGGGGATAATTCCCATCCATCAACGGGGAAGATATGTGAAACATTACACTCCCTTGAATTTGAAATAAGAAATCCATGCTTTACTGGTTTTGAGAAATGAAAGAAATCAAATATTTGTGTTGTCACAATGTCTTCATGGGAAACCATTTGTAGGTTAGACTTGAAATCTTTGCTTGCTTTGCAGAATTGATTTTGCCCAAGAGGTATATTCTCTGAATAAATCATACTATTGACGGAGACTGCTTTTTATGAGGTATATTCTCTGAATAAATCACATGTTGGAACCCCTAAACTGACAGCATTAAGAATTGGTGATTCTGATTCTTGCAAACTCTCAAATTAGTTTGTTTATCCAATTGCCTGTCTTTCTGTTCTGTAAGTTGTGGAGAGTCAAATTTCTGGATGGGGGCTATAACATATATTTGACTGGTGTTTCATTTGCCTTCGTTTTTGGTTGTGATATTTTTTTTTATATACGTTCAGCAATTAAACATAGTGCCACCTTCAAGTGTTCCCTCAGGTATATGATAAAAAATTAAAATGTTAAGTTGATGTTTATTAATTACTAAGGTAATAGTTTTTGTTAACAATCTCATTTGACTTTCTTTCAATGGTAACCAGTCAATGCTAATTTGCCATCTTAAGTTTCTCAATATTTGACCAGACATGTTAACTTAACACTTAGAAGATATGATTATTGTTCCTGTATGGCCCTTCTTTTTTCTCTTTATCTTGTCATCTTCATAGACAGTCCTTAATCATCTGTTGAAGCAGCTCAGCTAATTATTAGTTCAGAGATATGGACATTCTTTTGTGAACGAGTGAGATTTCACCTTAACTGTTTTAAAGTATTGCAATATGTTGCATTTTTTTATCATTCTCGAGGACATGATGAGTAGAATATATTCATGGGGCCTTTATGATTGGCTACTTTTTCTTTGGCTCTAGAACATATTCTCATTTGAGGTCAGTTTGGAGAAATTTTTATAAAAAATATTTAAAATTGCTGTTACTAATATTATTCAACACCATGTCCATGAATCTTCCCATTTGAACGTAGTTGACATGAGCATGACTATTTGCAAATTTCATTTGGTGATGCGTGAGTAAACACTTTAGTAACAGTCACATCACATGTAAATATTTGATCAAATACGGCATTGAAGCAGGCAAATATATTTCTTCTGTGATTCATGTATTTTTATATTCAAGGCAGCCTTAAGGAGTGTGATAAAATATTAGCCAATAGTCTTATAAGGCTAGTTTTAATGTGGGATTTGTAAGATTTACTAAATATATTTCGCTGTTATTATTATGATGTGCTACCATCTATATCCCTGCCGATTTGATTTTGATTGTTCTTAATCTAATATTTGCTTGTTAAGTTTAAATGTTTCTCATTATCTTATTATTGCCTTCAAAATTACTAGGATTATGTTTTAGGTAACATTACATTTCATTGAATTGAATAATCTACCTATGATTCATGTATAGTAGGACCTTATATGGTTGGATGTGAATTTCTTCACTGGTTTCTTTTGTTTCTGATTTGTTTAGATGCAAGGGTAAACTAAATATAATGCTAGAAACAAAGGAGTGTGTAATGGATAGGCTAATATGAAGATATAGACTTGTTAGATTCACAGTAAACATTTGAATACCTTATTATTAATTTTTATTGCATCATCTTTTCGGACTTTGTCATGTAATTAAATTTCTTGTTTATGGAACTGACCAGACAAATTTAGTGGTAGAATATATGATAGAGATTAAGTGTTAATCATGCTACTAACAACCATAATTAGATTCTTTGAATACTGTGAGTCGGCAGACCAATACTTCTGGCTAGCAATTGTTGCCTTCCACTAAAAGGGAAGTAGTTGGTGTATAATTATCAAGATCTGAACATTAATTCTAGTTTCAGTTTTGCCCTTGGGCCAATGAAATTAAGGATCTCCTGTGTAGGTATTTGTGGTTTTAAACTTTAGAAGTAATTCTAGTTTTTTCATCTAGTTCTTTCAATTCTGATATCTATATGGAGATCAAAACAACATATATGAGCACAGTTGACCGGTAATGGAGTCCCAAGTCACTGAGTGACATACACTTGCCTCATGATTGGTCTATAATTAGCTGTTATGATACTTGATGAATCTGAAAACATTTAGAACTTGATGCAAGCTTGGAAGTTAAAAGGTTAATGATTCCTAGAAGTGGGTTCATAATCACTGAGTAGTTTTCATTTCACATTCTATTATTTTCTTTTTGACTGGGCATATGACTGGAAATCTTCAAATCCTGTGATATGGAGTCATCTGGGTGTTAATTTAAATATGGCTCCATCCTCCAAGCTGGGTAGCCTTATGATTACTACATAAGAACATTGTTAACTTTAATTATTGCATCTAATCATGTCAAACCCATCGTAATTAAGTCCTAAGATGGATGTTAATTATTGTAATGCCTTGCGTGTAAATAAATCTTTAGATTGCTGACATGAAACCCACCAATGGAATGGAGTTTCAAGCAAAGTGAAAGTCCTACCAAACCTTTTTACTTGAAATATATATGCATTATTGGCTTCAGTCATTAACAAGTTAATTAACTTTCACCAAGTTTGCAACTATATATTAATTTCCACCAAATTCAGAGACTAGAACTCATCACCTACAACAATTAACTCTAATCAAACAGTCACCCCTACGTTTCATTGTTTTCCTGTTTGAGTTAGCAGGATAAATTTAATGGATATCCAGAATGTAGTTGATGTTTCTTCTTTCCTTCTCATAGAGGAATCTGCAGATAATTTTCTACCTCATCAGATGTTTAGCAACATGGTCATAACTGTTGATGAAGATGAAGATGATGCCCAGTCCTGTAGCTATGATATGAGTGAAACGCAAGCTAGTCTTCAAGCGGCTTTTGATCATGATATTTATAAAGATGGCACAGAGTTCAGTGAAGGTGATGACAGTGAGCGAAGTAGCAGCAGCAGCTGCAAAATGTGGTTGTCAGACGAAGGTTTGGGATATCTGTCGAAGGAGCAAGGGGAAGAAGAATCAGAATCAAGCTGGGTTGGTATCAATATAGGTAGACAGGTAAAGGATGAGATGGAGGATAGGCTTTTCTGGGAGACATGCATGGCAGTAGGATATCCATAATTTTTTTCTTGTTTTCTCCTATACATACATCCTTTTAAGATATACAGCTTAGTACTTGCCATCGCCTGTCCAAGGTTGAGCAAAGGCTACCTGCAGTGCAGACACTACGCCCAATTAATTCTGATAACATTCATATTATCATATTGCTAATGGATGCTTATTTTTCAGATATCTTTATTATTTCTTCTCCATTAAAAGTTCACAACCTGACCCAAGTAGTGGTAAATTTTCATTTTGCCTGATTTTAGCTTCCTTCTGAATTGTATTGTTTTGTTAAGTAGTGGTAACGTTAATCTTTATTTGTACTTCAGTTTTTACTTAAAACACAACCTAATTTTCTTAAACCTATAACTTCTCTCACTTTTACTCTCGTTTTAGGGTTAGATTTAAATCGAATTAAACATAAATATGCATATATTCATATTCAAACTCGTTTTGTATAGTTCAGATTTATGTTTATATTCGTGTCTACAAAATTTTTTTATAATAAAGTTCAAATTTCTATTTGGTTCGTATAACTTAATTCGTATTTGATTTGTATTTGTATTCGTCTATATAATTTGTATTTATATATTATTAAAAATTATAATTTCTACAAATAATTAATAAAATATAATTAAAAAATTATTAATTTAAGTTCTGATTTGTATTCATATTCGGTTCGTATATTTTATGTTCAGACTTGTAATCATTGATTTTTAAAATTATAGTTTGGATTTGGTTTCATATTCAAATTTGTTCAATTCGTTTTAGATTTATTCAAATTAAATTTAAAAAACAAATTTAAATATATTTGATTTGAATCTAAGTTTACCCATTTTCACACTTCTTTCTCCCAAGTAGTTTAATTAGAAGTGTCAAAAGGGTCCTATCGATCCATGGTACGGTTCAAATTCAATTGAAAAAGTTCGGTGCGTGGCAGTTTGAAATAAAAAATTCATATCGGTCGAGACCCATGGGCACAAAAGGCCGAGCCCACTATAGTATTTTTAATTTTAATATAATATAAAACAGTTTTTTACTGTTTACAAGCCTCTCGTTACTAAAGAAATGGATCGCATTTTGGGCCTTCAATTTTTTAGGACCGACCCGGTCCATTGCCTTCTCTGGCCTGATTCCATCACTGTTCACTTTCCATCCATCAACACAATTAAAAAGGGCCTAAGAAATTGTTGCCACCCATAGTTTGATCCATACCCATTTCACCTTTCAAGTTTGTAAAACTCAAAGTTCCACCCTTTGATCAAATTTTATTCAATTTTTTAAATTTTTTGATAAAATATTTAAAATACCCTTTTAAGAAAATAAACATCTATAATAAAATTATAAACTAATATTTATCTATAAAAATTTTTTAAAAATTTAAGTTTAAAAAATTAAAAACAGTTACCAACATTAGTATCGATAGCGATGGTTGCCACTAATAGAACTAATTAATCGAAAATAGTCACTTGACTTCAAATAATGTTAGATTTAATTACTTTTACAAAAAATCATAATCGAAAATGATCGATAGAATTAAGATCGATTATTTTTAACTGTTTTTTCTAATGAAAACGGTTAGATGTAATCGCTTTTACCAAATGAAGAGGGCAGAATTAGGTGGTCGAAAATAATCATCTAGATATATTATTGGCAGCCACCATCGCTCTTTTTTATTTTTAAAATTTTTTTATGTATTTATAATATTTTTTAATATTTTATATTTATATAAAATTTATTTTATAAAATTTTAAACTGAAAATAATAAAAATGTCTTTTAACTATCAAAAGTTTAACTATTAATTTTAATTTTAATTAATAAATAAAATTTTAAATTTTAACCTTACAATAAGGTCAAAGGAGGGTGGGAATAAGGCCTCTGGCCTAAATAAAATTATTTAGGCAGCCAATCTCGGGGGCTTGCTTGAGAGTTTGAGGCCCCTAGGGCCCTAGTTGTGAAAAAGCTGGCTTAGATCAATTTCTTCCACAGGGTTTGAGAAATGTCAATACACCCCCAAATATTTCATTATTATAATATTTTATTGTTTAATTACAAACAATAAATTTAATTAAATTACACACTAAAAATAGTTTTTTGTTTTATTATAAACATTTAATTTAATTTAATTTTATACTAAAAATTATAGAAAATAATTTGAAAAAGACAAAGCATGATAAGACAAACAATACTAAATTCTTTTTCAAACAAAAATATCAGATTCTTTCAGTTTTTATTTCTTCAATTTTCATATATTTAAATTAAATATTGAAGAAATAAAAAACTGAAAAAAAATAATTAAACAAAGGGTCCTATAGTTTTATTATTATCTGAAATTTTTTGATAGTGTTTTTACATTGTTCTTCCAAATCGTGATGAAGAAAATCATAAAACCTTGCGAACAAAATTGGGGTTGCAGGTGAAAAATTAAATATTTTTGGTACTTCATAGTAAGTCAAGAATAATATAAAGGTAGTATTGCTCGTTTACTTTGTAAAAACGAACAAAGAAGAAACCCACCTCTCTGTTGGCTTTTGATGTCCTTCCATTTTCTCTGTGTTTCTCGTTCTCCTCCTGCGGTGTTTCCCATAAGTGCATGAAGAAAGCTTGGAGTTTGACGTTGAAAAGCCCGAAATAGTAGAACCAGTTCCAGTTCTTCCAAGTTGTGGTGAGTAATTTCAGCAACTTTGAAGAAATTCTTGGTGGGTTTCCATTTTGCTAATGCGAAATCTTGTGATTTTTTTTTTCTTGTTTCTACTTCATCTGTTACTTACAATTTATTTCGTTTTGCTTAAATTTGTTTCAAAACTATATCATAATAAGAAGATTAACATTTTTAATTTTATATATCTTTGACATAAATGGATATTTCTTTAACGCTCATCCTTCATCTCCTACGAGAGTCCTTACTGTTGCGTTATCTATAATTCTTAATTCTCTATATGCACATTGTATGCTGAGTTTTTTGCGTTAGACTTTTGGTTGCTTCGATGTTTTTTATGAGTACAGGGACCTAACAAAACAGACAAAATAATTTTACTCTTGTAGTCCTTCAATTTTAGATTAGTTAAAATTGACCCTTTACCAAATGGAAAGGATGGCCTGACAAAAATTAGTCAAAACTCAGATTCTTTCTCTCCCCCAATTTATAAACTCCAAAACTTTGCCGTTTTCATCTCTTTCTCGTTCCTTCCCTCTATTTGGGCTTATTGATTCTTCTGTAATTATAATATAAGTAAGTCCCTTTATTCCTTTTCTCGGGCTTTTATATATTGTCTTTGCTTTCTATTGTTTTAATCGCTTATTATACGATTTTAATTGGTTATTTTCATTTTCTTGGTCTGAAACCAATTAAGCCTTGGTTTATATCTTCTGTTAGATTTTCACTCGTGCATTGTTGTTTCATGGAAAAATGAGAAGCTTGTGTCGTTTTTTTTACTAAAACTTCATTCTCTCTCTCTCTCTCTCTTTTTTTTTTTTTTTTTATGACGGAAGTGAATTTCTATAGTGGGTTTCTTTATATATGTCAATATATATACTTTAATGGATGCTTGAACTAAGATTGTTTTTGAGGCTTAGAAGTGTATTTTATAATTGGGTTTGCTTTATATGCGAATATAGTCTTTTTGTGTGTTAATGGGGGCCTGAAACCGCTTAATTATTAGTATTTATATTTTCTGGTATTTTCACTCATTGCATTGTTGTCTCATTGAAAAAAAGAAGATTTTGGCTTTTGATCTTAAAATTTCACCCTTTGGTTTTTTTTTTTTTACGAGTTTAGAAGCGAATTTCTGTGGTCAGTGTTATTTTATACTACAACATATATACTTTGATGGGTGCTTGAACTTTGGTTGTTTTTGAGGCTTGGAAGTGCTATTTTGCTTTATATGGGAGTATAGTAAGGTTTTGGTTCCAATTTTTTGTTTCAGATTCTTAGGTTTGCGTTTGTTCTTTTAGTATGTTATTTCCTTGTTTCAGAACAAGCTGTTCTGATGACTTTAATTACGAATGTTGTTACCTTATTTTTTATTTTTTTTGGTTACAGTATCTGTCTCTTGTAGTCCTTAAGTGTTTTCATGTCGAGTTTGTCATGCCGTCTAGTTTGAATGTTGATCAATGCAAATTGATGCACAATCTGCAGGGTCCATCCTGATGTGATTGTTGGATGCCATTGAGTGATGGGTGGTGATCTCCAGCTTGTACATTTAACTTAAACAATTTAAGTTGGATTTCTGAATTTGCTTGTCATGGAGTGCAATAAAGAAGAGGCTATCAAGGCCAAGGACATTGCAGAGAACAAGATGAAGAATGATGATTTTGTAGGGGCTCGTAATTTCGCACTCAAAGCTTATCAACTCTATCATGATTTGGAGAATATTTCTCAGATGATAATGGTTTGTGATGTACATTGTTCAGCTGAGAAGAAACTGTCTGGGAATGAGATGGACTGGTATGGTATCCTTCAGATTGAGCAGACCACCGATGAAGCAACAATCAAGAAGCAGTACAAGAAATTTGCTCTCCTACTTCATCCAGATAAAAATAAGTTCCCTGGTGCAGAAACTGCTTTTAAAATGATCGGGGAAGCGCAGAGGGTGCTTTTGGATCCAGGTAAACGGTCAATGCATGATATGAGACGCAGACCCACTATCAGTAGACCAGCTCCACCACCTCAGTCATATCAGCCCCCGCAGAAGCCAGCTTGGTACCCAACTGTAGGAGGTCACAGTTACACTAGCAGAAACTTTACCCAACACCAGAAACCACAACAACCAGTTCAACCAGGCAATGTCAGTGGCAGCCTGACATTCTGGACAATGTGTCCATTTTGTTCTGTTAGGTACCAGTATTATAGAAGTGTTATCAATAGATCCATCATATGTCAAACTTGCTCTAAGCCTTTTGTTGCTTACGAAAGGAGTGAGCAAGGTGTGCCCATTGTAACTAACTTGCATAAAGAGGTCCCAAGTCAGGGTGCTTTTAAGGCAGAACAAGTATCGAAGGGGAATTTCACTGCTGATAGTTCTAAAACTGATTTTTCTCAGAAGAGTAGCTGCCCTCCCGGAGACGTTGGCAAGAAAAAGGTGAATCGTAAAAGAGGAAGGAAGCAGGTAGTGGAATCCAGTGAAAGTTTTGACTCTGAAAGCAGCAGTGACTCTGAAGTAGGAATGACAATGGATGAGAATGGTGATTTCCACGGTGGAAAGAATTCTGGGTGTTCAAGAGAATGCTATCCACGCAGATCGAGTCGGAGTAAACAGCATGTCTCTTATAATGAGAGTTTGAGTGATGAAGATAACTTGGTGAGCCATCCAAAAAGGGCCAAGGGGAGTGGATCTTCATGTGATGCACAAGAGGGGAGTGGAGATGGATTGAAAGAGGCACCTAAAACTAAAAAACCATCTATTTCAGTTTCTACTGTGAAAGAAGAACAGAAATCACAGAATATAAGTGCATCTTTTGACAAGAACATACCAAATGGAAACAAGGAAACTGGGAAGGTGAATGGAAAAGAAAAGGTGGAAGTGGATGGCCGTGAAAAAACTTCTGGAGCTCATGCTGATGGCCTTAAGAAAAGTGATGAAACTATTGATGACTCTACATCAAATTCCAGCTCTGAAAATGCCCTAGATCCAGAGCTTTATGATTATCCTGATCCAGATTTCCATGACTTTGATATGGACAGGAAAGAAGAGCATTTCAAGGTAGAACAGATATGGGCAGCTTATGACACTCTTGATGCCATGCCTAGATTCTATGCTCGGATCAGAAAAGTTTTTCCTTCTAGGTTCAAGTTGCGAATAACCTGGCTAGAACCAGATCCGGATGATGAGAATGGAATTGAATGGGTCAATAATGGTCTGCCAGTTTGTTGTGGTAAATATAAGCTTGGCAATTCTGAAAATACTGAAGATCGTCTTATGTTCTCTCATCTTGTGTCCTGGGAGAAAGGAAGGCTGAGAGATACTTACAAGGTATTTCCTAAAAAGGGAGAAACTTGGGCTCTGTTCAAGGACTGGGATTTTAACTGGAAATCAGAACCTGATACTAAGAAGCAGTTTGAATTTGAATTTGTAGAAATCCTGTCAGACTATGTTGAGGGTGTGGGTATTTGTGTTGCAAACTTGGTTAAGGTGAAAGGCTTTGCATCTGTGTTTTGTAGGAGTAAGGAAGGAACAGTCTCATATCCGATTAAACCAGGTGAACTGTTTAGGTTCTCCCACAGGATCCCATCCGTGACACTGTCTGGTGAGGAAAGGGAAGGTGTGCTGAAAGGGTCATTTGAACTTGATCCAGCTTCTTTGCCTCTTAAACTTGAAGAGATTGATCTTCCTAAAATTGTGAAAGCTGAGGCTGGTGTTACCTTTACCAATTGTTCACTGGGATCTTCAAACGAAGAAGGACCTGTGATGGGGCTTAAAGAACAGTCATCTTTGCACCAGGCTGAAGTGAAGGAGACCCATGTAGAACCTGAGAATGATAAGTTGGCAGATGAAATTTTAGATTGTAATGCTCCTCCAGTTTCGAACCCTGAAGAAGTTGAAATTCCAGAACCTGAATTCTACAATTTTGATGCTGAGAAATCAGAGGATAAGTTGCAGGTTGGTCAGATTTGGTCAATGTATGGTGATGAGGATGGCTTACCAAAGTACTATGGCGAAATTGTAAAAATTGAGTCTGATCCTGTTCTTAAACTGCATGTGAGGCGGCTTGTTTCCTGCTCACTGCCAAACAACTGTATTCGGTGGCATGATGAAAACATGCCCATTTGTTGTGGAAGATTCAAGATTGAAAAGGTTGAAGTGCAAAAGTACAATACCACCTGTTTGTCACATCAAGTAAAAGCAGAAAATGCTGGTAATAAGAATGAATACACCATTTTCCCAAGGAAAGGTGAGGTATGGGCCTTGTATAAGGATTGGAATGCCAAAATTAACAGTTCTGACTTGGAGAATTGTGAATATGATATTGTTGAAATCCGAAAGGCAAGTGACTTGCAAATAGAAGTCTTATTCTTAGAGCGTGTGGTTGGTTTCAAATCAGTTTTTCGGCCTCAAGTAATAGGAGCATTGGCTATGACTATGGGTATCCCCATGATTGAACTGCTTAGGTTCTCCCATCAAATTCCTGCTTTCCAGCTGACTGACGAAAGAGATGGCAGTCTGAGAGGCTTCTGGGAACTTGATCATGCTGCACTGCCGGTGCAATACTTTTTGTCTTAAGTATTAAAGTGGCAACTATTGATAATGATTAGGTTCATCTACAGTGCTGCTTGAGCTAACATTAACTCCCAGCATGATATGTGATTTTGGGTGAAATTGCCCAACTGTTGGTATACTTGTATGTTAGCTCATGCATGAAATGGTTGGACTAGATGGAAGTTTCTGCTTGTTTTATTTGGCACTGATGAAGTGCTTCAGGGAGAATGCTGTGGTCCAAATTACTGACAGGCTGGTCTCTATGTTAACCGTGGAAAAGTGATTTTCTTAACTTCTGGAAGTTATTTTATTTGGATTTTATATTCCGACTTATTCAATCTGTAGATCCTTCAATTAGCCCTTTTGTTTTTATTGTAGATATCTCATTTTAGCAGAAGCATATACACTTGCTTCATTTTTTAGTTGTTAATTTGAAAAGCATTTTTTGTTAGTCCCAGGATTTTAAGTTTCCATCATCCGTGGAATGGCAAATGCATTAAAAGTTCTGTCTCTTCTTTGAATGTTTGGTTTGCTTTGCTCACATTTTAATTGTTCAACTATCTGGTTTTTAGCTATTGTGAATGGTGTACCAGATATCGAAATATGCTTCATTTCATATTATATTAACAGACTTTGTGGTGAAGGAGAAGGATGAAGGATAAAGGATAAAGAACCTCAACCCACAAAGAGTGAGAAACTTTTGAGGATTTGAGAATGACCTAAACTTGGCTGCAATGACGCAGAGTTAAGATTTTCTGTCCTTTCCAAAGACTTATGCTATGGCTTTTATATCTTTTTTGAAAGAGGTTGCCTTAGTTTAGCCATCTATGTGGTCTTTTACAACGTGACAGTGAGTTACATAAGAATCTCTGTGGCCATTTTAGTTCAGCTTCTTTGTTTTACGTGAAATTGTACACACAAACAAATCCAAAGCTTCACTATTGACATGCAGAAGAAGGTCTTTATTTTTATGAATTAAATGTTATTGTTCGCACCCACCAAATTTAAAAAATTATAATATACACCCGATCGGCCAGAATTTGAACACCTTTCACCTTCCAAGGGTTGGAACTTGGATATAAAATAACCCCCTAGTACAGCACACTGTCACTTCACACGCTCACTGTGAAGTTTTGTCGTTATTTTATTAAATGGAAAAGTTGAAGTAGGCATGTCACTCTCTAGATTTCTCAATTTTCCCTCCAAGAACTACAGCCGATTTTATTTTATCTTGTCTACCCTAACGCATATTCTGCTTCCTCTTTATGTCTTAATCGGGATTTCAATTCGTTTTGTTTTCATATGAACTCAGAATGCGATCTCTAGGTGATGAAGATGCTCAAAATGAACCAATCAAAACGAACCCTAATATCGACTTTTCCCATACAGAAATTCAGGCTTTCGATTCCCAGTTTACACCTCCTCCTTCGCCAGGTAATGATTTTAAATCTTAAGTTTTGCTTTGTAAAACTTTCGTACGTTTGAATTTAAAAAGTTCAAATTTTTATTCTATTAACAGGTGTAATTCTACATTTTAGTATATAAAACCGTACACTTTGGCGGTGTGACTCCCATTAGTAATTTATAGGTTTTTAAGAGAAGTTTCTCCTGTTAGCTCGTCAATGCAGTGGTCGATGATTGTTAGCAGGTTAACCTGTATTTTTTTATTTTTTTGGACTTTTTTTATTACTTTACATTGCACAATTCAGATTCGAAATGATATTTGTTTTGTTTTGAATTCTTCTGTTCTGGGTGACAAAAGTTTAAGTATTTTTTGTTAAATTAGGTGTAAGAGCTGAAGAAGACGATGATAAGAAGTTGCATTTTGATGATACTGTTCCGGTTGAACATGCTTATGAAACTCAAGCACTGAATTTTGATGATGAACCCACAACAGTTAACTTTGGTGGTGAACCTCGAGGATTTAATCTTGGTGATGAAACTCAAGCTTTGAATTTTGACGATGAAAACCAAGCATTGAGTTTCAGTGGCGAAACACAAGTATTGGATTTTGGTGGTGAAACACAAGTATTGGATTTTGGTGGCAAAGCACAAGCATTCGATCATTTGGAGGGTGCTGAAAATTTAGGAACACAATTGTTGGATGTGTTTGACAACAGAGTTGCTGATGATAGCAACAATGAAGGATCTGATGGAACCGAAGTTTTGGGTGATATTGACATCTCTGATGATGATTCAATTAGAAGAGGGAGTGATCAGTGGCTTGAGAAAGAGAAGGCATGCCCCACTTTTGCTTTAGAAGGTGACAAAGTTCCAATAGAAGGAGACCATTCTCTGAATGGAAAACCCTGTAATTCAATATATTTTTTCTCTTTGAATTAATGGGATTTTTGGTATATATCTTCAAGGATATTCCCTGTCTGAGGTGAATCCTGTTTTTATATTGATTAGTAATCTTTTTCTTCTTGTTCAATCTCTATTGTGAGAAAGAGGGAGTGAATTAATTATTTATCATATGCAATCGATTTGATAGTCAAGTTTTCTTTTTCTGTTCTTTATTTTTTTTCGTAGATTATATCAATTCTTTGTTTGTCACTGTTTGGCTTTAATCCTTTTTTGTTTCATCTGTAAAAGCTCAGCAATTCAAACTAACATTTTAGTCGTTTGGGGGTTTTGCATGAAATAAAATTATTATTAGCCTCTAACTGATTTTAATTCATGTCATTCAGGACCCCAAGTTTCTACAACTCCAGTGACTCAAGGCACTCTACCACGAACTGGTATGTTTCCTGAAATGTGGTTTAGTTTCATTTATAATTTTATTGAAATTCTTTGTCAAAACTAGGTCTAATAGAATTTGGCTATTGTTCATTAGGTCTATCGCCGCTGCTCAATTTTATAAAAGTAATGTGTTTCTGATGTGAATTACATTTTTGTGTGTTTTTGCTTGTGTATCTAGTTGCTAATCACTAGCATTCTTTCCATATTTTGAGTGTTTTAAGTATTACAGTCATTAAAATTATAAGTCAATATAGACTGCCGTCCTGAACTTGTTATTTATTGCCAATGAAATGTTTTGTCAAGATTATATTACGAATATTAAATAGAATATATTTGTAGTAATAGCTACACATTCCTTGAGTTTTGTCAATCTAAATCAATCATATGCTATAAGAAACAACTGATTCCCTCAATGGGATTTTATTTTTAAGTATTAAATTCAGTTTCATATTGTTATGCTTTCCTTTGGTTTTAAAATATTGCTTTGGGTCATGCTCTTTATGTTGTTTTCATTTATATATCTCCTTTTTTTTTTTTCACTTTTTTCTCAGTTCTTAATAAGAATCTGTTTTATGTTGTATGAAACTTTTGCCAGCCATGTGCAGTCTGCTTTGAATGCTATATTTATTTGAAGCTTGATCTTTGTCTTTTTGTTTTCTCAGGATCTGTGCCAAGGTTTACTTCAATTCGTGTGGCATCTTTGCGTGCTTCTGGTCTAACAGCCCGCAGTTTGGATTTGAAGGAAGCCAACTGTAATTCTTATTCTGCCCAGACTTTTGGTGTGTTTTCGGATCAAAATGACACTAGAAATAATTGGTTAGATCCAGAAGTCATGAATGAAATTGATCAGGCAAATGATTTGAAGAAAGAAAATGAGAAAGGGAAGGGATTAAGGAATGAAAACAAGGGCAGGCTTGGTTCTTTGGCTGTGAGAAAACTCTTTACTGAGGAGTCACTTTCTGAAAATAAAGAACTTCCTTGCAACAGTGAGAACACTGAGGGAGGAGAAAACCAATTGCAGTTGCCTGTTTGTGATGTAGAGTTGGCTGGGTTAAGCTATATTGACTCTCAAGAACCTGGAGAGTTGTCACAAATCAATGCCCTCAAATTTGTGGAAATGTATATTGAGAAGAGTAATTTTGTGAAGTCTGATCATGAAATGGACAGTGGAAAGAGTGCCAGTGGGAAATCAAAACCTGTTTCAATTGCAAAGGGGCCACAAAGTTTGGCCAAGAAATTCAATAATAGAAGCACAGCTAGAGAAAAAGGGAGTTTTGACTGGGATGATAACCAAGAAGATGATGGAGGGGGAGATATTTTCTGCAGAAGGAAGGAAGAATTTTTCAATCGTAGAAACCATGCGCTGAGATCTTTAACTGAACCCCAGAAACCCAAAAAGATAAAATTGGATGCATTGAGACATAAGGAAAAACAGCTGGATGTGCATGATAAAATTACAGTACCCTCTGATACAAGAGTAATGTTGCAAAATATGAAAGAGAATAAAAAGAAGGCACAAAAAGGTAAAATGAAATTTAAAAAGAATATTGCTGTTGAGTTTGATGAAAAGATTGATATGAATTCCTTAAAAGGACAAGTGGAAGACATTGCTAGTAATAAAGATGTAGCGGAGATGTTAGATGTTGGTCCTGACACTCAAATGGCTGCTGAGGCCATGGAAGCCTTATTCTTTGGGGAGGTAATTGCTAAAGATGATGCTACTGGTCTACTAAGCAATTCCAATGGCCTTACTGAGGGTTCTTTGGATGGAAAATCTACAAATAAGGTCCACTCATCCAGAAAAAGTGCACGTGTTTCAGATGTTGGAGTATCTACAAGACTGTCCAAGAAAATTAAGAGAAATGGCAATAGATTAAGTGAAGATGCTCCTGTTTCATTAATGAAACCTTATGAGAAAATAGGGAAGGAATCTGACTTGCCATTTGTGACAAAAAAAGGGAAAAGGGCCAAGTCAACTGTTGAAGAACATGTCAGTACCAGTGGAAGCAAAATTATTGATTTGGTGCCTTCTAAGATTATTGGCCAAAGAAAGTCAGAAGTGTGCTCCAAAAGCAGCCATTGCAAGGAATTCAATAGATCTCTTGAGAAGAATGTAACAGGAAGTGGTTGCTCAATCAAACAACGGAATTTAGTGAAGGAAATTAGTACTTATGCACCCATTGCTTATCGAACCAGGCATTCCAAGTTATCAAATAATTCAATAATGCCTGAGCATGTCCCTAGTGACTGTACAGAAGATGTTAACCATCTCGAAGTTTTCTCTGTCGAAGGGAACGGAATCGGTAGTGGCGATGTTAGAGCTTCTGAAGTGTTGCATGCTGAAAGGAAATCTTCTAAATTGGGTATCAATCAATCTGGAGATTTTGAAAAGGCAAAACCAAGTAAACCTGATCAATTGTATTCAGAGTTAAGACCTATGAATAATGGATTTGATACACTGATACATCCCAAAGGAAGAAGATCTCAACGAAGCTCTCCAAGGCAGGTTGGATTTAATAAGTTAGATGTTCAATCCGAGCCATCTATTCAACCAAAAGGCATCAGACAGTTTATCTGTGGGCATAAAAGATCACGAAGCAATGCTAAAAGTAATAGCTTTATTTTAACCACAAAGAGGAAAACAAGATCACCTGTACATGCTTGTGCAATTGTTTCTTCTGAGGACCAGAGTTTGGAAGGGAAATTTTCCGTTAGAAATTCAAGTAAACAGGGTCCACAGAAAGCTGCTCGTGACTCTAATTCTGCGGACATAGAAGGGAAGATATCTACAGAAGTAATGACTGTGAAAGCACAGCAGCACCCTGGCAGAAAGAATGCTACACATTCTTTGACACTTGCTGAAAATGCAGTGAATGACAAGGTAGATAGATCTCCTGGAGAGAAATGTATAGCATCTGATTCAGCATATTGTTCCCCAGCAAACTGTATGACACCTGTGAATGTTGCATCTCCTGTTTGTATTGGTAATGAGTATCTTAGACAATCATGTAAGAAAAACCTGTCAAGGTCATGCCTTATGAGGGAAATCAGTAGCTTAAGTCCTATAGAACCAGAGCCTGTTTCTCCATTGAAAGATTTCAGGAAGAGGAGAGATATGAGTAGCATTAGAGTCTTGTTCAGCCATCACTTGGACGAGGATATTATTAAGCAGCAGAAAAAGGTGTACTATGTTGATTTCTTCAAATCCTTGTTTAGCTTAAATAAACTGTCTAATAAATATCTTGTCTTCACAGATTTTGGCTCGTTTAGGAGCTTCTGAAGCGTTTTCAATTACGGATGCAACACACTTCATAACCGATAAATTTGTGCGCACAAGAAATATGTTAGAAGCAATTGCATCTGGAAAACCAGTGGTAACACATCTATGGCTTAAGAGCATTGGACAAGTTAGGATCCATATTGATGAAGAAGCTTACCTGCTTCGAGACTCCAAAAAAGAAAGGGAGTTTGGCTTTAGCATGCCAGTTACTTTGGCACGCGCACGCAAGCTTCCACTCTTACAAGTAAAATCTTTAATCAATATCAATTGTCTTGTATTATTGATTTACATCTTCCTTTTCCTCCCTCATTCTTTATAGTAATATTTTATGCAGGGTCGAAGAGTTTTAATTACCCCAAAAATAAAACCTAGTAAAGAAACAATTTCTGGTTTGGTTAAGGCAGTCCATGGTCAGGTATGCATTCTTCAGACTATTCTATCAACTATGTTCAATTGTCAACAAATTAGCAAGTTTGTTTTGTCCTCAAATTTGAAGTTACTTATTATAAAGATTTGAA
The DNA here is from genome assembly GCA_026122585.1 of Anacardium occidentale. NCBI lineage: Eukaryota > Viridiplantae > Streptophyta > Magnoliopsida > Sapindales > Anacardiaceae > Anacardium > Anacardium occidentale. Next base: position 506,698 of record JAJEJH010000063.1, on the reverse strand, counting down.
TAATTTTCACTATGTCAAACTAAAAGAATACAAGGATATATATACACTTGTACAATTCTAATTTAGGTAGCATTATATTCTACATTCTTAATTACATTAGTAATATCTCATATTTTTCTAATTACATTGATTATATCTACAACTCAATACTCTCCTTCAAGTTGGAGCATATAAATCATATGTGTCAAGCTTGTTACAAATAAAATCAATACGAGGACCTCTCAGAGATTTAATGAAAATATTTGCTAACTAGTCAACTGAATTGACATGGCTAGTGGTCATACAACCAGACATAATTTTTTCACGAATAAAATGACAATTGATCTTTGTGTGTTTAGTCCTTTCTTGAAATACTGGATTAGAAGCTATATGAAGAGTTGCCTGATTATCATTGATTAACTTCATTTATAGCACCTCTGTAAATTTCAGTTCTTGGATTAGTTGCTCAATCAAATTAGTTCACACATTACCAAGGCTATTACTCGATATTTAGATTCTGCACTTGACCTAGCAACGACATCCTGCTTCTTACTTTTCCATAAAACTAAATTGCCACCAATAAGGACACAATATCCTGAAGTCGACCATCTATCAGTTGGGATTGTGCCCAATCTACATAAGAGTATCCAACAATTCGTGTTGTTTTCATGCAATAAGCCTTTATTTGGTGTTACCTTAAGGTATTTCAGGATTCTAATAGCTGCATCCTAATGAGAATTACATGAAGACTGTAAGAACTAACTGACTACACTGACTGAAAAGAAGATATCTGGTCTCGTGATAATAAAGTAGTTGAGTTTTCCTACTAACCTTTGATATCAATGTAATTAGAAAAATACAAGATATGACTAGTGTAATTAGGAATGTAGAATATAATGCTTCCTAAATTAGAATTGTACAAGGTTGATATAGTGAAAATTATTCAAATCTTTATATGGTATCAAAGTTTAAGGGTAAAGTAGGTAGAGGATGAGCCGGCCTATAGCTTTAAGGGTGATTTTGGATCCACCTACTAAAATAATAGGAGGAAGAGAGATAGTGATAGTATAGTGAGAAAATAAACGAGTATTATCAGAAATATGATCTATAGCCCTAGAGTCAAGGACCCATGGCCCAATAGGAGAAGATTGAGAGAGGCTTGCAACTGGATTTCCTAGTTGAACAACTCAACACTTATGATGCTTATATTTAGCCAAAACTGTTTTCCAGGCAGTGGAGAGAATGGGTAGATCTGCTCTAAAGGATGATAAAGTCCCAGATGATCTATTGATTTTGTCTTGTGAAGAAGATTATGGAGTTTGTGAGCGTTTCCTTGAAAAAGGTTAGGAATTTACACTCAGATGTCACTCAATCAACATATTTTGGTCTTATACAAGAGTTTCTAACCATCTCTTCTTTCTTGCAGGAGCAGCTGTTTACAGTTCAGAGCTTCTATTGAATGGCATTGTTATTCAGAAGCTGGAATATGAAAGGTATTTTGAATTTATTATTCCTATATCAAGTAAGCATTTCCATCCTAAAAGTACTTTTAATGGGAGAAGAATTTCATCATTACCCTGTCTATGTACCCACTTGCTGGACAATAAGAATAGCAATGAAATAATAACCTTCATTCCCGTGGGAGTTCTTCATAGTTCCCTAACTACATTGATTTTTGAGTTATCTCACAAGCTTTCTCTTGTGGAGTTTGAAAATTGCCATTTACCATTGAACATTCACCCATGTCTAATATGTTTAGCTAGATTCTTTCCTCACATTTGTTGTGAACCGTGATGACAGGCATCGGCTATTTACGGATTATGTTAAGAAAACAAGGTCGACCGTATGGCTGAGAAAAGATGGCCTTAAGTTTCATCCTGTGGCAAAACTTAAATAGGAGGGACATATGTCTTAACCCTTCCTCCAATTTTCATTATGTTTTGCATCTTCTATGAATTTGCTGGTGTGTGGCGATCTGTACATATTCTGTATCTGCTACGCATTTTGTGGTGTTAGGTTTTTGTAATGCTAGGTCTGTAGGCGGTAATATGGCTTTCTGAGGGTCTGTTCCTTGTTCAGAAACGCTTAGGTTGTATATAACGCTTCTTTCTTCTTTAATTATATATTTTTCGCACTAAGAATACAAAGAGAAACATGACTGATTTTCTGTGTGGGTGTGGCCGTTCATCAAGATAAAGAAAACAAACCACAGCAGCGGTAGAACAGCTGAAAATTTTGGTATGCACTAACATTGAAGCTCATAATTTGAGTGACTGCCTCATATTTACCCCCTCACCATTCTCTGCTTTTATAATAACAATGCCATGAAGTTGTGTTGAGAAAAAACTTATTAATATTACTACATTTTTTCCTCGGTTGCATTGATATGCCTTCTGCTAACAAATATGTAAATCCCAATGACCTTGTTTTCCTTAGGTGGTTAGTCATACTTGGCTAGAATTCTGAGAAACTCGAGCACGCCAAGTAAAATATTGGAGATATAATGAGTTGAGGCTCATAGCTGTTCCGAAACCCAGAACTGATGAAAGCAATATCGCATTAATGGCCTTGAGATGAAACTGGAAGAACATTCAAACAAACTACTGTTATTATCAAACTGATGAAAGCGGTGTCGTGGAGACAGGATAGCATTTACTTACAATAGAATAGAATAGGTGGACAAGTATGGCCACAAGAGCGAACTCAAGAGCTGCGTAAGTCCATATGTACTCCTTGATTGCTGCAAGTGAAGAAAACTAATGCTAAGACAACCATTACTCATAAAGAAACTTGTGAGTTTTGAGAGTCGGCTATACCTAGAATGACTGCAAAGATTGATGATAAAAGGCCCAAGGTGAACGCAAATGGTGCCGAAATTACAATTGCTTGAGTCTTCAAGTCATGAATCTACAAAATTATAATCATTAAGAGTTAAAATTTGCACACCAATGTTAGACATACTCAAATGGATATTATAATTGTATGCACTCTGGATAAAATTGACAAAATGCAATAAATTTTAAGCACTAGGTGAGCCTAAAAATGAGAAAGCACAAAGAATCTTCGTAACAACATGACATACCAGCAGCTGCTCAAGGAAGAAAAAGTAACATATTGTGCTAATTAAGATAAGCACCACAAAGTCCTGCCAGGCACTGCATAAGTAGATTGTAAATCAAGATTAGCAGGATAAAAAAAGACCACTTAAAAGCAACTTTAAGTGCATGTATTCAAGAAAAATAGAAAAAATCATCTACTTGTGCTACTCAATAGAAAAAAAAAATATGGGAGTAACCCATTAGCTGAAACAAAGATTGTATAAATTTAATGTTTTGAGAAGAATGCCTGATTAAGCAAGGAAACTTGGTTGCAAAGGTATCATGCAAGTGTTTCAATTCAACATTGGATCGCGCTTAAAGGTACGACAATTAGATATAAAAATGCAATGTGCATAGTATACTACCTTACTGATGGTGAATGTAAAGCCTGTTGACTGCGATCCTGCCTATTGTCCCTTTGAGCAGAGCTTGACACCCGAAGCAACATTACAGGTAAGTTTTGTACCACTTGCCCACACACATCACAGTTTTTGTTCCCTTTCATGGTAAACCATTTAATTGCACATTCTTCATGGACAAGTCTCAGACCACCTTTGCAACTGCATTCCATTTTGAGAGTATTTCCTTCCTCACATACATCAAGACAGATGCGGCACACAGCTTCCTCTTCAGCAATCTCCTCATCGCTGTCTTCTGTAGCAGCAGGAACTATTTGATCTGCTTCACCGAGGAGCGAAATTAAAAGAAGAAACATAGAATTAAGTGCAATAAGAAAGGATGGTTAAGCGCATGCAGTTCTTTCACTCTCTGCAGATTGGAACTTGACACATTATGATTCCAGCATAAGTTGATCAGCTCAGAACAAGAGTGGACAACAACTAATTGTGAGTTTCAATCATATTGTTTACACAGAAAAACTTGGCCAGAGAGATTAAATACGGATTGTCTACTCCAAGTGTACAACCAAATCTTATATTTGACATTTTGCATGGTCTCATACATAGAGGTTTTATAACAGGCACAAAACTATTTGACTGAATTCAGCTACACATATCGAAACAAGATGTAATATAAAGATAAGGAACTTTTAAACGCAAAGTAAAATCACCTTCTGACTCTTTCCATTGAAAGATAGCGCAGGTCAAACAACTTATTGGCCCAATGAATACAACTGCATGAACTAGAATCAAGAGAGTGAGAGCCTCAACATACCATCGTTATTATCTGTCATGTCATGCTCTTTAGGGGTAGGAAAAGATACCGATCTCACAATAACAACATTTCTTCCAGGCACAGACAGGGACCTTGAAACTACAGCAAGTGCTGCCCCTTTCTGCAAATAATTAACACGAACAATCTTAAAATAATCTTCATTATTAAAATATACACCAACAGTGAATGCAAATATTAGGGGGAAAAAAAAAAGTAAAACAGGCACTTAAAGGTTAAAATCACCATCCTAACCCATATTATTCAACAAAATCATCTGATTAGCTGCAGAAGAAACAAAGAGGTTCCAATCCATCAATTTTTTTTCACCCTAATTTTCCAAAAGTTGCCACCAGCATATATGACCTTGTTTTATTGAACCATCAAATGAATGATGTGTAAACAGGCAGCCTGTTTTCTTGAGAACAATTTCTCAGAAAAAAAAAAAGACATATAACATTGATTTCCAAATAATCAAACATCTTGGGACCAAAAACTTAGTGAAATCTCACGTATAAATTAACTCTTCTATAACCCCAAAGCAGATAAGATTTTGATTTGGGAGTTCCTAAAGTAAACAACTTACATTTGATTTCTGCTGTTCACTAGACGTTCTTGCTGAAGCAGGCAGAGAAACTGTGGGGGACAAGTTTGATGCAGGTGTAACAGGAAGAGATGTACTTCTTTGCCCAGAAAATGCAGATGAAATATTGGCTACAATAGGACTTTCCAAGGCTGTCTGAGAGTCGGTACCAAGAAGGGAGCTTCTTTCACCATCGGGTACAAGACCTTTCTTCTTGAAGCTTAAACCCCGCAAGAAACCTCCTGGTGATAAACTACCTTTGATGGAACTTTGAGACTGGAGTGGTAACTTTCCACTTCTGCTACTACCAAAACCTGCTGGCCTAGGGGGTACTTGAAGTGAAAGATTGGAGCGCTTTGCAGTTGGCGCTGTATTTGAAAATTTATCATTTGAAGGGGCCTCAATTTGGATATCAACCTGCATGTAACAAGCATTACAATACAATCTCAAATCATTTAGGATACAAATTCCCATGGTATGTTAAGCCAAAACAGTTTATATTGAAGTATGCTGGTCATAAATCAGGCAAATATGATCTATGAGATGCAAACTATTATTTCATAATCCTGAATACAATGTAAGGATTATTCACCACTGAGTCATCCGCAAGCTCCTTCTAAACAATTGAAATACATGTTGGACAGTCAAAAGTTGACCGCAGCTAACTTGGAAAGGTGGACTAAACAAACCCATCACAGAACTTGAAGAGCCAAACCTACACCCATTAATTGACCAATGAAGTTTGAAGCAAAATTTTCAGACCAAATTGGTGCATTAACCAAGGTAGAAACAAGATCATATCTTACTAATTTTGATCCAACAGAGACTACATGTAAGGTGATAACCGTTGAACTGTGCCAACTACTAAAATCCCACTCAGAATTCCCAGAATTTGCCCAACCAAGCACTTTTAAAATACTTACCAAAATGATTTTTCCTCACCCAGAGAGAGTGTGAAAAATGTTACATTTGATCTTGGATGTGTTTAAAAATGCTGCTGAGTGTTTGCTTATTCTGAAAGAAAATGGTTCAGTGTTGTAATGTTGTGGTAATGTTTCTTATTTTGTTTAACGGAGTTTGTTCTTGCGCAAGGAGGAGTGTGACAGCTGAATAACGGCGTTTGGAAAAAAAAGTGAAACGGTGCATTTCACATGCAGACTGATGTGAAATAAAAGTGCTAAAGCTGCTGTCTTTGAGAGGCTTCTTCTTTACCTGTGTTGTTGTTGCTTGCTAAAAGAAGTGTATCATTGAGTGGAGGGAAAATGCAACTTGTGAAGTCAGCAAGCAGATCTACGGTTCATCTTCTGTTTTCAAATATTTTTTTGTTGTAATCGAACAATAGGTATTAGTCGTACAGCTGTAATTTCAGATATTTTTGTAATGTTTGATATAAAAACCCTAACTGGTTCTTTTCTTTAATAAGAGATTTGAGGTATTTCCAGAAATTCCAGAGTACAATTGTGTTTTCTTGAATTTTTGTTCCCTCTACATTCTTGAGTATTCAGTGTTCTTTTCAGAGAGAAACTACTACATACGTTTAACTGGCCTCGTAAAATACTTACACATATAAACCCCCAAAAAAAAAAAAAAAAGTTCCAGACGATATCTCCAAAAAACCTATCAAAACTAAAGATCAAAAACATCATGCAATGAATAGCATTCAAATACACTTATCTATAAAAGAACACAAATAATTCACTGTAATAAGCATGAATCAGTTCCAACCAATATTATTGGCATCATCTTTAACATAAAAGCACAGAACTTGAAACTGATCGACCAAATTTCAGCTGTAAATGAAGAAAAAAACGCGATCTTGAAAGATAAAACAAACCACATGCACACACACTGGCAAATCTAAATATTCACAGATAGTTAAAAACATAAATAAAAAAAATACCAACCTGGACCTCATCAGTTCCATGAGTGGGTGGAGGTTGAGTTGAGTGCATTATATTGTTTACAATTAGTCTCCCAAGAAGAATAAACAGTTTAGAATATTAGAGTGGAAAGAAAGAGGATGAAGAGGAGAGCCCGATAGAGATACAAGAACAAATAAATACATAAAAAAACATCGTATTGTAGTTCTAGTATTGCGTTGCGGTAATAAAATAATAGAAATTGATTTATTTTTACAGTGCCCTGGGAGTCATTAGATATAATAAAAGAAAACATGAGGGCGTGAAAAGGACAAGGAGGGTGGGTTTGGTTGTGGTGGAGCCGTGGAGAAGTCATGCTGATTTTGAAGACGAATATTGGAATTTCGTCTTCTTGCCGCAACGCAAACAGCTTTGTAAAACTTTAACTACTCTCCCCTACCTTTCGTGCTCCTTAACTCGCTTCTGCTTAACCCAACTCCCAAACTCTCTGTTTTTTACGTTCTCAACCATTTGTTGCTTTCCTTTCCATAATTCCGGTATTAATTTTACCCGTCCTGTCGTCTTCCATCTTTGACTCTTTTGGAAATGGCTGAATTATTATTGTGTGTTAACCTAAAAGGCATTCTCTATATCATCTTCTGCAATGTATATAGAAGGTCCATTGCTCAAAGCCAAGAAGATTCCTGGTTCGTGGTGGAGATGACCCAACCAAGTCCAAACCTTATGTTCACATGCCACGACGTGAACCTGCCACCGCTTTCACATTCTTGGGGTGCGACCAAATTTTTTAATCAAAAGTTACCGATATATAAAGGTAAAAACACATTTAAAAATATCTAATTGTTAATTTTTTTTCAGCGTAGGAATTGAATTTTAATTTTTCTACTAAAAATTTAATTTTTATTTTTTTAAGAAAAACTAAAATTTTATTTTCTATTAAATATATTAAAATAACGTAATAGTTTCATTATTTAAATACGTTAACATTATCATTTTGACGCCCTAATATAACTTTTATAAAATGATATAAATATTGTGTATTAAATATTTTTATAAGCCAAATGATATATTCTCACCGTAGGTTTCCTTTATAGACAAAATTTTATTATTTAACTTTTTAAAACTCAACTATTCAATTATTGATCAAAGTTAATAATTAAACATTAACTATTAGAAAATTATTTTTATTTTTTAATAAAAAATTTTAAAATAATAAAATAATATTTATAAAAATAAAAATATTAAAATAATAAATTAAAGTTTAAAAAAATTTAAAATTATTAAATAAATTAAAATAAAAAACCAACTACCACTGTCAACTATGATCATCCCCGTTTGATGGAAGTGACTAGCCATCAACTATAACCAAACAAGGTCGAAAATAGTCAACTTCAGTCTTACGAATTGTTTTCGGTCATAGTCAATGACAAAAGTAGCCAAACCAAAAAAGAAGGTAGCAACAGGTCGTCTGATTCATTTTTCAGTGACCATCGTCACTGGTGATATTATCGATAATGATAACTACTTTTTTGTTTATTTTTTAATTTTAATTTCTTATATTGTAAAATTATTTTTAAAATTTGTACATATTTTATATTTAAATATTAAATTATATTTTTTTATAAAAAGTATTTTAAATATTTAATTAAAAATATAAAAAAATTGAATAAAAAATAATTCATAAGTAAATGATTAGGTTTTAAATAAAGTGAGTAAAATTTTATGTTAAAAAAAGCCTTGGGTGGGAATAGGTCGTTTGGCCTTTCCTATAACTTCTGTGTTATGTATAAAAAAAAAAATAAAAAAAATTAATGAATACTAAATACATTTTATTTATTCTAAGTATGTTTTATTGATTACAGGTGGATTTTGTGGTTTTATGGAAATAAAACTTAGAAAGATAGGTTAATTTGAGACTTTTGTGAATTACAATTGTCTATATATATCTTAAAATTGTCCACAGTAATCAAAATTATTTGGTGTCATTATTTTTTAATTAAATTAAAATTTTATATTATTAATTTTTAATGACTGTAGAGATTAAACATATTTTGGCCCGAGCGAACTCAACCCAATGTTTGGAAAAATCACAAATTTCTACCCACTTAATGGAAAACAATTAAACTCCCTCCCCATTCTTAACTCTATTAATGGAAATTTGACTTTGACATAACGTATAATTTGCAATTAACATATTACCCTAGTATTAAAACCTGATTCCGTCCCCTCCCAGCCCTCAAACATCCCCGTTTCCTCTCTCACATTCTCTCATCTCGTCAGTTGTTGTTGTTGTCATCACTGTCACCACTTGCTTAACCAAAGTCTTCTACTTCGTCTCTTACCCCCTCAAACATTCCTTACCTCGCCATTTATGAATTCAATGTAGGATGAGAATGAAATTTCTAGATTGGTACTTGAAGATTGCGGCTGGGGCTGCTTTGGTTGGAGGTTCCATGGAGTTTTTCATGATCAAAACCGGCTTCTGTATGAGAACCTTCCTTTCTTCTCTTCTTTTTATGTGTTTCCGGTTAACTGTGCGGAACTTGGTTGCTTGATTTCAGCTAAAAAATATTTAAACTTGCGATAGTTTTAGAGGGTTTTATAGGGGACCTCTATATTGGCATTGTTTTATCAGTTTCTTTTTTTTTTTTTTTCGAGACAAAAGGGTAGCGGCTAAGTCAAGTTAGAATGTTAAACAAATCGTAAGCTAGTTAAATTTTCTTTCTGGTCAAGGTTTGTCTCTATTTACTAGTTTGAAGGTTGAATGGATGAGGCTGATTGCACTGAAGTTGGAGTGGTTTGTGTAATCAAGTTTTTAATCGACAATTTCATAGCTTAAGGGATTTATGAATGATGAGGACGATGCAATTAAGGTCTCTTTGGTTATTTTTTAGAAAGCAATGAATTTGAACATTAATGATTATATATGTCTTGTGTCATCAGAAAGTTGTGGGGGTAAATTCCAGCTTCAGATAAAATGAAGAGGAAATTCCTGTGAAGTTTAAATGTTATGTTTGTTTACTATGGCAAATTTCTTAATATATATAATCATATATCTTTGTTGTGCATGAGTTACATGGATAAATCAACTGTCTTTCAAAATTAAAGATATGCCTAGGGAGGAATAATATTGATTTCATTCACCTCATTGCATGGAGTAGCTTTCAAGCCTCTGAGAGGTGTTTAACTGATTTAAAGTGTAGTTTTATCTCATTCAATGGACTGTGCATCCTTTTGCTGACCAGTGTTTTAATATGCAAATGCATATTGTATTTTTTCTTCCTTTTTCCTTACAGTATTTATGTTACTTCATGTCGTTCTGTATCTGGAAGAAGTGATGAAAGTATAACTTATTAATTTCAACCTTTGGAAGACTATGGTACACCAAATGAAGAAAATGCTTGTTTTTGCTCCTTGATTTGGTTATTTCAGTTCTTAGTGCATTGAATTAATGAGAGCTTACATTGGTTGCTGATGGTACAAGATTAGAAGAAATTAGCCAACTGATGGTACAAGATTAGAAGAAATTGGCCGACTGATCGTTCAAGATTAGAAGAAATTAGCCAACTGATGGTACAAGATTAGAAGAAATTAGCCAACTGATGGTACAAGTTTAGAAGAAATTAGCCAACCAATGGTAGAAGATTAGCTATTAATGTCAAAACTTAAAGCACGTATATGTTTAGATTGGAGTAGATAAATATTAAAGGTGGTAACTCTACCTTTATGGTTTGCAAAGTAATGGACGCTTAACTGTTTTAAACTACCTAAGATTCACGAGTAATTATGTCTAGAACTACTGCTACTCTTTGATTAGGTCTGGAATCATTCCCTCTCATATTCCAGGTCATCTTTTTTATTGTAACAGAAATGTTGGATGAGGTATGCAGAGGGAGATATTTTGATCACGACCTATGCATTACCATCATGGTCATGGTTATCATATCAAATGCTTGTGGACACAGTGTGACCCATTTTTTGGAAGGACTCTTGATTAAACTTTTTTCTCAACTGTTGTTTACATACCTGCAGATGATAAAGTAACTGTTTTGGAGTCAGAGAAGCGGGCTTGGGAAGCTTCACCGGAAGCTCAGGCAATCAGAGAAGCACTAAATCCTTGGAGAAAACATGATGCTGAAAGAAAAAGCTCATAATATTGATGGAGACCGCTTTTTATGAGGTTTGTTTTCTGAATAAATCACATGTTGGAATCCCTAATTTGCTATACATGACAATATTTGAATTAAACTGACAGCATTAAGAATTGTTGATTCTAATTCTTTCAAACTCTCAAATTAGTTTGTTCTCCAATTGCATGTCGTTTTGGTCTGTAAGTTGGAGAGTAAGATTTTTGGGTGGCGCTGTAACATATATTTGACTGGTGTTTCATTTGCCTTTATTTTTGGTTGTGATATTTATCTTTTACTTAGCTATTAAACATAGTGCCACCTTCAAGTGTTCCCCTCGGGTATATGATAAAAAAAACTTAAAATATTAAGCTGATTTTTATTAATTACTGTCTAAGGTAATAGTTTTTGTTAACAATTTCATCTGATTTTCTTTTGAGGTAACCTGTCAATGCCAATTTGCCATTTTAAGTTTCTCAATATTTGCCCATGAAACATGTTAACTTAACACTTAAAGATATGATTATTGTTGCTGTATGGCTGTTGTTTTTTCGCTTCATCATGTCATTTGATAGGTCAATTCTAGGCATAGGTGTCGGACAATAGCCTGTTTATTGGAAGATTTTGCTTGGAAATTTGTAGTATGCCTAAGTTTCTCATATTTGACAATTTTTGTTAATTGTAAAGGATTAAGCACACTTTCTCTGTGGATTTATAAGAGCAAGAATTTGCGATTTCTAGCTGAAATTATGAAACTTTTCAACCTCTGTTTGTCAGTTTCTAAGCTTAGGTCATTTGCTTAATTGACTGCATCAATAGGCAAAAATAATGAGTGCTCTGCATTTTTTTTCATATGGTTAGATGAATCATCATAAGTGACCCTAAAATGCTAACTAGCTTCTTATGATTTTTTCTATAGGGAGAAAATCTGTTTCACATCAACAGTCCTTCGTCATTTTTTTTGAAGCAGCTAAGCTAATTGTTAGTTCAGAGAAGTGGACATTCTTTGGTGAACGAGTGAGATTTCACCTTAAATATTTTAAAATATTGCAATATGTTGTATTTTTTTTATCATTCTTGAGGACATGATGAGTAGAATATATTCATGGGGCCTTTGTGATTGGCTACTTTTTTTGTGGCTGTAGAACATGTTCTCATTTGAAGTCAATTTGTAGAATTTTTTTATAATAAATATTTAAAATCGCTGTTACTTACATTACATCCCTCAATGCTATGTCCATTAAACTTCCCATTTGAACTTGGTTGACATGAGCATGACTTTTTGCAAATTTCATTTGGTGATGTGTGAGTAAACACTTACATAACGGTCACATCACATGTAAATATTTTATATTAAATACACTATTGAAGCACGCAAATATATTTCTTCTTTGATTCATGTATTTTTATATTCCAGCCTTCAGGAGTGTGATACGGCATTAGCCGATAGTCTTATAAGGTCAGTTCTAATGTGTGATTTGTAAGATTTAGTAAATATATTTTGCTGTTATTATAATGACGTGTTACCACATCTATCCATGCCAATTTGATTTTGATTGTTCTTAATCTGATATTTGCTTGTTATAAGTTTAATGTTTCTCATTATCTTATTATTTCCCTCAAAACTACTACAATTATATTTTAGGTAACATTACATTTCATTGAATTAAATAATCTACCTATGATTCATATTATGGTAGGACCTTATATCGTTGAAGAATGTAAATTTCTTCCTGGTTTCTTGTGTTTCTGATTTGTTATAGGACTTTTGGATGCAAAGGTAAAATAAACTAGAAATAAAGAGAGCTTAATGAATAGGCTAATATGAACATACAGACTTGTTAGAATTCACGCTATGTATTTTAATACCTTATTGTTAATTTTTATTGCACCATATTTTTGGACATTGTCATGTAATTAAATTTCTTGTTTATGGAACTGACCAGACAAAGTTAGTGGTAGAATATATGATAGAAATTGACTGCTAATCATGCTACTAGCAACCATAATTAGATGCTTTGAACGCTGTAAGTCGGCAGACCCATACTTTTGGCTAGTAATTATTGCCTTGCACTAAAAAGGAAGTAGTTGGTTTACTTAATTATCAAGATCAAAACATTAATTCTAGTTTCAGTTTTGCCCTTAAACCAAAGTAATTAAGGATCTCTTGAGTAGGTCTTTGTGGTTTTAAACTTTGAAGTGATTCTAGTTAAGATATACAACTTAGTAGGTTTCTGAAGTAATTAAGGATCTCTTGACTAGGTCTTTGTGGTCCTTTTAAGAGTCTTTGCGGCCCTTTTAAGACATACAACTTAGTATTTTTCGTGGCTTGTCCAAGGTTGAGCACAGACCCAAAATGCAGACACTTCAATAACATCCATAATATCATATTATGATATTCTTAATGGGTGCTTATTTTTCAGATATCTTTATTATTTCTCCCCCAAAAAAACTTCACAACCTGACGCAATTGGTGGTAAATTTTCATTTCGCTTGATTTTAGTTTCCTTCTGATATGATAATGTAAAGAATTTGTTTCTTGTCTGTAACAGTTGTGTATGAGTACACATATAAACCATTTATTTATGATTGGCGTTGGTTGAGAAGCCATTTAAAAAATATATATTCTCTATTGACTACTGGGAGCCATCATCTTCCCTTTGGACTCAATACTGGTCATTCACCTGCCTTCTTCTAGCTATGAACTAATGGGTTTTATTTTCAGGATAAGAAGTAGAGTATTGACTTTGACAATACTGTTTCTATACATATATATTATCTAAATACCCTTACAGGTAAAACATAAGTCAAGTGACGTGGACATGCCACATCCATCTTCTCACAAATAAATATCATTTGGTTAGAAAGGTCCAAATGATACCTCGCAGATAAGTGGGTTTTTCGGTTAATATGTAAACCTGAAGGAACCCGAGTTACATTTTAAGGGTAATGGGTTATATCGTAAATTTGTAAATCTTATGGGCTCACAATGATAGTTAACAAAGAGACGGATATGGTTTGAGGTTCAAACGTTGCATCCGTTAATTTATAAACCTCAAGTGTCAAGATGATATGTTAGAGTTTAGAGCGATAATTTATAAACAAAAAATGATCTGAAATATTTGCTAGTAAAAGGGTGTAATTGAAAATTTGTAAACCTTAAGGGACCGAACTGATAACTTATTGTAAAGAGGCCTTGTGTGTGTGTGTGTGTAAACACAATGGTTTGTTAGAATATCTGATAGTTAGAGGGTTTATCGTTAATCTGTAAACCTGAAGGGAATGGAATGATATTTACCATTGAGAGTATGGGTGCTAATTTGTAAACTTCAAGGGGTTGGAATATATTTTCCTAGTGAGAGGTTGTATAGAACTTTTAACTTGAAATGACAGAAAATTTGCATGTAAGGATGTGAACTTGTTAATTTTTAAACCTCAAGGGACCAAAAGAAGAAGTAGGGTCTATATGTTATTTCATAAACTTTACAGTACAGAAATTTGCTAGATGGGAGGGCTTATAAGTTAAAGCGTAAACCTAAAGGGCCCAAAAATCGCTAGGCTGAAGTTTCTTTCTTCGTTTGTGAGCTCTCTTTGAAAGGATATTTTCTAGATTGAGGGTTCATATTTTAAATTTATTAACCTCAAGGGGTTGTTAACGCATCTTAGTGATGAGGCTGTTTTTGTTAATTCTGAAAATTAATGGGGTAAAGTGATATATCATTTAAAGGGTGTATTTGTAAAATGTAGGGTGGAAAAGACATAAAATGTGCATTAGAACGAAAACTTGATGAGAAACTTTACATTACTAACGTGGTATTAACCAATTATACAGCAACATGTGTCAAATTTATTTTAACTTAGGATAGATATAAGTATAAAAATAAAATAAATCAGATTAGGGGATTTAAGTAATTAAAAAAAAAACCTGTTTATTTATTAATAATAATAATAATAATAATAATAATATAATTAATAAATTAAAGTACTAATAAAATCCATAATCATCAATAATAAATTAAAAACAACAAATTCAAAGACCTGAATCTAACTTATTAACCTTCATATAAGATCCAGTCTTAAGGTCGATAAGGATCTTATAATTAGAGGCCGGATTGACGACGATCGAGCCCCATTTGCCTTAAGTCTACTTCTCACCGTAGACCTATTTTTTCTTTTAAAATATGTGTGGTGAGAATAAGCAAGGACAAGTTTTCAAAGATATTGATGCCAAACTCAGAAACTTCTTTTGGAGTGGTGGAGATCTCAACTTGGGCAAGGCTAAAGTTGCTTGGGAGGAGGTTTGCAAGAATTATAATGAAGGTGGGCTGGGGATTAAAGTAAGCAAAGATTGGAACAAGGTTGTCATGGCTCATCATTTATGGAAAATTGTTCAAATTGAGAGTTCATCTATTTGGGTTGATTGGGTTAAAGAAAATAGAGTCAGGAATAAGAGCATATGGAACATTCAGAGCACTAGTGACAGCCCTTGGTGGTGGAAGAAGCTCCTTAAGCTAAGAGATGATATGCAAAACAGAATTAGCCATCTGATTGGTAATGGGGAAAATACCTACCTTTGGTGGGATAATTGGCATCTGTTTGGGCCTCTGGCAAAAAAATATGGCGAAAGCATCATCCTTGACTCAGGGTTGAGCAAGTTTGCCAAGGTCAAAGAGATTATGGCGAATGGAGAGTGGAACTGGCCACCGAGTAACTCTCGTGAGATGATAGAAGTGAAGGGTGCTATGTTAAGTAAGCCGATTGATGGTAATGACAAGATCATTTGGAAACCGAATTCAAATGGCAACTTCTCTACTAGATCGGCTTGGGAAGAATTTAGGAAAAAGAGTGACATGGTTGGGTGGGCTCACCTCATTTGGCACAAAAAACACATCCCTCGTCATGCCATCATTCTCTGGCTTACGTTGAGAAGGAGACTGACCACCCGTGATAATTTGCTAAGGATTTCTTATGTTTCTTGGATAAGGAAATGTGGCTGCATTTTATCCATAGTCATGCAAATTGGGCTCCTGCTACCCTTTCCAGTCGAATCACGTCCGATCAATGACGAATGGCTTCAAATGTTAAGCATGGGAAAAATTACACATGTGGGGGGTTGTTCGGCCTGGTTCACAGGGTGTTCAGGCTGCTTTCAGAGGCTTTAATCCTGAAAAACCCAGATATTACTGTTCACGGTTTCAGTTCTGTAAACAGTAAAATCTGGAAATTTTCCAGGTTTTGCTTGGCTGTTTATAAAGGTATTTGGGAGGCTTTGAGGGCTTTTTTTGAAGGCAATTGGAAACAATTTTTCTGGCATGAAGGCACATCACAACAGGCTTTTAATGCTTATCAATGTGCACTCAGGTGGATTAATTATAGGACAACATTGGCTGGGGAAAAAGGTGGTTTTCCCAGCTGTGCTGCTGGAATTTTAGGCTGCAGTAGGAGGGTCTCCAATCTCTCTAGTTGGCTGGTCTGCTTGCAATGGGCAACTCATTTTGTAAATGTATATTTAGCTTTTAACTTGCTTGGGCTGCTTGTTTTTATTTAGCTTGGGCTGCTTTTGGGTTGCTTTGGCCTTTTTCTTAGATTGGGCTGCTTGTTTCCCTTAGTTTGGGCTGCTCTTTTGGGGTTGGTTTTATTTCATTTTTTAGCTTTAGCTTAAGAAATGGTTTGTTTATTGATTTGTATATAGTTGGTGATAGCCCAACTAGTTAGGTTTTTTTATTTTCGTTTCGTGGCTTCGTTTCAGCCTCTTGATCTCTTTCGAATAAGGTAGGCGCTCAAGAGGGGTGGATAGTTTTGCCTTTTTTGGACTTTTGCGGGCGTTTTGCTGCGCTTTCTTTGTATCGGGCTTGCCCGTTTTCTTTTATAAATTTTTTAATTACCAAAAAAAAAAAAAAAGAAAAGTTTCGGGAGATCTTTTACGTGGTCCACAAAAGTCAAATTATGAAAGTAGGGTCAAATGTTTTAACGAAACATTAAATGGATTTGTGAGTACATTGGTGATCGTATAATTGAGGGCCAAAGGACAATTTCCCACCCATAGTTTGAGGCGGGGACAAAGTCCCACCCGCAAGTTTTCAAAAGTCCGGTCTCCCACCCTTGGACCAAATTTAATATTAAATAAAATAGTAAACAGTGATATTTCAGGGGCAATTTTGTCATTTTATGATTAAAATTTTATAAAATAATAAAATAAAATTTATATAAATTTTAAAAAATTTTAAAAAATTTTAAAAATTTTAAAAAAATTTTAAAA
>JAJEJH010000063.1:432118-489092 GCA_026122585.1 Anacardium occidentale | reverse complement strand
TATATTTTTTAATTTTTTTATATTTAAAAATTAATTTATAATTTTATTTTAAATTTTTATTTATTAAAGGGCATTTTAGTCATTTCATTTAAAAAATTATAAAATAAGTTTGAATTTTGGTCCAAGGGTGGGAGACCGGCCTTTTGAAAACTTGCGGGTGGGACTTTGTCCCCGCCTCAAACTATGGGTGGGAAATTGTCCTTTGGCCTATAATTGAAGGCCATTGATCATACTATTTAGCCAACCTTAATCAAGCCTATTCAACCACAAGAAGGCCTGGTTGCTATTTGGTTTGGTTTTGGGGTTCAAAATCCTTCAGTGGTCTGGCTTCCACATCATTGTTATCATGCGTTTCTTGACATTAATTTTGAATGTGGTTCAGACTTTCTTTGGGACATTAAAGAGTACAGTTGAGGAATAAAGCATTGACTTGGACAGTTGTGTTTTGTAAACCTGAAGAGACGGATATGGTTTGAGGTTCAAACGTTGCATCTGTTAATTTATAAACCTCAAGTGTCAAGATGATATGTTAGAGTTTAGAGCGATAATTTATAAACAAAAAATGATCCGAAATATTTGCTAGTAAAAGGGTGTAATTGAAAATTTGTAAACCTTAAGGGACCGAACTGATAACTTATTGTAAAGAGGCCTTGTGTGTCTTGTGTGTGTAAACACAATGGTTTGTTAGAGTATGTGATAGTTAGAGGGTTTATCTGTTAATCTGTAAACCTGAAGGGAATGGAATGATATTTACCATTGAGAGTATGGGTGCTAATTTGTAAACTTCAAGGGGTTGGAACATATTTTCCTAGTCAGAGGTTGTATAGAACTTTTAACTTGAAATGACAGAAAATTTGCATGTAAGGATGTGAACTTGTTAATTTTTAAACCTCAAGGGACCAAAAGGAGAAGTAGGGTCTACGTGTTATTTCATAAACTTCACAGTACAGAAATTTGCTAGATGGGAGGGCTTATAAGTTACAGCGTAAACCTAAAGGGCCCAAAAATCGCTAGGCTGAAGTTTCTTTCTTCGTTTGTGAGCTCTCTTTGAAAGGATATTTTCTAGATTGAGGGTTCATATTTTAAATTTATTAACCTCAAGGGGTTGTTAACGTATCTTAGTGATGAGGCTGTTTTTGTTAATTCTGAAAATTAATGGGGTAAAGTGATATATCATTTAAAGGGTTTATTTGTAAAATGTAGGGTGGAAAAGACATAAAATGTGCATTAGAACGAAAACTTGATAAACTTTACATTACTAACGTGGTATTAACCAATCATACAACAACATGTGTCAAATCTATTTTAACTTAGGATAGATATAAGTATAAAAATAAAATAAATCAGATTAGGGGATTTAAGTAATTAAAAAAAAACCTGTTTATTTATTTTTAATAATAATAAAAATAATAATATAATTAATAAATTAAAGTACTAATAAAATCCATAATCATCAATAATAAATTAAAAACAACAAATTCAAAAACCTGAATCTAACTTATTAACCTTCATATAAGATCCAGTCTTAGGGTCAATAAGGATCTTATAATTAGAGGCCGGATTGACGACGATCGAGCCCCATTTGCCTTAAGTCTACTTCTCACCGTAGACCTATTTTTTCTTTTAAAATATGTGTGGTGAGAATAAGCAAGGACAAGTTTCGGGAGATCTTTTACATGGTCCACAAAAGTCAAATTATGAAAGTAGGGTCAAATGTTTTAACGAAACATTAAATGGATCTGTGAGTACATTGGTGATCGTATAATTGAAGGCGATTGATCATACTATTTTGGGGGGCCTGAAGAGCCAACCTTAATCAAGCCTATTCAACCACAAGAAGGCCTGGTTGCTATTTGGTTTGGTTTTGGGGTTCAAAATCCTTCAGTGGTCTGGCTTCCACATCATTGTTATCATGCGTTTCTTGACATTAATTTTGAATGTGGTTCAGACTTTCTTTGGGACATTAAAGAGTACAGTTGAGGAATAAGATTCAATTAAAGCATTGACTTGGACAGTTGTGTTTTATTCATAAAAGTAAATGTCATTTTACATTTTTTAATTTATAATATGCTTCCTATATTTAGGTGATACAATATTATGTATACATGTTAGGGCACAACAATTTACAAATTTTGATTTTGAATCAGTCAATTCCAAAAATACCTCTTTATCTTTTCTTAATTAAAGTACAATATTAATATGTACCTAAGGTCTCCTTCACAGTTTTATTTGTAAACTATTTAAAATTCAAAAGCTTGTTTATTAATAAAAGTTAATAATTAAATTTATCAGTGGGTTATTATATTTTAATAGTTAAAATATATTTTTTATCTTTTTAAATAAAAAATTAAAACAATAAAATAAATTTTATGAAAATATTAAAATAATAACAAAATAAATTTTAAAAATTAATAAAGATATTAAAAATATAAAAAAAAACTTAAAATTAAATTTTTTTTTTGAAAAAAGTGGTTACTACCGCTAATAACGTCACCAATGATGATGACTGCTGAAAAACAAATCGGATGGCCTAGATAGTCAGATCTAGTCATTTTGTTTGCGTTAAACGGCCAAATCTAATTATATCGCCATCAATGACAACTAAAAATAGTCAGTCTTGTTCTCAGCGACCCATGAATAGGGAAGACAATCAGATCTAGTCATTCTATAAACTAGGTGATCTTTTTCAATCACTAGGTTCGGTTTCAAATTTTTTTAATTTGTAATTTTTATATATTTTAATATTTTTACTAGTTTAATATTTTTACTGATTTTTAATTTTTATTTCATTATCTTATATTTTTGTTATATTTTTATCATTTTTTTGGTTGAAGATATTTTAATTATTTTATAAAAAAATATTGACAGAATTGGATGAAAAATACTTTACAGATGAGTATTTGAATTTTAAAAAATTAATGGATGAAACTTCATCATTTAGAAAAAAATCTTGGATGGGATTAAGTCCTTTACTAAAAACAACTATGAAATGATGGAACAATACAAGTCCAAGGTAAAATGGGAAAGCAGGCTAACGTACCATGATATGTCTAAAAGAATTTAGAATTAGAATAGGTAAAGTTAAGAATGAAACTCTAATGACCAAAGTGTCTAATCTCTAACACGACATGGAGGTCCTTTCAAGATTTTTTTTCTTCCTGTTCATTTACCACTCTCAGTCTAATCTTTACAGTAGACAGATCCTGCTCTAAGTTTGTCTAAGAAAAAAACAGTTTCTTTTTACTAACAAGATTCAAAGAAAACTAACAAGATTTAGTATTTTACAGAATATATCTTAGAACAATTTTTTATTTATATTCAAGACTGATACAAGAGTTTAAAAATAAAAAACATAGCAAAATAGAAAACGATATACTTATCTTTTATACTACTATATTCGCCTTCAACTAATTCGTAAATCAGGAATGCTTATCCTTAACAACCTAATATATTACAGCCCTCTGATTTCATCACACAAATTTATAGAATTTGGAAAACCTATTACTTGTGATACTTCGCAAATGACAAACCCTAGACACTAAGAAGAACAACACATAACTGTGTTTGTTAAGTGACTAACAATCAAACTGTCACAACCTTTCCTTCATTTTTCAACTGTACAATTCAAAACGATGTTGCACCATTTAACACTTAACGTCTCCAATTAATGTCGTCTCTCATCTATTAACATCACAACACAAACAAAAACATCATTCTTCATATCTTTCCTCAACCATAAACACTTACTTTTTGTTTGATAAAGAATGATGTAAACATATTTAGTTTTTAGTACATAATGAAAATAACCAAAAAAAAAAAAAACACAGCACAAACTTAAACTCTTTACATACTCCAACCTTTTCATATATCAACATAAACTTCAGTATTCCTCCTTGAAGTGAAACTTTAGTAACATAACTATTCTACACACTTCTTCATTCTGCATTAATACTCCCTGAAGCAAAACTTCAATAACACAACTACTCTGCACAACTCTTCATTCTGCTTTTGTACTAAAATTTGGATTCTTTATACATAACCCTAGTTTATTTCTCAGTAAACAAACCTTGTTGTTGACAATGGCTTTGTAAAAATATCAATAACCTGACATTCAATAAGCATATATTGTATAGATAAAGCATTTGATGCCACTTGTTCTTTAATGTAATGCATATTAATTTCAATGTGCTTATTTCTATTATGTAGTACAGAGTTGGAAGCTAGCAGACTAGCTCACAGATTATCACACCAAATTATAGTTTTACTCAAGTAGTTTATTTTTAATTCCGATAACAAACTATTTAGCCACATTATTCCAGTTGCTACTTGACTCAATACTCCGTAATCAACTTCAATTGTAGACAATGCTACAACTTTTTGCTTCTTAGATCCCTATTGGATTATGTTCCCTTTAAGATTCACACAAAATTCACTAGTAAACTTCTTATCATTTAAGTTTCTTGCCCAATTAGCATCTATATAAGCTTCCCCTTAGATTACTTTTGTTGGTCTGAACATCCCATCATACCCCAATGTGCCCTTAACATACCTCAACACTTTTTTACGTGCTTGCCACTAAATTTATGTAGGTGACTTTAGAAATTGGCTTAGCTTATTGATTGCAAATGCTAAATTAAGTCGAGTTAACACCATATATTATAATGCCTCTATTGTGCTCTTGTGTAAAGTAAGATCTTCAAACCTTTCATTATCTTCATAGTGCAATTTCATACTAACTGTCATAGGAGTAATGCATGGATAAACATCATACATCCTAGTTCTTATCAACAGGGTAATAGTATACTTGGTCTAACACAAATGTAAACCCTCATATATTTTGAAAGCATTTATACCTAAAAAGTAATTCAAGCTTCTCATCTTTTTTCAATGAAAACTTATCATTCAATTATGTCACCAAAGATTCTATATATTCTAAATTTGTCGCAATTAGTCATATATCATCCACATATACAAAGACAAACACAATTAAGGCTTCATTTTTCATAACAAACAAACTAGTATTTGACACTGAATTTTTAAAACCTTTCTCTAGAAAAACAGCTTTTAACTTCTCATACCAAACTTTTGGAGCTTGCTTAAGCCCATATGAGGTTTTAATCAGTTTGCACACATAATTTGGCTTTGTTGGGTCAATAAACCCTTGTGGTTGAGTTATGTATGCTACCTCATTCAATTACCATTAAAAAATGCATTATTTACATCTATCTAATGTATTATCCAATTAAAAAAAACTACCAAAGACATAACAACTTTAATAGTTATAGGCTTTATCATTGGGCCAAAGGTTTCCATATAATCTATCTTTGGATACTACTGAAAACCTTTTGCTATGAATTTTTGCAAAGACCTATCAATATTCAACTTACTCTTATACACTCATTTATGGCCTACTACATTCATTTCTTTAGACCATGGTACCAGTTTTCAAGTTCTATTCTTCTACAAAGCCCCAAATTTAGCCTTCATAACTTCATACCACTGTGGCTTACTTAAGACTTCTTTTAATGTTTTAGGTTCCTTAAGTACTCATATTATTTAAGAACTCTCTTGATACTGGTAGAGATTTTGTTTTAGATATAGTCACTATTGCATATCCTTTAATTACAACTGCAGAACCATTCTCATGTTCCTTTACCACTAATTTTTCACCAAGCAGTACTTTTTCTATACTACCTTTAGAAGTAGAAACTACTAAGTATAATGTTTGTGAAGATAATGAAAGAATTTTAGTAATGTCTACTGTCTGTTATGTATCATCATATTAATTTTGAGAAACTGACTTATGTAAAGCTTGAATCTGATCTTTTATCACCTCTATTGATGTGTCTACTACACTAGCTACATGACTAGACTCATTCAAAAAGAAATTTACTTTTATAACTAATGACATTTCTCTATTACATTCACCTTTAGAGACAAGAGCTTTAAATTCAGAATATATTTTGTAAGAAAACTCACACTTATCAAAGTTCACACTAGCCATAATTAGAATATTTTCAGAAAAATTCAAACACTTGTACCCCTTGTGTGACAAATTATACCTTACAAACACACATTTTTTAACGTGAAAGGAGAATTTATGTTTATAATAGGGTCTCAAATTAGGGTAGCAAACACACCCAAACACTCTAGACACAAAATAATCTGGTTTATGATCAAATAACACTTGAAAATGAGAAACATTATTTAGCACAAAAGTAGGCATTCTGTTGATTAGGAATACTACATTTTGAAATGATAACCACCACTGAGTTAATGACATCCCAACTTTAGACAAGAGCACTAATCCAGTTTTTACTACATGTTTATGCTTTTTTTTGGCTCTCCAATTCTGATATAGGGATGTCAAAAAATAATACCACGATTAATTAACTAAACTCCTGTACTCTCTCCCTAGTCATTATGACAAATTTTTATTCTCCTCTTAAATTGAACTTCAACAAATTTATAAAATTGAATAAACATTGATCTCACTTCTGATTTTTGTTTTACAGGAAAAATCCAAGTAAACATGGAATAATCATCCATAAAATGGACATGGTATCTATACCCTACTCTTGATAACACATGAGCAGGCCCACACACATCACTATAAACTAAATTTAATGGTTTTATAGCTCTAGATTCTGAACTAGGAAAGGATTTTTCATGAACCTTCTCAAATTGACAGTTTAAACAGAAAAACCCTCTAAAAGATTTTATGGTATGAATTTTTAACTCCTTGAGAATATGACTTAAAACTCTTTCACTGGTTGCCCTAGCCTTCTATGCCATAACTTAGCGTTAATCTTACTTGTTTGATATACACACTTATATCCTACTAAAGATCTAGGATCAATACTTTCATTACAACTCAAATTGGGATTTTTATATACAGATTGTTTTAGTAATTGATACAATTTATTCTTAAGTACACCTTATAACAACTTATCTTTAGTGTCTTTATCCCTAACTAAGCGTTGATCAACACTAAACTTAACTATGACATTATTATCTTTTATCAGTTTTGATATACTCAACAAGTTTTTAATGAAAGCTGGTACACATAGAATATGCTTCAAAATTATAGATTTTGCATTGGAAGTTAAGAATAAGAAAGTATGACTATATGTGATATAGGTAAGCAATCTCTACTTTCCACCTTAGTTGTTGCTTTTTAGTATATTGCACCTTATTATCCAGTCGCTTGGCATTAGACATTATATGATTTGTAGCTCTAGATTCCATATACTAACTGAGATCTTTAACCTCATAAAAAGTAGCTATTAGGCCTTGTGCATAATTAGGTTCTTCTTGACAGTTGTTAGTAAACCTTTTGCTCTACTCATATTCATTTGTTTTGATCCAAACAATTTTTCTCCAATTTTAAATTCATTTTCTTTTACTAGTTTTTCATCATCTTCATAATAATCTTCCTTATCCATTTCAAGTTTATGACTAAATTGACTCACTTTCCCATGACTTGTAGTATTCTAATTATCTCCTAAAAAAGTCACATCAAATCATGATAATACTTTAGAGCAATAAATCTATTCTTACCACACACTTGGCAAATTACTTTAAGCTTAACAAAACTTTTGCCTCTACACTAGACTAAAAATTTCCTTAACTAACTTCTTTAGACTATAATTGATACTTTTGACTATACTTATTGTCTCCACTACCACCAACAATTATAGCAAAATGAGTTATCCCTCTTTGTTAATCATACATATAGCCTAAACATTTCTCTAACCTTTTTTAAAAAATTTTTAGCTTTCATCAAACTAACCTCTTCAGTTTTAGACTCTATCTTAGAGAAAATCTGAGCTATCATTGGATGATATTCCATTCCTAACCTATTAATCATAAAATTTATTAATTCTTCTTCAGAATAACTTGACCACTTACCATCAATACATCATACATCTTTTGCATCTTTCTAACATACTAACCAGCTCTCATAGACCTTTTTTTCATTGTTTGTAGAGTTAATTTTAACTAAGCTATTTTATTTTTAAACTCATAAATGAACTAACTTCATAGTATGTGCCAAATGCAGTTGTAGTTTCATATTTCGACATATGAGTGAACATAGACTCAGATATTGATGCTAACAAACAAATAGTCAGGATTCTATCATGTTTCTTCCATACTAAGTATTATAGGTTTCTTTTCTTAAACCTATCAAGAGTATCCTCATTCCGAACATACACAAAAAGAGATGGACATACAACCAAACCAATCAAATGATCTTCAAGATTGAAAGAACCAACCATATTTAGCATTTATGCCCTCTAATACCAATAATTATTTTCGATTAGTTTTAGATTAATAGTCAAGATCACCATTCTTAAAACTCATTCAATTTGTAATAGCGATGAAACACTTGAGCGCTATGAACAGTTAACCCTTGCTGAACCACTCTCATCACACTTCATAGCTTTAGAAACCATTCTTTCAACGTTTGTCAAAGGCTCTAATACCATAAGAAAACTTTGTTTAGATTCAAAGAATCTAAATAGAGTAACGAATTTTACTTAACACACCTTAGAACAATTTTTTATTTATATTAAAGATCGATATAAGAGGTTAAAACTTAAAACCATAGCAAAACAGAAAACGAAATACTTATCTTTCATACTATCATATTCGCCTTCAACTAACTTGTTAATCGGGAATGCCCATCCTTAACAACCCAATCTATTATAACCCTCTTATTTCATCACACAAATTTACAGAATTTGGAAAACCTACTGCTTATGATATTTCACAAATAACAAACCCTAGACACTAGAAAGAACAGCACACAATTGCTTTTGTTAAATGAGTAACAGTTGAACCATCAGAACCTTTTCTTCACTTCGCACCCATATATTTCAAAACAACACTGCACCACTTAAAACTTAATATCTCCAATTAACGTTGTCTCTCATTTGTTAACATCACAACACAAACAAAAACATCATTCTTCAGACTAATGTAGTCAATCACGTAACATGGCAAATATTGTAGATATTAAAAGCACCGGTCATGTGTAAATACGAAGAACTAATCATAAAAATGATGGTCCTTGAAATGGATCAACGAGGAGATGTATTTAATAATTTAATTGACTTTGAATTTGTCTTTCACACTATATATTAATTTGTGATGTAACATGGTACATTGTGTTGAGAGAGATATATCTTATGTCATAAAGATAAAGCTAAGATTTATTTACAGAATTTGTTGGGCTTGGTCCAACAATTAGACAGGTAAAGACTTGTTCCAATTCAATTAACAACAAAAATTAATAAACTTTGACTGAGGCTTCTTCAATTCATTTCTTCTTTTAGTACAATTAATTATCTATAACTGGATATATATATATATATATATATGCACACACTCATGGGTGAAAATCTTACACTTCAAATATTTTATTTTATAGTCAATTAATTAATCAAAGAAAATGTCAGTATTCTTCCCTAATAATCAAAACAATTGCACAGCAATATTACAGTAGTTTTTTCAACGTGACAAATAATTTTGAGCAACCATGACGAACAAAGTTTGTGAAGTTAGCTCCAAGCAATTTCTGCTGTTTTCTGAATTTTCCCAGTTTGACTTATCATGATTACATGTATGAAAAATCATCGAGAAACCATCAATCTCAAGAACTTGAAAAAAAGTTGGTATTCATACAGAGATTTCATCCAAATTAGTTGGTATTCAGGATGAACTTTAAACAGTCTGCATCAACCAGCCGGCATGCAGTTGAAATTTTCCTGGGTGAAATCATCTGTCATTGGTCTCTCGAATTTACAAACTGTATATGAAACCTTGAGTTAAATATAATAATTTATCCCTGTAGAGGAATTAAAAAACCTGCTGAATCCAACTAATCAATCTATAAGAAGTTATTCATGAAAAATTAATCATATGCCATGAATTCATTCTCCTTTTCAGGCTCTGACTTCTGTGAGGTTTCAACATTTGGTACGATCGATTGGTTCCAGCGGCAAGCACCAACCTGCCGGGTATTAAATGGTATAGCCATATTAATCAGTGTATCCACATAATGAGAAGAAAAATAGAGTAAGATAATGATAGTGTTGAATTAAGTACAAAAACTTCTGTCTTACCTTTTTGTTTTCTATTGGATCATAGGCAGCGAGGGAAGCTGTTATATAATTAGTTCGAATAAAATTTAGAGATAATTTTGCATGCATATCTCAAAAACTGCTTCATATCTTTTGCATGTCTCTCCTCAGGAAACCATTAATTTAATGAGCAAATTTTAGGTGACAGCATGAAAGATAGGACGAGACAACTTCAATTCAAGAAAATTAAACAGTTAACACTGCTCCTAATCATGCTTAATTATTTCGTTAAACTTGTTGAGGTCAAAAAATTAACACAAGGAGGGTAAATAAAAATTCTATGAGAAGTGTACCAAGTCAAAAGAAACTTCTCTGTCAGCCACTTGTTGGTCTACAATTATTGCTTAATGGAGAAATTAAGTGCTGGCTTTGTATAAAAAGGTGCATTGTGTTAGGAGTTTAGAGAGCAAAAAACAAGGAGGTAAGGAGAAAAATTAGAGAGATGAAAGGTGGCTTATCAGTTTTGTTCTTAATCACTGCAGTAACGGTGTTGGGATTTTGTCATGGAGGGGAATTGAGGAAAAAGTTTTACAAGGAAAGTTGCCCAAAAGCTGAGAAAATTGTGAAACACATCATATGGAAAAATGTTGCGATCAACCCGACTTTGCCTGCAAAGTTGCTCAGATTGCATTTTCATGATTGTTTTGTCAGGGTAATATATGCTTTTATGTATCATTTGTTAATATATTATGTTAGCCCAGTGTGTTTGGTTTTAAAAAACTGACAAATTGGTTTGCTTTTCAGGGTTGCGATGGCTCAGTATTGATAGACTCTACACCAAACAACACAGCCGAGAAGGATGCACATCCTAACCTATCCCTGGGAGGACTTGATGTTATTGAAGAAGTCAAGACCCAGCTGGAGAAGAAGTGCCCTGGGGTAGTCTCTTGTGCAGATATCCTAGCTTTGGCAGCTAGAGACTCAGTTTCTTTCCAAGTAAATATATAACACTTCTAAATCATATATTTTAACGTATATTATTGGTTTTAAAAATGATAAACCCATTAACCATGCACGCCCTTATTATTGCAGTATAAGAAGCCACTCTGGAAGGTGCGAACAGGCAGAAGAGACGGAAGAATTTCTCTTGATTATGAAGCCCCTGACAACCTTCCTTCACCTCTCTTTAACTTCTCCGCCCTTAAAAAATCTTTTGCCAGAAAAGGCCTTACTGTTCATGATTTAGTTGTTCTATCAGGTAATCAAAGAATCAAAGATCGTATAAACATGACAAACAAAAGTGGGTGGATTGGCTATAACGGTTTAAGTTATTGCAGTAGTAATAATCTTTCAAACTTTGACACAACTTCATACTTACGTATAGAATGATTTTGCCAAAAAAATAATGCGTAAAATGTTCTTGTTGAGTCTCATTTTCTTAGGCTTATCACTTGGGGCCATTGATATTGAAATAAAACGTATTGATGTGTTGTCATAATAACTTTCGTGTTAAATCCGCAAAGTTTTATATTTCCATGCATGTTTAATGGACAAATTGATCATCATCAGGTGGACACACAATTGGAGTTAGCCATTGCAATTTCTTCAGCAACAGGCTGTATAATTTCACTGGGAGAGGCGACGCAGATCCTTCTTTAAATCCACAGTATGCTGCTTTCTTGAGAACCCAATTCAACTGCCTTGCAGATAACACAACAGCAGTTCCAATGGACCCTGGAAGCTACCTAAATTTTGATAACCATTACCACAAAATCCTGTTGGAGAACAAAGGAATATTCAAGTCTGATGCAGCGCTTTTAACTAACAAGGGCGCCAAAAAAATTGTGGAAAAGTTGACCCACCGGCACAAGTTTTTCACCAAATTCGCCAAGTCCATGAAGAGAATGGGGGCAATTCAAGTTCTTACAGGGACTAAAGGAGAGATTAGAAAGAAGTGCAGCAAGATCAATTAATTCTTTCAGAAAAAACATAATATAAAGGTTCCATTATTATGAATGTTTAAGTGTCTGTGGTTGAACAGATTCATGAGCTATGTATTTTCAGGTCTCCGACCTCGTTTATTATCTGAGAATAAGAACAGCCCAGCCTTCATGTGGTTGGAGTTTTGCCAAGTTTGGGATCAGTGTTGATTGAGATGACTCATGAAGCTACATTCAAAATAAATTATCTTTTATTTTTAAAATTCAAGATTAGATTAGTTATCATCTTAGATGAGTTATTATCTTTTGTTCAATTTAAATTTAGATAAGATTTTTCTAAGAATTCAAATTTTAAATTGTAGTAGATTATCCTGCAAATTCAGTTTCCATTTTGCTGTATAAATAGATGTTTGATTGATCAATAAAATATCTTTTTGCCAATTGAAAACAAAAAACCTACAGAGGTCAGTACTATCAATTCGGACGTATGATGTTCGATGATAGGACCGGAATATTAATGTCGTCCGCAACAGTAGATGATGAAGTAGAATCAAGTTAAAAATATTCACTTGGTTCACAAGATAATCGAATTTGACCACTTCTATTATTACTGATGGCCACTAAAGCTAGAAATGGCAAGACTCGTCATTTCCAATCGTTATTGACCATCGATAATTAGGGCGATCATTAATTGAGGTGGTTGAATTTGATCACTTAATTCGACTTCATTGTTCACTATCGCCGATGACACTATTAATGGTGATGAATATTATTTTTAATTATTATTTATTATTTAAATATTTTTTAAAATATTATATATATTTAAATATTTTATTTTATTTTTTAAAATTTTAAATTTAATTTATTATTATTTTATAATAATTTTTTTATATGTTTATTATTTTTTAAGCAAGTTAACTATTGATTTTGATTAATAAATTAGTATTTATTGTTTGAAAGGTTAGCATATATAAATTTGTTTTT
This sequence comes from Anacardium occidentale, assembly GCA_026122585.1. Classification (NCBI taxonomy): domain Eukaryota; kingdom Viridiplantae; phylum Streptophyta; class Magnoliopsida; order Sapindales; family Anacardiaceae; genus Anacardium; species Anacardium occidentale. The sequence goes on along the minus strand of JAJEJH010000063.1, from coordinate 476,083 downwards.
TACACAAATTATGGGGGATTAAATCCTTTTTGTAATGGTATAAAATTTTAACATTTATGGATGCAAGTGATGACGTCAGTATGACCATTTCCTACCCAATATTTGATAAAATAACATGTTCCCACTCTTGAATTTTTTAATTTTAATTTTTTTATGTCTTTTAAAATTTTTAATTTAATTAAATCCTTTAAATTGGTTTAATTTTAATCTTTGAAAATTTTTACATATTTTTATATTTAAATAGTAAATTATATTTTTATTATATGTTTTTATTTTTTAAGAAATGTATTATAATCATTTTATAAAAAATATTAAAAAATTAGATAGAAAATAATCAATAAATAAGTGATTGAATTTTAGAAAGTTGAAAAATAAGGTTTTGTTTTTAAAAAAACCTTGAGCGGGACTAACTCCTTTTGCCCTTTCTTATAATTTCTCAGTTATGTATAAAAAAAAAAAAGCAAAACAATTAATAAATTGTTATTATGTTTTATATATTCTATTTATGTTTTATTTATTTTATGCATGTTTTGTTTGTTGGGGGTGGTTTTGGTGATTTTATAAAAATAAAAATTAAAAAAATAGTTTATAATTGAGATTTTTGTAAATTATAATTGTCCACATAAATCTTTAAATAATTGTCCGCATCAATCAAAATTTGTTTTGTGTCATTATTTTTTAATTAAATTAAAATTTTAGATTATAAATTTTTAATAACGTTGGAGATTAAAAATATTATTGCCCGCGCGAACGCAACCCAAGATATTATGACATCGGCACAATTTTATCCACACAACCAAACGAGTTTCTTGTCCCCTGGGGTTTCGGTTTGTAGAGTAAAATTCTATTCCCACCCAGTGTTTGGAAAAATACCAATTTTCTAGCTACTTAATGGAAACTATTAAACCTCCTCCCCATTCTTAACTCTATTAATGGAAATTTGACTTTGACATAACGTATAAGTTGCAATTAACATATTACCCTAGTATTAAAACCTGATTCCGTCCCCTCCCAGCCCTCAAACGTCACCGTTTCCTCTCTCACATTCTCTCATTTCCTCAATTGTTGCTGTTGTTGTTGTTGTTGTCCTCAATGCCACCACTTCCTTAACCAAAAGTCTTCTTCTTCGTCTCTTTACCCCTCAAACATTCCTTACCTCGCCATTTATGAATTCAATGTAGGATGAGAATGAAATTTCTAGATTGGTACTTGAAGATTGCGGTTGGGGCTGCTTTGGTTGGAGGTTCCATGGAGTTTTTCATGATCAAAACCGGCTTCTGTATGAGAACCTTCCTTTCTTCTCTTCTTTTTATCTGTTTCCAGTTTACCCTTTTCAATGTGGAACTTGGTTGCTTGATTTCAGCTAAAAAAATATTTAAACTTGTGATAGTTTTAGACGGTTTTATAGAGGACCTCTATATTGGCATTGTTTTATCAGTTTCTGTTTTTTTTTTTTCCCCGAGAAAAAAAAGTAGCGGCTAAGTCAAGTTAGAATGTTAAACAAATCATAAGCTAGTTAAATTTTGTTTTTGGTCAAGGTTTGTCCCTATTTACCAGTTTGAAGTTGAATGGATGAAGCTGGTTGCACTTAACTGGGAGTGGTTTGTGTAATCAAGTGTTTAATCGACAATTTCATAGCTTAAGGGATACATGAATGATGAGGACAATGCAATTAAGCTCTCTTTGGTTATTTTTTAGAAAGCAATGAATTTGAACATTACTGATTATATATGTCTTGCCTCATCAGAAAGTTGTGGGGGTAAATTCCAGCTTCAGATAAAATGAAGGAGAAGAAACTCCCGTGAAGTTTGAAATTTTATGTTTGTTTACTATGGCAAATTTCTTAATATATATGATCATATATCTTTGTTGTGCATGAGTTACATGGATAAATCAACTGTCTTTCAAAATTAAAGATATGCCTAGGGAGGAATGATATTGATTTCATTCTATTCTTTGCATGGAGTAGCTTTCAAGCTTTTGAGAGTTGTTTAACCGATTTAAAGTGTAGTTTTGTCTCATTCAATGGACTGTGCATCCTATTGCTGATCAGTGTTTTAATATGCACATGCATATTGTATTTTTGTTTCTTTTTTCCTTACAGTACTTATGTTGCTTCGTGTCCTTCCATATCTGGAAAAAGTGATGAAAGTATAACTTATTACTTTCAACCTTTGGAATACTAGGGTACACCAAATGAAGAAAATGCTTGTTTTTGCTCCTTAATTCTTAGTGCATTGAATTAATAAGAGCTTACATTGGTTGCTGATGGTACAAGATTAGAAGAAATTAGCCAACCAATGGTACAAGATTAGAAGAAATTAGCCAACTGATGGTACAAGTTTAGAAGAAATTAGCCAACCAATGGTAAAAGATTAGATATTAATGTCAAAACTTAAAGCACATATATGTTTAGATTGGAGTAGATACATATTAAAGGTGGTAACTCTACCTTTATGGTTTGTAAAGTCATGGACGCTTAACTGTTTGAAACTTCCTAAGATTCAAGAGGAATTATGTCTGGAACTACTACTACTCTTTGATTAGATCTGGAACCATTCCCTCTCATGTTCTAGATCATCTTTTTTATTGTAACAGAAATGTTGGATGAGGTATACACAGAGAGATAATTTGATCACGACCTATGCATTATCATCATGGTCATGGTTATCATATCAAATGCTTGTGGATACAGCGTGACCCATTTTTTGGAAGAACTCTTGATTAAACTTTTTTCTCAACTGTTGTTTACATGCCTGCAGATGATAAAGTAACTGTTTTGGAGTCAGAGAAGCGGGCTTGGGAAGCTTCACCGGAAGCTCAGGCAGTCAGAGAAGCACTAAATCCTTGGAGAAAACTTGATGCTGAAAGAAAAAGCTCATAATATTGACAGAAACCGCATTTTTGGAGGTTTGTTTTCTGAATAAATCACATGTTGGAATCCCTAATTTGTTTTCTGAATAAACAATAGTTGAATTAAACTGACAGCATTAAGAATTGGTGATTCTAATTCTTGCAAACTCTCAAATTAGTTTGTTTGTCCAATTGCCTGTCTTTTTGGTCTGTAAGTTGGAGAGTAAGATTTTTGCGTGGCGCTATAACATATATTTGACTGGTGTTTCATTTGCCTTTTTTTTTGGTTGTGATATCTATCTTACACTTAGCAATTACATAGTGCCACCTTCAAGTGTTCCCCTCAGGTATATAATAATAAAAACTTAATATGCTAAGTTGATGTTTATTAATTATTGTCTAAGGTAATAGTTTTTGTTAACAATTTCATTTGATTTTCTTTCAATGGTAACCAGTCATTGCCAATTTGCCATTTTAAGTTTCTCAATATTTGCCCATGACACACGTTAACTTAACACTTAAAGATATGATTATTGTTGCTGTATGGCCCTTCTTTTTTCGCTTCATCATGTCATTTGATAGTCAATTCTAGGCATAGGCATTGGACAATAGCCTGTTTGTTGGAAGATTTTGCTTGGAATTTGTAGTATGCCTAAGTTTCTCATTTTTGACGATTTTTGTTAACTGTAAAGGATTAAGCACACTTTCTCTGTGGATTTATGAGAGCAAGAATTTGCAATTTCTAGCTGAAACTATGAAACTTATTCGACCTCTGTTTGTCAGTCTCTAAGCCTAGGTCATTTGCTTAATTGACTGCTTCAACTGGCAAAAATAATGAATGCTCTGCATTTTTTTTCATATGGTTAGATGAATCATAATAAGTGGCCCTAAATTGCTAAGGAGCTTCTTATGATTCTTTCTACAGGGAGAAAATCTGTTTCTACATTGACAGTCCTTCGTCATCTTTTGAAGCAGCTAAGCTAATTATTAGTTCAGAGAAATGGACATTCTTTGGTGAAGGAGTGAGTTCTCACCTTATATATTTTAAATATTGCAATATGTTGTATTTTTTTATCATTATTGAGGACATGATGAGTAGAATATATTCATTGGGCCTTTGCGATTGGCTACTTTTTCTGTGGCTGTAGAACGTGTTCTCATTTGAAGTCAATTTGTAGAATTTTTTTATAATAAATATTTAAAATTGCTGTTACTTACATTACATTCCTCAATGCTATGTCCATTAAACTTCCCATGTGAACTTGGTTACATTAGCATGACTTTTTGCAAATTTCATTTGGTGATGTGTGAGTTAATACTTACATAACGGTCACATCACATGTAAATATTTGATTACATACGCTATTGAAGCAGGCAAATATATTTCTTCCTTGGTTCATGTATTTTTATATTCCAGCCTTCAGGAGTGTGGTACAGTGTTAGCCGATAGTCTTATAAGGTCAGTTCTAATGTGTGATTTGTAAGATTTAGTAAATATATTTTGCTGTCATTGTAATGATGTGTTACCACATCTATCCATGCCAATTTGATTTTAATTGTTCTTAATCTGATAATTGCTTGTTATAAGTTTAATGTTTCTCATTATCTTATTATTTCCCTCAAAATTACTAGGATTATGTTTTAGGTAACATTACATTTCATTGAATTAAATAATCTGCCTATGATTCATATTATGGTAGGACCTTATATAGTTGAAGAATGTAAATTTCTTCCTGGTTTCCTTTGTTTCTGATTTGTTTTAGGACGTTTGGATGCGAAGGTAAAGTAAGCTAGAAATAAAGAGAGCTTAATGAATAGGGATTCACACGAAACATTTGAATACCTTATTGTTAATTTTGTATTGCATCATCTTTTGGGACATTGTCATGTAATTAAATTTCTTGTTTATGGAAGTGACCCGATAAAGTCAGTGGTAGAATGTATGATAGAAATCAAGTGCTAATCATGCTACTGACAACCATAATTAGGTGCTTTGAATGGTGTGAGTCGGCAGACCCATACTTTTGGCTAGTAATTATTGCCTTGCACTAAAAGGGATGTAGTTGGTTTACTTAATTATCAAGATCAAAACATTAATTCTAGTTTCAGTTTTGCCCTTAAACCAAAGTAATTAAGGATCTCTTGAGTAGGTCTTTGTGGTTTTAAACTTTGAAGTAATTCTAGTTCTTTCAATTCTGATATCCATATATAAGATCAAAACAACATATATGAGTACAGCCATCCAGTCATGGAGTCTCAAGTCACTGAGTGAGATATACTTGCCCCATGATTGGTCTATAATTAACTTTTTGGAGTCTTGATGAATCTGAAAACATTTGGAACTTGATGCAAGCTTGGAAGTTAAAAAGTTAATGCTTCCTAGTAGTGGGGTTATAATCTCCGAGTTGCTTTCATTTCACATTCTATTCTATTCTTTTCTTTTTGACCGGGCATATGACTCAAAATCTTCAAATCGTGTGATACCGAGTCATCTTGGTGTGAATTTAAATGTGGCTCCATCCTCCAAGCGAGGCAGCCTTAAGATTGATACAAAATAATGGACATAGTCATCCAATATTGTTAACTTTAATTATTGCATCTAGTCATGTCAAACCCAATTAAGTCCTAAGATGGATGTTAATTATTGTAATGCCTTACGTGTAAGTACTTCTATGGATAGCGGACATGAAACCCACCAATAGAATGGAGTTTCAAGCAAGGTGAACGTCCTACCACACCTTTTTACTTGAAATTTATATGCACTATTGGCTTTAGTCATTAACACGTTTATTAACTTTCACCAAGTTTGCCACTATATATTAATTAACACCAAATTCAAAGATTAGAACTCATCACCTACAACAATTAATTCTAATCAAACAGTCACCATTACGTTCCTTTGTTTCTCTGTATGAGTTGGCATGGATATCAAGAATGTAGTTGACGTTTCTTCTTTCCTTCTCATAGAGGAATCTGCAGATAATTTCCTAAATTGTCAGATGTTTTGCAACATGGTCATAACTGTTGATGAAGATGAAGAGGATGCCCAGTCTTGTAGCTATGATACGAGTGAAATGCAAGCTAGTGTTGATGACGCTTTTGCTTATGATATTTACAAAGATGGCACTGAGTTTAGCGAAGCTGATAAGAGTGACCGAAGTTGCAGTGGCAGCAAAATGTGGTTGTCGGACGATGGTTTGAGATATCTGTCGAAGGAGCGAGGAGAAGAAGAATCAGAATCAAGCTGGGTTGGTATCAATTTAAGTAGACAGGTAAAGGATGAGATGGAGGATAGGCTTTTCTGGGAGACATGCATGGCTGTAGGATATCCATAAATTTTTTCTTGTTTTTTACTCTACATACATCCTTCTAAGATATACATCTTAGTATTTTCCGTGGCCTGTCCAAGGTTGAGCACAGTCCTAAAAGGTTACCTGCAGACTCTGCAATAACATCCATATGTTCCCTATTATCATATTCCTAATGGATGCTTATTTTTCAGACATCTTTATTATTCCTACCCCAATGAAACTTCACAGCCTGACGCAAGTGGTGGTAAATTTTCATTTTGCTTGATTTTAGTTTCCTTCTGATATGATAATGTAAAGAATTTGTTTCTTATCTGTAACAGCTGTATATGATTTCACATGTCAACCATTTATTTATAATTGGCGTTGGTTGAGAAGCCATTTAAAAAATATATTTTTTCTACTGACTCTTGGAAGCCATCATCTTCCCTTTGGACTCTATGCTGGTCCTTCACATTGCTTCTTCTAGCTATGAACTAATGGATTTTTATTTCAAGATAAGAAGTAGAGCATTGACTTTGACAATAGTGTTTGTATATATGTATATAATCTAAATAGCTGAAACATAAGCCAAGTGATGTGGAAATGCCACATCCATCTTCTCACAAATAAAATATCATTTGGTTAAAAGGGGTCCAAATGATATCTTACAAATGAGTGGGTTTCTTTGATAATCTGTAAACCTAAAGGGACCTGAGTTATAGTTTAAGGGTATGAGTTGTATTGTAAATTTGTAAATCTCATAGGCTCACAATGATATTTAGCTAAGAAGTGGATCTGTTTTAAGGTTAAAACTTTGCATATGTTTATCTATAAATCTTAAGTGTCGAGATGATATGTTAGAACTTTGCTAGTAAAAATGTGTAATTGAAAATGTGTAAACCTTTAAGAACCAAAGTAATAGCTTATTGTAGAGAGGGCATGTGTATGTATATATATAAAAGCACAATGGTCTATTAGAATATCTGTTAGTTAAGGGTTTATCAAGTAATATATAAACTTGAAAGGATTGGAATGACATTTACCAATGAGAGTGTGTATGCTAATTTGTAAACTTCAAGGGGTTGGAATTATGTTTCCTACCGAGGTGTATAGAAATTTTAGCTTCAAATGATCGAAAATTTGCATTCAAGGAGATGAATTTGTTAATTTTTAAACCTCAGGGGACCAAAATAGGGGATAGTCCACATGTTATTTCATAAACTTTACATTGAAGAATTTGCCAGATGGGGGGCATATAAGTTAATTTGCACACCTAAAGAGCCCCAATATTGTTTGGCTGAAGTGTCTTTCTTAGTTTGTAAGCTCCCTTTGTAAGAATATTTTTCTAGCTTGAGGGTGCATATTTTAAATTTATAAGCCTCAAGGGGTTGTTAAGGCATTTTAGTGATGAGGGTGTTTTTGTTAATTCTGCAAGTTAACAGGGTAAAGTCATAAGTCATTTGAAAGGGTGTATTTGTAATATGTAGGTTGGAACAGAGGAAAAATGTGCATTAGAACGAAAACTTAAATATATTGACATACTGCTCAAAGAGAAACTTTACATTACCACCGTGGTTCTAACCAATCATACATGAACACGCGTCAAATTTATTTTAATTGAGGATAGATATGAGGATAAAAACAAAAAAAATTAGACCCAAAAAAAATTATAAGACCAAAAATAAAATAAAATATCTTAATCAACCTTATTCAACCACGAGAAGGCTTGGTTGCTTAGAGGCCAAGGCCAAAGCATGATGAGCAAGGCAGAACCCAAGTGCCGCGGCATTTCAAAAACGTGCAGCAACGAGCGCACGAGCATTCGCCCCGCCACAGCGCCACAAGCAAGCGCCCCAGTGCCAGACGCAAGCACCAATTCCAGAAACAGTGCATCGTGCCACGACAGACTCCCACCATAGCGCACAATTTGGTTTGGACATTAAAGAGTACAATGGAGGAATAAGATTAAATTAAAGCATTCACTTGGACAGTTGTTTTATTCATAAAATTAAATGTCATTTTGCAATTTTAAATTTATAATATGCTTCCTATATTTAGGTGATCTAATATTATATGTACCTTCCCACCCTTTGGATAGGACAGAATCTTATCATCAACTAAATTTAACAATAATATCCTTTTTTGTATAAAGTGTTATTATATTATGAAGGCTGGTCTTAACTTAAGATACATGTTAAGGCACAACAATTTACAAAATTTTGATTATGATTCAGTCCATTCCAAAAATACCTCTTTATCTTTTCTTAATCAAAGTACAATATTAATATGTAATCAAAATTGAGCAAGTAAAAGGTCCAAAGATTTAATCCCATTTAAGGTTTTTTTAATAATAAAATCTTACGTATTAATTTTTTAAAACCTTAAAAACTTGTTTATTGATGAGAGTTAACAGTTAACAGTTAAATTTAATAATTAATAGTTAAAAAGTATTTTTGTCTCTTTAAATAAAAAATTAAAATAATAAAATAAATTTTATAAAAATAATAGTAAAATATATTTTAAAAATTAATAAAATATTTAAAAATAATAAAATAACTATTAAAATATATAAAAAAAGTTAAAATTAATTTTTTTGAAAAAGTTTTTACTACTGCTAATAGTGTCACTAATAACGGTGACGGTTGAAAAATAAACCAGGTGATATAGACGATTATATCTAATTGTCTCATTTGTGTTATGTAACCAATTATAATTATCTCACCATCAATTACGGTTAAAAATGGTTGATCTTATTTGCGACAGCTTATTGATGACAAAGACAGTCAGATCTAACCATTCCATGAATCAAGAAACCTTATTCGATCATTTGGTTTGATTTCAATTTTTTTTTTAATTTTTACTTTCTATATATTTTAATATTTTTACTAATTTTTAAATTTTATTATTTTATATTTTTATTATGATTTTTTTATTTGATTGCAGGCGTTTTAGTTATTTTATCAAAAATATTGACAGAATTATATGAAAAATACTTCACACATAAGAATTTAAATTTTAAAAATTTGATGGATGAAAATTTGTTATTTATAAAATTCTTAGATGGGATTAAGTCTTTTGCTAAATATGAAACGAAGGAGCAATACGGGACCAAAGTAAATTGAGAAAGTAGACTAACCATCATGATGTGTCTCACAGAATTTGGGATTAGAACAGGTAAGGTAAAGAATGAAACTCTAAGGCCAAACGACTAATTCCCACCCGAGGTTTCTTTAAATGATAAAGTTTTATTCAAAAATTTTAAAAAATCAAATATCTACCTTTCTTTTAAAATTTTTTAGATTTTATAATAAACGAACAAAATAACAAATTAAATAATATTAATATTAATATCAATATCAATCTAATCTCTTATACTAGACAGATTCTGCTCTGATCATGTCAAAGTAAAAAACAATTTCTGATGTAGTCAATTGCGTAACATGGCAAATGCTGCAGACATTAACAGCACTAGTCATGTGTAAATCAGAAGAACTGATCATAAAAACGACGGGCCCTCCAGAATGGATCAAAGAGGGGATGTATTTCACAATTTGATTGCCTTTGAATTTGTCCTTCACGTTATAAATTAATTTGTGATGTAACATGCTGCCTTGCGTGAAAGAGATATACCTAATATCATAAAAATAAGGCTAGGATTTATTTACAGAATTTATTGGGATTGGTCCAACAATTATACAGGTAAAAACTTGGTCCAATCCAATTAACCGCAAAAATTAATAAACTTTGACTGAGACTTCTTCAACTCATGTCTCCTTTCAGTGGATAGAAATTGTCGGTTTCTATGCATGTGGGTGAAAATCTTACACTTTGCTTAAAAGTAAAGAAAGATTTTATTTTATATTCATTTAATTAATGGAAAATGTCAGTATTCTTCCCTAAAAATCAAAAATTCAATTGCATACCTTATATTACAGGAGTTTTTTCAATGTGATTATCAATTTTAAGCAACCATGACGAACAAATTTTGTGAAGTTTGCTGCAAGAAATTTCTGCGGTTTTCTGAATTTTCTCAGTTTGACATCATGATTCCATGTATGAAAAATTATCCAGAAACCATCAATCACAAGAACTTTAAAAAAAGAAGAAAAAGTTGGTATGCAGACAGAGGTTTCATCCAAATTAGTTGGTATTCAGGATGAACTTTACTCAGTCTGCATCAACCAGCCGGGATGCAGTCAAAATTTTCCTGGGTGGAATCATCTGTCATTGGTCTCTCGAATTTACAAACTATATATGAAGCCTTGAGCTAAATATAATACTTCATCCCTGTGGAGGAAATTAAAAAGCCTGGTGGATCCAACTAATCTAGCTATAAAAAATTATTCATGAAAAATTAATCATATGCCATGAATCCATTCCACTTTCAGGCTCTGACTTCTGCGAGGTTTCAACATTTGGTAGGATCGATTGGTTCTAGCGGCAAGCACCAACCTGCCGGGTATTAATTAATATAGCCATACTAATCAGTGTATCCACATAATGAGAAGAAAATAGAATAAGATAATGATAGTGTTGAATTAAGTACAAAAACTTCTATCTTCCCTTTTTGTTTTCTATTGGATCATAGGCGGCGAGGGAAGTTGTTATATAATTAGTTCGAATAAAATTTAGAGATGATTTTGCACGCATATTTCAAAAACTGGTTCATCTTTTGCATGTCTCTCCTCAGGAAACCATTGATTTAATGAGTAAATTTTAGGTGACAGTATGAAAGATCGGACGAGGCAACTTCAATTCAAGAAAATTAAACAGTTAACACTGCTTCTAATCATGCTTACTTATTTCGTTAAACTTGTTGATGACAATAAACGAATTACACCAGGAAGGTAAAAAAAAAATTTATGGGAAGTGTACCAAGTCAAAGGAAACTTCCCTGCGAGCGATCTTGTTAATGTCTTTTAAAAGTTTTTCGTTACCTGCTCCCAAGTAAGCTGACCTACAATTATTGTTTAATGGAGAAATCGACTTGTTAATGTATTTTAAAAGTTTTTTATTTACCTGCTCCCAAGTAAGCTGACCTACAATTATTGTTTAATGGAAAAATTAAGAGCTGGCTTAGTATAAAAAGGTGCATTGTGTTAGGAGTTTAGAGAGCAAAAAACAAGGAGATAAAGAGAAAAATTAGAGAGATGAAAGGCGGCTTATCATTTTTGTTCTTAATCAGTGCAGTAACAGTGTTGGGAGTTTGTCATGGAGGGGAATTGAGGAAAACGTTTTACGAGGAAAGTTGCCCAAAAGCTGAGGAAATTGTGAGAAACATCATTTGGAAAAATGTTGCGATCAATTCGACTCTGCCTGCAAAGTTTCTCAGAATGCATTTTCATGATTGTTTTGTCAGGGTAATATATGTTTTTATGTATCATTTGTTAATATATTATGTTAGCCCAATGTGTTTTGTCTTAAATAACTGACAAATTGGTTTGTTTTTCAGGGCTGCGATGGCTCGATATTGATAGACTCTACACCAAACAACACAGCCGAGAAGGCTGCACTTCCGAACCTATCCCTGGGAGGATTTGATGTTATTGAAGAAGCCAAGACCCAGCTGGAAAAGTCGTGCCCTGGTGTAGTCTCTTGCGCAGATATCCTAGCTTTGGCAGCTAGAGACTCAGTTTCTTTCCAAGTAAATATATAACACTTCTAAATCATATTTTTTAAAGTATATTGGTTTTAAAAATGTAAACCCGGTAACCATGCACGCCCTTATTATTGCAGTATAAGAAGCCACTCTGGGAGGTGCTAACGGGCAGAAGAGACGGAAGAATTTCTCGTGCTTCTGAAGCCCTTGCCAACATTCCTTCACCTTTCTTTAACTTCTCCACCCTCAAACAATCTTTTGCCAGCAAAGGCCTTACTGTTCATGATTTAGTTGTTCTATCAGGTAATCAAATAATTAAACATCGTATGAACATGACAAGCAAAAGTGAGTGGATTAGCTATAACGGTTTAAGTTATTGCAGTAGTAATAACCTTTCAAACGTTGACACAAGTTCGTACTTGCGTGTAAGAAAGATTTTGCCAAAAAAATGATGCGTAAAATGTTCTTTTTGAGTGACATTTTCTTAGGCTAATCACTTGGGGCCACTGATATTGCAATAGAGCTTATTGATGTATTGTCATAATAACTTTCGTGTTAAATCCGCAAAGTTTTATATTTCCATGCATGTTAATATGACGAATTGGTCATCACCAGGTGGACACACAATTGGAGTTGGCCATTGCAATTTCTTCAGCAACAGGCTGTATAATTTCACTGGGAAAGGAGACGCGGATCCTTCTTTAAATCCACAGTATGCTGCTTTCTTAAGAACCCAATGCAAAAGCCTCGCAGACAACACAACAACAGTTCCAATGGACCCTGGAAGCGGCCTAAATTTCGATAGCCATTACTATAAAATCCTGTTGGAAAACGAAGGACTATTCCAGTCTGATGCAGCGCTTTTAACTAACAAGGGCTCCAAAAATATTGCGGAAGAGTTGACCGACCCTCACAAGTTTTTCACCGAATTCGCCCAGTCCATGAAGAGAATGGGAGCCATTCAAGTTCTTACAGGGACTGCGGGAGAGATTAGAAAGAAGTGCAGCAAGATCAATTAATTCTTTCAGAAAAAAAACATTATATAAAGGGTCCATTATTATTAATGTTCAAGTGTCTGTGGTTGAACAGATTCATGTTTGAATAATTTGCCTAATCCTATACTAAGGATGGTACTTAACGTGTGTGTAATGGTCATTGATCAATGAAAACGTTTGAGATTGATATCAATTGAGCTGTGTAATTTCCAGGTCTTCAGCCTCATTTATTATAGCAAATGGCACGTAATTTGACTAGGAATAACTAAACAAAAATATACGAGAACAAGAACAGCCCAGCCGTCAGGTGATTGGATTTTTGCCACGTTTGGGATCAGAGAGTCAGCACTCTCAATTCAGCAATATTAATGGGATTTGGCAGTTGCCACCTCGCGGAGGTTTTAGATTTCTTGAGTATACGCAGCTTGTTACTACTCTACCTTGCTCTTTAAGCTCCCAGGTTTTCAACGGCGATTTTCTTCAAAGAAGAAGTTGATGGAGATCTATTTACAATTTACGTGATAAAATTCGTCTTCATTGAATAGGGTGTATTTATTTTATGTTAGAATATGACTTTATAAACCTCCTTAAACAAAATAAAGGAAAAACATACGATGGTATTAATAATTTTTATGACAAACAACTTAATCTCACTTAATTTTTTAAAATAATAACATTATACCCACTAATTTTTTAAAATTCAAATATTTATTTATTTATTTATTTATTTATTTATTAAAGTTAATAGATAATTTTAATGATCAAAAAATATTTTTATTATTTTAAATACAAAATTTAGTGACATAAAATAAATTTTATAAAAATAATAAACATTAAAATAATAAAATAATCAACATTATTGTCTAAAACTGAACTAGGTGATTGAAAACCACCTGACTCATAGGATTATCAAATCTAGTCATCTCGATTTTATATGAAAACCATTTAATATTGTTTTTACTATAAATGATAGCCGAAAGCGGCCGATGTTGTTCAAATTCTTTTATTCATTGTAAATATAGATTATCAAAAAAGAGGACATATCATGTTTTAAAAAAAAAAAAAAAACACTATTATGTGCCCAGTATGCATTCTATTTTTTTATATGATAGTGGATATATCGAGATTAATAAATTAATTTTTGTTATCATAATTATTTTGCACAAAATTATAAAGTGCATATATAAATTGGTGACGAAAAATCTTACCTAGTAGGACAAATTTTAACCAGGATTTTCTTTAAAAGACATATAATAGTTATAATAATATAATGAAATTTAACATCATACATACATATACCTACATACCATATATATATATATCAACAGAGACGAATATCCAAAAATATATTCTCCCAATTCCTTTGTCTCTGAAAGCGTTATTATTAAGTTTTCCATAATTACGTATTTATAATATGTTATTCCCGAATAGCATTTGGCACCAACTCGGTACGTATCATACAAGTACAGCGACGAAAGAAGATGACCTATGCCTTTCAAAACCACTAATGGAAGGAAACACAAAACAAAACACACACACATGCAAGCTCCAAGGCAACTGCCATATATAGAATAAGCATTCCACAAATCAAGTGTCGGACGACCTGCATGCCCTGCATTATTTTAATGGTTCCCTTGCATTAGAATAAGCATTTGGGAGATGTTGTTTGGGGAGTTTGGCTCTTTCATCTTTTTTTAATTCAAGTTTATGAATCATCATCATGATTAAAATTTTCATGGTTGGCAAGTTTGGTTGAATAATCGAGATCTAAACAAATTAATTATGCCATGAGTCATGGCCGTTTAAACTTACTTCTCAATGTTAATTCTGATGTATTATGTTTAAGTCATCTAAGACACTTAACAATTGAGGGTGCCTTTTTTATTTTTATTATCTTTTTGGGTGATTAAATACAAGTTTCATGTTTTTTTAAAGGACAAACGAATTCTTCCCACCCATAGTTTGGTCTCATCACAATTCAAATCTCCAAAGTTTCTAAAACTCAAAGTTCAACCCGCTGACTAAAGTTAACCGTTAAATTTAACGGTTAACAATAAAAGTTTTAATAATTAAGAAGTATTTTTATCATTTTAGGGTTTAAAATTTATAAAATAATAAAATAAATTTTATATAAATATAAAATATTATTTAAATATTAAAAAAAATTTAAAAAAATTTAATTTTATAAAAATTTGAAAAAAATTTAATTTTATAAAAATTTGAAAAATATTTAAATTTTAAAAAATAAAAACTCAACCACCGCTACCGGTGCCGGCGGCGATGGTCACAGTTAATAGAACCAAATGGTCAGAAACGGTCATCTAGTTTCAGGAGATGTCAAATATGGCCTCTCGGTTGGGTGGAGGCGGTCAGATTTAGCCACCACTATTAGAAAAAACGATCGAAAATGGTCGGCTTTGACTTTACTAGACGTTTCTGACCATGGTTTCAGGCGAAGGCGACCAGACTGGCCACGTCCACCAAAACAGTAGGCGGTCATATTTAGCCATCTCTACCCAATCAGGAGGCCAGATCTGGCCTTCCTTAGAACCGAGTGGTCGTTTTTTGCCGCCTAATTCCATTAGCTGCAGCCACCACCGTCGACACCGACGGCGATGGCTAGGTTTTTATTTTCTAAAATTTAAATATTTTTCAAATTTTTATAAAATTTTTTAAATATTTAATATATTTATATTTAAATATTATTTTGTAATTTTAATATAAAATTTTTATTTTTTTAACAAGAGCATTTGAGTTATTTTATAAAATATGTTAATAAAATTGGAAGGAAAATAGATAAAGGGTGGGTGTTTGGGTTTTTAAATGTTAGAGGGTGGGAATTGGTTTTTAAGTGAAACCTTGGGTGGGAAAAGGTCCTTTGGCCTTTTTTAAATTTTTTAATGTTGGAATAAATTTTTTCGATAAGTTTTCGAGAAAGATTCCTGGTGAATTCTTGGCTTTGGGATGGCTATACCTATATAATATAATTTGCAGTGGCTTTATTTTATTCAAAGGACATCGTTACATGGATCAATTTGGCTTCAAGAGGTACCGCTGAATAGATCACATTGACTCATCATTTTTATTTATTATTTTTTAAAATTAATACAATTATATTTATAATTTCATTTATTTACAATAAATATGGGGCTCAGTTTGATCTAAAAAATATTTTCCTTATTCAAATTTCAAACAAAACAACACTTGGGTGTTGCACTGTCAATTGGGTTGGACAAATCTGATGTCCAATTGTTAAGTAAATCAAATTAGTTTCGGACTGAATACATTTTGGGCCTTAGACAAGTTTAGACCAAAAAATTTGTCTATCAAGTTGTTGGGCTCAAACTTGAAACTGTTCAAACCAGAGACCCAAGAGGATCTGAAAAATATAATATTTGTTAGGTTATATTATATTATATTATATTTAGATAATATTTATTAATTTGTTTTATATTTGAAACAAAATAAATTTTAAATAAGTTTAAATATTATATATATAGCTGTAGCTAAAAAAAACAAAAAATTCAAATTTTTTTTATATATATTCAATGAAATTACTAGATTTATCTGCGCATACACTTTTTAAAGTATTTATATTTCAAATTTTAATTATTTTATATGTTAATTTAGTGTTTAAATTTTATTTTTTTTACTTTTATTTTTGTTAGCATAAAAAAATATTATATATAAATTATAATGATAATTTATAATTATTTAAATTGGTTATTTATTATTTAGTATGATCTTTTTATAGGATTTTTAAATTGTAAAGATGTTTTCACATTTTTTCATACAAGCAGGCTTGAACTAAATAACAATACTGTAGAAGCCCAATAGACTAATTAATGGCAATAACCTAGGGGGTGAATATGTTATTTTTCAACCAAACAACAAATCAATCGATCTAAACATTCAAATTAACCAAGTTTTGTGTTGTCTTTATAACATATACATAGTTGTGTAACCTGATCACACACGGTCGTGCACCAAACTATTCTTGCAAAATAAAATCCTTTGGCCTTACCCTCGTAATGATTCATTTACGCGATGATTGGTTAAATATTTTAACCTAAGTTTTGCATTAGTTCAAAACTCACAGAGGTCTAACAAATAATCTTCATGACACCAAATTAAGAATACAAAGAAAACATAAAAAAAAAAAATTAATTTTGAAATTCTTGTTGAGCTCTTCTACTTTCATTAAAAAAAAAAAAAAAAAACTCCAAATCCATAATTTTTTCCAACAAACTTCAAATCCTATTTCATAAAATGCATTAAAATGTTAATTGGGAGGTTTTTCTAAGGCCAAAGGACTTGAATGCACTCTATAGTTTTTTTAAAGAACAAATTCATTATCAACTTTTAAAATTTTGAATACCCACTTTGAAGTATTTTTTTATCCAATTTTGATAATTTTTTATAAAATTATTAAAATACTCTCAATAAAAAAAATAAAAAATAGTATTTAATTATGTAAATGATAATAAAAAATACTCAAAATATTTAAAAAATAAATAAAACTAAAACTAAAAAAATTAAAAAATAAAGCCACTATTGCCAACACTGTGGATAACGAAGTTGAATTAGGTAGTAAAAAATGGTATCCTGGTTTACATGATCTTCACTAACGGTCAGAAATGGCAAGATTGGTTATTTCTAGCCATTATCGATCATGTTTGCCTTACATAATCAAAGTAATTATATTTGACTACCTAGTTCGACTTCACCATTCACCGTCGACGACAATATTGCTAATGACAATGGATTTAATTTTTATTTTTAATTATTTTTATATATTTTTTAAATATTATATATTTTTAAATTTTTTATTTTGTTTTTAAAATTTTTTATTATTATTAAATAATATTATTATATTATAAAAATTTTATTCGTTGTTGTTTTTTAAAATTCTTTTTATTAAAAAGATTAAAATTTTCACAATCAAAATTTAATAGTTGATTATTGACTTTATTTAATAAATGAGTGTTTAGATTTTTAAAAATTAATATATATAAATTTATCCTCTAAACAAACTATAAGGGATATTAAGTCCTTTGACTATTTTCTAATAGTATAAGATTTTAGCCGTCGTGGACGCATAATGGTGGTGAATTTCAAAAATTATCTTTGGTATTATTTTATTATATTTTAGATACGCATCATCTATATTTATAAATATTTTGTATGCTTAATGAATAAACACGTATAGCTACATACAACAAATGCATTGTACGTTGCCACAAGTATGACTAGTTCCTACCCGATGTGTGATAAAACGACATGTTTCCACTTTTTAAGTTTGAAAAAATCATTTTACCATCCATTTGTCAAAATCTATTATTAATTTCAACAGTTAAATGGTATTTATGTTATTTTGTTCAAATATTATAATAGACATGTAATTAATTGTCATTTTGCCCCTAATGTTTAAAATATTATAAAAATACGTTTGTCGAAGTGAAATATAATCAATATTGTGAAGGTGTAAATGTCATTTTTTAAAACTTAAAAAGGGTAATTCTTTGTCTTGTTATGAAAATTATCATATTCACCTTATATATTTAAAAAATATATTATAATCTTAATAATTTGTAATATTATATATATATATATATATATACACACTCGTAATTTGTTTTGTTCTATTGCATCCTTAAACTTTTTTATTGAATTTTCAAAAGCCCTTGTAAATTTCATAACACCCTCAACATTTTTTAAAATTATAGTTCATCCCTAAATATATTATTATTCATCATTGACACCCCTATCTATGCTTGTATCAACAAAAATTTTTCATTATTTTTAATTAAGAGCTGGCCTACATTTATTGTTTAATGGAGAAATTAAGAGCTGGCCTACATTTATTGTTTAATGGAGAAATTAAGAGCTGGCTTCGTATAAAAAGGTGCATTGTGTTAGGAGTTTAGAGTGCAAAACACAAGGAGATAAAGAGAAAATTAGAGAGATGAAAGGTGGTTTATCGGTTTTGTTCTTAATCACTGTACTAACAGTGTTGGGAGTTTGTCATGGAGGGGATTTGAGGAAAAAGTTTTACAAGGAAAGTTGCCCAAAAGCTGAGGAAATTGTGAGAAACATCATATGGAAAAATGTTGCGCTCAATTCAACTTTGCCAGCAAAGTTTCTCAGAATGCATTTTCATGATTGTGTTGTCAGGGTAATATATGCTTTTATGTATCATTTGTTAACATATTATGTTAGCCCAATGTGTTTGGTTTTAAAAAACCGACAAATTGGTTTGTTTTTCAGGGTTGCGATGGCTCAATATTGATAGACTCTACACCAAACAACACAGCCGAGAAGGATGCACTTCCGAACCTATCCCTGGGAGGATTTGATGTTATTGAAGAAGCCAAGACCCAGCTGGAGAAGACGTGCCCTGGTGTAGTCTCTTGCGCAGATATCCTAGCTTTGGCAGCTAGAGACTCGGTTTCTTTCCAAGTGAATAAATAACACTTCTAAATCATAGATGTTAACGTATATTGGTTTAAGAAATATAAACCCGGTAACCGTGCACGCCCTTATTATTGCAGTATAAGAAGCCACTCTGGGAGGTGCTAACAGGCAGACGAGACGGACGAATTTCTCTTGCTTCTGAAGCCCTTGCCAACATTCCTTCACCTTTCTTTAACTTCTCCACCCTCAAACAATCTTTTGCCAGCAAAGGCCTTACTGTTCACGATTTAGTTGTTCTATCAGGTAATCAATAGTTAAAAGATCGTAAAAACATGACAAGCAAAAGTGGGCGGATTAGCTGTAACGTTTTAAGTTATTGCAGGAGTAATAATCTTTCAAACTTTGACACAATTTCATACTTGCAAGTATGAATGATTTTGCCAAAAAAATAATGCGTAAAATGTTCTTATTGAGTGACAGTTTCTGAGGCTTATCACTGGGGGCCATTGATATTGCAATAAAGCTTATTGATGTATTGTCATAATAACTTTCGTGTTAAATCCGCGAAGTTTTATTTTTCCATGCATGTTAATATGACGAATTTGTCATCATCAGGTGGACACACAATTGGAGTTGGCCATTGCAATTTCTTCAGCAACAGGCTGTATAATTTCACTGGGAAAGGAGACGCGGATCCTTCTTTAAATCCACAGTATGCTGCTTTCTTAAGATCCCAATGCAAAAGCCTTGCAGATAACACAACAACAGTTCCAATGGACCCTGGAAGCGGCCTAAATTTCGATAACCATTACTATAAAATCCTGTTGGAAAACGAAGGACTATTCCAGTCTGATGCAGCGCTTTTAACTAACAAGGGCTCCAAAAATATTGCGAAAGAGTTGACCGACCCTCACAAGTTTTTCACCGAATTCGCCCAGTCCATGAAGAGAATGGGAGCCATTCAAGTTCTTACAGGGACTGCAGGAGAGATTAGAAAGAAGTGCAGCAAGATCAATTAATTCTCTAAGAAAAAAACATTATATAAAGGGTCCATTATTATTAATGTTTAAGTGTCTGTGGTTGAACAAATTCATGTGTGAATAATTTGCCTAATCCTGTACTAAGGATGGCACTTAACTTGTGTAATGGTCATTGATCAATGAAAACGTTTGAGATTGATATCAATTGAGCTGTGTATTTTCCAGGTCTTCAGCCTCATTTATTATGGCAAATGGCACGTAATTTGACTAAGAATAACTAAACAAAAGTATACGAGAACAGGAACAGCCCTGCCTTCGTGTGATTGGATTTTTGCCACGTTTGGGATCAGAGAGTCAGCGCTGTCAATCCAGACGTATAATATAGGATGATAGGACTGGAACATTAATGGGATTTGGCAGTTGCCACCTCGCGGAGGTTTTAGATTTCTTGAGTATACGCAGCTTGTTACTGTACCTTGCTCTTCAAGCTTCCTGCTTTTCAAAGGTGAATTTCTTTAAGAAAAAGTTGATGGAGACCTATTTACAATTTACGAGATAAAATTCGCTTTCATTGATTAGGATGTATTTATTTTATGTTAGAATATGACTTTATAATCCTCATTAAACAAAATATAGGAAAAACATATGATGGTATTAAAAAATTTTTAGGACAAACCACCTAATCTTATCTAAAGTGAATTTCTTTTTTGTGAATATAGGTTCTCAAAAAGAGAATAAATCATGTTAAAAAAAAACTATTATGTGTCCAATATATATTCAATTTTTTTCTTATCATAGTGGATATATGGAGATTAATAAAACTAATCATTGCTTTGATCGAAATTATTTTGCACAAAATTATAAAGTGCATGTATCAATTGGTGATGAAAATTCTTATCGACAATATATATCTTTTTTATTCTCTAAGTCTATAGGACATAATTTTACCCAGCATTTTCTTTAAAAAGGTTTATGATAGTTATAATAATATAATGAAATTCAACATCATATATAATATTCTGCTTTTATATGTGTGGGTGTCTGTGGGGGTGGGGGTGGGGGTGGGGGTGGGGGTGGGGGTGGGGGTGGTGTGTTTGTGGAGGAGAGGGGGGGCCAATGCCATTGTCTTTGAAAACATTAATTATTAAGCTTCCATAATTACATACTTATAATATGTAATTCCCGAACTGCATTTGGCACCGACTCGGTACATATCATGCAAGTAGAGCAACGTAAGAAGACGATCCATGCATTTCAAAACCAATTATGGAAGGAAACACAGAATACGACACACATGCAAGCTCCAAGGCAACTGCCATATATAGAATAAGCATTCCACAAATCAAGTGTCGGACGACCTGCATGCTCTTGATTATTTTAATGATTCCCTTGCATTAGAATAAGCATTTAGGAGATGTTGCTTAGAAGATTGGCTCTTCCATCTTTTTTTTATTCAAGTTTGGTTGAATAATTGAGGCCTAAACAAATTAATTTTGTCATGAGTCATGGCCGTTTAAACTTATTTCTCAATGTTAATTCCGATGCATTGTGTTTAAGTCATCTAAGACACTCAACAATTGAGGGGACCTTTTTTTTTTTTTTTTTTTTTGTGGTTTTGTTTTGAAAAAAGGAATAAAAAGAGTTTGAAGATAAATGCAAGTTTGATTTTTTAAGAATTTTTCGAGAGAGATTCCTGGTGAATTCTTGGCTTTGGGATGGCCATCTAATATGGTTTGCAGTGACATGAATTTTATAGAAAACACACTGTTAAATAGATAAATTTGATTTAAAAGAATATTGTTAAATAGATTAAATTAATTTATTGTTCTCATTTATTTATTTTATTCTTTTGCTTTCTCAAAATTACTAAAATTATATTTATAATGTTATTGATTTATAATAAATATGAATCAATTTGATATAAAAAAAACATTTCCCTTATTCAAATTTCAAATAAAACAATACCTTGTTATTGCACTAACATACTTTTGAGAGTTACAAACTACCCTTACTATTATTATTATTATTATATACATGAATAAAATTGTAAATTGGGTTGGACAAATTTGATGTCCAATTGTTAGGTCCAAAAAATTAGTTTTGGACTAAATAGATTTTGGATGTCAGACTAGTTTAGAAAAAATATTTTCTCTACTGAGTTATTGGGCTCAAACTTAAATAAAAATTGTTCAAACCGAGTATAATATTTGTTAATTTATATCATATTATATTTAGGTAATGTTTATTAATTTTTTTTATATTTGAAACGAAATAAATTGTAAATAAGTTTAAATATTATATATATATATATATATATATATATAGGTATAGGTATAACTAAAACTAAAAAAAAAAATTCAAACGTTTTTTTATATATATTCAATGAAATTATTAGGTTTCGCTAAGCATATATTTTTTAAAACGTTTATATTTCAAAACTCAATTATCTTATACATTAATTTAGTGTCTAAAGTATATTTTTACTTTTATTTTCATTAGTATCAATGAAAATTAGATGTAAATTATAATGATAATTTATAATTGTTTAAATTGGTTATTTTTTTTATTTATATGATATTTTTATTGGTTTTTTAAATGGTAAGAACATTTTTAAAATTTTTTTTTTTTTTTATACAAGCAAACTTGAAATATGGTCGACACTCAATTAAATTATCTTATACATTAAATTTTAAATTTATTTAATTATTATTTAATATTTTGTTATTTTATAAAATTTATTTTATTAATTTATTATTTTTATTAAAATATAAAATACTCTTTTAACTATTAAAATCTAACAATTAACCGTTAAATTTAGTTACTAATTTTGATTAATAAATGAGTGTTTAAATTTTTAAAAACTAGTAAATATGAATTTGATTAATTTCAATAATTAATAATTTTTATTTTATTTTATTTAAATATTATAATAAACATATAATTAATTGTAATTTACCCCTAATGTTTAAGATATTATAATGACACATTTGTCGGAGCAAATTGTAAACAATATTGTTGTAAATATCATTTTTTAAAACTTAGTAGGGATAAATAAATATTTTCTCTATCTCGTTATGAAAATTATTATATTCATCTCATATATTTTGAAAATATAAAATAATCTCAATAGTTTATAATATGATATTTACATTCATAATTTATTTTATCTTATTTAATTCTTTGAATGTAAAATTGTTATTTTGAAAATACTAAGACACATATTGGAATTTTAAAAGCATTCTTAAACTTTTTTTTTTTTTGAATTTTCAAAAACTTTTACGAATTTCATAACACCTTTAAAATTTTCAAAAATTATAGTTCATCCTTAAACACATCATCATCCATCATTGATACTCCTATTTAGGGTTGGATTCGAATCGAATATATTCAGATTCGTTTTTAAGTTTGGTTCGAACGAGTTTGAAACGAATCGAATGAATTCGAATACAAATACGAATCCGAACTATAATTTTAAAATTCAGTGAACATAAACCCGAACAAAAACTATGCGAACCAAATACGAATAAGAATCTGAACTTAAAATAATAATTTTTTAATTAAATTTTATTAATTATTTGTATTAATTATAATTTTTAATAAATATAAAAACGAATTATACAAATCGAATACGAATACGAATATGAGCCGAATACGAACTTAGTTATACAAACCGAACACGAATACGAACTTTGCTTAAAAATATTCGACGAACACGAATACGAATCCGAATCCAAAAAGTACGAAATGAGCCCGAACATGAATATGTTACTGTTTATATTCGGTTCGGTTCTAATCCAGCCCTACTCCTATTTAGGCTTGTGTTAGCAAAATTTTTTCATTATTTTTAATTAAAACTAACATAAATTGGTGGTATAAAAATATTTAATAAAATTTTAGGAGTAAATATGTTATTTAGTTTTAAGGCTTTTGTTTTTATTTTGTTAATAATTATATATTAAATTTAAACAAAATTTTTAACATATTTATCAAACGGGTGGCAAAATTATTTTTTCAAATTTAAAAAACATCATTTCATGATATGTCACATCGAAAGCAAAGGATATTTTTCATTGATAATATTTGGCATTTAATTTGAAAAATTGATCCAAATGGTAAAAGAGGAGAGATTATAATTAGCAATTAAGATTTGAAAAATTAAAAATCCTAATTAAAAAACTAGCAAAAAAAATTTAAATAACGGGTTAGAGAATAATTAAGCAAAAGAGCAATAAAAAAAATTATCTCCATTTATTTAATCTATAATTATGGATTTTGGTAATTACAGACTTAATTTGAATGGATTCGGGTAAGAATCCTAAACAACCGTTTAAGTGGCGGTTTAAAACTGTGTCTTGTCCGTATTTTGACTTCAGTATATAACCGCCTGCCTTAACCGCCTTCTTCTCTTTCTTACAAATTTTAAATTACTTTCTCTTCTTCCTTCTGCGTAATTGTATATGATTTTCCTTCTAACAGATTCAATGGGCAAAAATGAGAAAAATGAAGAACTGGATGTAAGTTTTTTTTTGAAGTTAATTAAAACCCTCATTCACAAGTATGATTATATGTTATTTTCTTTGCTTCTTTACGTAAAATATAGGTGGTTGTTGCAGAATTTAAGGTCTCAATGCATTGTAATGCATGTGAAAGAACAGTCGCAAGGGCCATTTCCAAGTTCAAAGGTGAGTGCAGTAATTCAGTAACGCATGAAGTAATGAAAACCATGGCAAATATAAAGTTGAACTGTTAGTATATGTTTGCTGTAAGGGGTCGAGAAGTTTACTACAAACATGAAGACGCACGAGGCTGTAGTTACGGGGCGGATTGATCCACAGAAAGTGTTGAAGAAACTGAAGAAGAAGACAGGGAAGAGAGTTGATATGGTGGTTGATAATGATAAAGAGAAAGACTCGGCGGAACTTGGGATTGATGAAGAAAATAATGGCAAGCCCCCGCCACTGGATGAGCCATGGTGGCTCGATTTTTGTAAAGACAATGAAGTTTTGACCATGTTCAGTGAGGAGAATCCAAATGCTTGTTTAATTATGTAAAACAAAAACATCTCACTCTTCTCTTTTGAATTCTTTCAAATGGTTCAATTGGGCTACTGATTTATTAATGAAGTAGGAATTGCATCATGAGCTTGAGTTTTTGCATTCTGTTATAATGCTATTTGTACATTGCTGGGAGAATACATGCAGAAATATGTATGTGTTGTTTTTTAAATTTTGAAAGACATGATTTCCAGAGCCTCTCTGGTTTGTCCTAGTATGTTAAATACTGTTGCTGCAATGTGAGATGGTGTGAGACCAGCTTCAGCCAACTGATCAGCCGGAGATCCGTGGTCGATATACCGGTCAGGGAGTACAAGTGGCCTCCACTGCACAGAATAATTCAACCAAAAGACTAAATACTCAACATCTAAGGTATATATAAGTTTAACAAAATAGGTCTTGTGCTGCCATAGAATTGAGAAAAGAATTTAGATTTATACCTTCACCGTGCCATCGAGGAGACCATCAAGCGCTAAGAACTGAGCAACATGAGAACCAAAACCTCCAATTGATCCTTCCTCTATGGTAATCAAAAACTCGTGTGATTTTGCTAGGCTTCGAATAAGAGCATGGTCCAGTGGTTTGCAAAATCGAGCATCTGCTACTGTTAGATGTAAACCATGGTGTTCCAATAAAGCAGCCGCAGCTAAACAGTTCTGAACGGCTGTTCCATAACCTAAGAGTGCTACTCTATCCCCTTCAAGTAATATCCTGCCTTTTCCAACCTGCAAGATATTTAACAGAAATTTGTTAATATTTTCTTGCAAGTTGAGGAACAGCATATTGTAACTTAGTTGAAACTTACCTCAAGAGGAACGCCTTTATTTCCCAGTGGCAACTGAACACCAATCCCATTTCCTCTCGGATATCTAAAACAGCTGGGTCGATCATCTAGAGCAGCAGCAGTGGCAACCATGTGAAAAAGCTCAGCCTCATCAGAAGGAGCCATTACGACCATGTTTGGAAGGCATGCCATAAAAGTGACATCAAAAGCCCCACAATGTGTGGGACCGTCAGCTCCAACCAGTCCAGCTCTGTCCATTGCAAATCTTACAGGCAACTTCTGCAAATCCACATCATGTACCACCTGAGGTAGACATCCAGAAGGCATTATAAGTAAGATGGTAAGCAAGCAACTCAACTATCACAGAGTAATGCAATATCAACTGTATAGATATAAAAGAATTCTCCACGTGCCTGATCATAAGCCCTCTGCATGAAAGATGAATAGATTGCACAAAAAGGTTTTAAGCCTTCACAGGCCAGACCTGCAGCAAAAGTAACAGCATGCTGTTCTGCTATCCCGACATCAAAGCATCTACTAGGGAAGCGACGAAGGAAAAGATTTAGTCCTGTTCCACCTCCCATTGCAGCGTGGATTGCAACAATATCCTTGTCTGCCTCTGCTTCTGCTATCAAAGCCTCTGCAAAATATGTTGTGTAAGACTGTGTAGGGGCACTGCCTTTGAATTGCTTTCCAGTTGCTGGATCAAATTTTACCACCCCTGCAAATCAAATTCAAGAGTAGAATATTATTTTCTTTAAGATATATTGAATGCCATTCAGCAAGATAGTATACAGAACATGCATGACAAAAGTCCTTTTCTAGCACCTTAAAGATAATTTCAGCCGGCAAGGCATATTGAACGAATATTTCTTCAAAAAATGTCCTTCAATTATTTTCTGGAAGCACAACAAAGGTCCAATGGCATACCTATGCACTCAAGTGATATTAATAGATAATGAGTATTTACCATGGTACTTGTCTGCTGCCCTTTCTGCATACGGATAGCCATGGCCTTTCTCAGTGACAACATGGATCAGGACTGGACCCGTTGTTTTGGTATCCTTAACATCCTTAAGAATGGAAATGAGGTCATCTATGTTATGACCATCAACAGGACCAATATAATACAGTCCAAGCTCTTCAAATAATGTTGATCCAGAACCACTGATCATCCCACGAGCATATTCATCAACTTTTGCTGCCAGTTGATGCATAGGTCCACCAATTTGTTTTGTAACTCCCTGCAATGGTGTCAGTCAACGTAAACCACGATCAGTTTCATCTATTTCCCGGATATAAGTTTTCATTCTTTTCGCTAACTACTATATGATATTTACTTACCTTGGCAACCTCTCTGAGTTCCCTAAGAGGCCTGTTCGATTGCAACCTACTGAGAGCACTGCTCAAGGCTCCTACAGGTGGTATTGGCCCATCCAGATTGGCAGTAGGTAGAGAAACCTGTTTGTTGTCATTAAGAATAACAATCATGTCTGAGTCCAGGTACCCAGCATTGTTCATAGCTTCATAAGCCTGACCTGCAGTCATGGCACCATCACCAATAACAGCAACTACATTGTTCTTTCTTCCTTTAAGATCCCTTCCCACAGCCATACCTATTCATCCAAATGGTAGCAGATTATATAATATAAACTGAACCAAGGCTATATGTCTATTAAACATAACAATTAAATAAACTGGCATTGAAATGAAGCTAACAGGTTCTGCATATCATTATAAGTCACTGTCTAAGGATATGCAACTTAGGAGATTAATGAGACCTGTCAACAAAATTTTCAAATTTCTAAATTCAACTTCTCACCAATCAAGAAAATAAAAAATAAACCAAGCCACTCAGCTTTTCATTTTTGGGGAAATCAATTTCTTATCTACAAGGTGCCAAACTTCCTGAATAAAATGATTGTGTACGAAAAGAATTCGGTGTAGCTCTTACTTTATAACATTAGGAAAGATTGAGCTCAAAACATAGTCTAATAACAAGTCGTGTTTAAACATAATTATTATATGTTCCTGGAATGGAAAAGCCAATAGAAAATTACCCAGTCCTGCAGAGATAGTGGTAGAACTGTGGCCAGTTCCAAAGCAGTCATAGTCACTCTCCGATCGTTTTGTGAACCCCGCAAGTCCATTTGTTTGCCTCATGGTATGCATCTTATCTCTTCTCCCAGTCAAGATTTTATGAGGGTAAGACTGGAAAAAACAGAAGGTCACGCAATCAAAGCGAGAACAATTTTCCTAACCATGATTGCAGAAATATAGTCACACAATCAAAGTCAGAATAGTTATCCTGACTAAGTTAAGACAAGTCTCTCTACACAAAGATACCAAAAAAGAAAAGGGAGAATTAAGGAACCGAATAAGGTTGGAATAGAACCTGATGACCAACATCCCATAATATTCTGTCTTGAGGAGCATTAAAAACATAATGAAGAGCAACAGTGAGTTCAACAACACCAAGGCTAGAGCCCAAATGACCCCCAGTTTTGGAAACACTGAATACAACATCAGCCCGCAGCTCATCCGCTAATTGTTTCAGCTCCTGCATTAATAAAAAATTAGAAACTTTCAAACAAATTTAATACCAAAATATGAAGAAGTTGGTTTATTAATGAAAGAAGAACTAGTTAGTAGTGTATAAGTTAAGTACCCTGATGGATAGATTTTTCATGTGAATTGGATAATTAACGGTGTCCAATAGAGGTGTCGGTGGTCTTTGTGAGTGATATTCTCCAGTCTCTGAAAGTGATGCAAAAATCCTACCTGGTCTTTTCTTAACCTGTATCAAATCACAACAAAACACCCATTTCTGTCAGTGAATTTTATTTTTCATTTTTCAAAAGAAGACAAGAAAATCAACGTTAAATAAAAAGAAAAAGACAATTGGTGGACTCTTCTTCTATCATCAACCAAATAAGCATTACATTCAAACTAAACTAAAGCAAAATCAAATTTTTCTGAACTCAGCCCAGCAACACATATGTCATAACGAGAGTGTCTTCTTTAATGTTGCAAACCTGATTGAGCTTGCAAAGAGATTGGCTACACAGATCTGCACCCCAGAACATAGACGAAAGAGAAGTTGATTTACGAGGATCAGTAAGTGTTGAGGGTGAACGGTTGGCATAAGACGGAAATGGGAATGCAGATAGAGCCATAGTAGTAAAAGCAATCAACCCAGTAAAGAAGAAGACGAAGAACCTAGAACAAGATGAACCCAGAAATAAAAATGAACATGCAGTGAAGAATGCTAAAGTTGGGGAGAAACCAAGAAATACAGATATCTACTAATATAATGGAGGCTGTCTTTTCAGCGTAAATCAGTGACTCGTAGTGGTGAGAATAGTGACTGGAATTGAATAATTAGCATCAATAGACACAGAAGACAGCAATCTGAATGCGCTTTGTGTTGCGTGGTTCAAAGTTGATAGGTTGATGGAGCCTGAGTGCGTTAACAGTGTACACTTTGCCATTCTTATTTATATTCTTCTCGCCATTCCTCCCGACCAGGGCCGGCACATCCCCTATAGAACATAAGTGACAGGTGGCATGTGATTGGGCCACGTCATCAGAAATCACATATGGATAGATTCCGAGATAGACATGCGATAGTATTATTTTGTGTAATTTATTAAAATGACATATAAATTAATACGCTAACTAAGCTGAATAAAAAATAGTGAAAATCTTGGCAAATAAAAAAATTAATTCGATATAAGAACAAACGTTTAATCTCATTAGTGAAAATAGGCCTAATTATATACCTATAATTTGATTACACAAGATTTAATTATTAAAGTTCGACGATGGTTTCAAATTTTGTATCGTATTAATAATCATGATTATTCTCAATTTAATGTAATTAAATGTTATAATTGATTAAGTATTTTAATATCACTATTTAGGTGTGTTATATAAGATTTATTATTAAAACGTTTATGTTTTGAGCGAGTGTATGATGATTATATTGAATCTTGTTAACTATTGAGAAAGCTATTGATTAAAACTCTAAACTACTATAAATTAATGAGTATTTTTCTTGTTATTCTTTCTCTTTTATATTTCTTGTGCTTATATTATTATTAAATGATCATATTCTATGTTCAACTTTCCTTGGGTGCTAAATTTCGATTTCGATTGAGTTTTTCTTGTCTCCTATTCACATAATGCAACACTACATTTAACGAAACTAATGTACACACTACAATTAACACAAATGCGTATCAATAAACACACAACTATAGATATATAATAGTATAATTGAAATCAATCTACATAAATAAAAAGCACACAAGTGACAAAATGGCGTCCTAAAATACAGTGAGTTGTTGTTTTGAAAGTCTAGTGGTCAATTGAATGCAAAATACTAGATGAATCTTCATATAAATATCTTTTATTCTCTTGATTTGATCCTCTATTGGGGTACATCATCCTGCACATGCAAAATCAAATATGCTATCCAAAATAAACTCAATACATCATATGTTCTATGTTGATCCTATGACTAAAGCATAGTGTCATAACAAAGGTTAATTTGAATGGGTTGAATCGATGTCAATACCGTTCAGTGTAAACAAAAATTTATTGGTAGAATTCATTTTACTATATTTGACAACAAAACATAGTGTGCTAGTACTTCACAAAATTGGGATTCCTCCAACTATAACAATTTTCCAAAATACATAGTTTTGAAAAGTTTCTTTTGCTTCTCGATTAACGTAGGTCATACGTATCATGCATATCTAACAAAATGACAATATCCCTCACCATATGGATCACATATATTTATGTCAACCACAATGAATGTGAATTATATATGATAAAAATTCAATACTAATAGTCTCTTTCCGTATCCAAGTTCACCAATAATCTTTTTCTAACCATATACAAAAAAATTCAAACAAAAGAAATCACAATCAATTCAAGATATTTCACACAAAAATACCTTAAATCTTATATCCATGAATTTCAATTTTCATTACAAACTTTTCCCCCATTTTTAGCAAGAATAATCAACAAATTAAGCTAGAAAAATCATCAAAAAATCGAGTATGTGTGACGCGTTGTGTATGCAAGTTCTGTTTGCAGGTTTTAAATTGTTTCTGTCGACTGTAAACTAAGTTTATGAATATGACAATTTCGTCCAACTCTAATATGTTGGTCCATCTGTATACCTCGCAAAGAGTTAAGTCATTTACTATAACCCCCACAAATCATAGTCATTTTAATTAATTAGCTTTTTTTTTTTTAGTATATCTGAAAAACTCAAATGTTGTGGAGAATCTGTCACCTTTGAGCTTAGGATAATCCTCCACTCACCTGTAATTGGTCAGTTATTTGACCAGAAATTTTCTTGAAGGATATTGCATCAAACTTCGGCCGAAAGAGAGCTAACTTTACACCCTTCGCTTATTGTATTGGATGGCAGGCAGAAAATAGAATACGATAGTGGCAAAAAAGTAATAGAAAAAGCACTCTTTCACCAAAGTTGTGGTTCTCTCGAGGACACGGTTTGGGTTTAGTCAAATCGGACTTATATTAATCCTATCGTTAACCACAGTCAACGAGAAGAGAATTGCAGAAGATGATGATTTAATCATTTTCCGGGTCCCCAACAAGCTTAAAGAACTGCTTTTCACCAGCCTTTTTGAGAACGACAACATTCTTTATTACTTCTCCTCTTGGCTCATCTGTCATCACGAAGCCGGGCTTAGGAAATTGATACAAGTCCATACTATGTAAGCCTGGTTTTTCTGCAATACCCTTTTTTTATCTCTTTGTTTTCATTCTCCCTTGGGCATTTTGTGTCCATTAGTTATTGAAATTCTAGTTTCTCCCTTAAGATATAAGTGGCTATGGAAGACTTTGCAACCAGTTGGACAGTCATTTATCCTCATGTGCTGTCTCAATATTGAGTTAAAGTAGAAGGAAATAGTCACTCACAAGAAGAGTTAATACATGAAAGATGCCACTGCCAATCTGCTTCAAAAGCAAAAACATGTATAATTTGAATGATATACACTAACTTGGTTGGAAAGTTTGAGTTGAACAGGTCATTGAAGCAAGCTAGCAACTGAATCTTAAAAATAAGTCTGTTTCTCCTCTCTCAATGAGCAAAGCACGAAGTGACCCTGATTTTTCATTTGTAAATTAAGCATTTGCTCAACATCAAAATTACCGTAGAAAACATCTCTGCCATTTAAGTGTTCATTTCTATGTAGTAAACTGGCCATCAAGAAAGCAATTTGGGATTTTCCTCTGGAGATGTCAGGAAGGAATTTGAAATGGAATAACAGATTCATGTGTGCAAATTTGGGAGAGAAAGCAATCAAAGCAGAAAGCCTCCACAACAAAAATATTTATTCAGATTTAGGTAAGTCAAGAATTGTCTACAAAACCAACAGAATTCAAAGATAAAATTTAACAGAAAACCACTCAAAAGGGTTTCGTCACTTCATTTTTGCTTCTGTAAACAGAACATGACGATTCACACGAGGGTCATATTTTCGGAACTCAAGCTTCTCCAAAACTTTCTTAGCACTCTTCCTCTTGACATAGAAGAATCCAGTCCCAGCAGCTGAGACAAGCCGGACGAACATAAAAGTCTTCTTCTTGTCACCCATCACTCCAAATTAGCACAAACAGGTCAACCCAAGAAAGAAGCTGTGTGACAAATCAAAACCAATATCATGAAAATTACAACTCCAACATTTACAAGCATAGACGTGTATATAACCCAAGAAATTTATAAACAAGTAAATTATTACTTTGCAGCCCTACTTAAATTTCTAAGAGTGGGAAAAAGAACCGAGCTAGAATACCAAACACAGCAGCGTATACAATCAACGTTTAAGCAAGAATATCTCAAGTAAAAACACAAAAATTTTCAAAGAACTCTTCCCACAAAAACAAACGTTCAGACTTCAGATGTAGTAAATTTACTAAAAATTCTCTCAATATATGTCGAAAATCAGATATCAAAATTTCAGTTTTTAAACAAAAAGTCTATAAAAATAAAATCTTGCGAAATTCGAAGTACGTACCACTGAATCCACACAAGGTTTACTAATTGAGATCAGAGTGGTGGGGAGACTGAGAAGTGAAAGGAAAAGACGACGCAGAAGGGAAACCCTACAGATAAAAAAGGTCTTGAAATAAATAAAATGACTGAAATATCCTTTTTTACGTTTGTTATTTCGATATTGCGCATGATAGCCTAAAAACTTTGGTGCATGTTAGCACCGAGCTGCAGTATCCTAAAACTCATCTCCCTATGGCTCTCCATTTTCTGAGCGTAAGTTCTCAGTATTGAAAAGAAAATTTTGTTCAGGTAAAGAGAAAAGGTAAGAAATTAGGAAAAAAAATATTAATTTTTTTTTTATTTTAGACTAAAAATTATTAATTTCTCTCTATAATTACTGTTAAATGTTGAATTAGTGAATTGGTTGGTTCAAATTTTAACATTTCATCCTATATATTTCTGGCGTTTCGTTTTCTTGGTAACCAAACATAGTGGTACTGAAAGTTTTGAATTTTTATTATTGTTTTGTTGGTTGCAGAAGATCAATTGGGGATGGCGAGCGTAGTGGATGCGGCGGGAGATCCGATCGCCACTTCGGCGGTGCTAATGGCAGTGTCTAAGCACATTGGGACGAGATGCCAACTGGAGAATGTTGAGTTTTTGAAATGCAAAAAGAGGGATCCCAATCCAGAGAAATGTCTCGATAAAGGTCGCCAAGTTACTCTTTGTGTCCTTGGCCTGTAAGTGTTTCTCTGATCATTGCTAGTTTTTTTTTTTTTTTTTTTTTTTGGGTGGAATCGAAGGTTAATTTTTGAAGAAGGGATCGGAATTGAAGGGTTCTGTGGCTTGATGATGGAGAAATTTTAGTATTTTGACTAAAAACGTTCATCCTTTAGTTAAAGCAGGTTCTAGTGTCATGATTTTGAAGTACAAATCATCTTAGTGTCTCCTATCAAACAAATAATTAAACTCTAGTTTAATTTAGATTTGACTGGTTACATTTGCACCTTTGATACTTTTTGTTCTTGGTGATTCGTTTCAAAATGTGCAGTGGGATGCAAGGAGGGGCAATTATGAAATGTTTTTGGTTTCTTCTTCTTTTTTCGGTTAAGAGTGTTGTGTTGATTAGTAGTTATTTACATGTACATTGTAGAAATGATTTACATACGAAAACATGAATATGCAAGAACCAGAAACAAGGATTAGTTGTATATTCTTACTGGAAACATTATCTTAAATTTGAGATATCATACAAACTGTAT
The DNA here is from genome assembly GCA_026122585.1 of Anacardium occidentale. Classification (NCBI taxonomy): domain Eukaryota; kingdom Viridiplantae; phylum Streptophyta; class Magnoliopsida; order Sapindales; family Anacardiaceae; genus Anacardium; species Anacardium occidentale. The sequence goes on along the minus strand of JAJEJH010000063.1, from coordinate 441,813 downwards.
ATGTATAGCTAATTCTGAAACTAAACGAAAAGAAGAGCTACCTAATGCAGGAGCATGTGAGCTCAGAGAGAAATGAGTCCACATAGTCAGTTCATCAAATGTGTAAAATTTGTTTTCTATTTCCAACCGTAAGTCTATTTTTCACTTTTTCTTTTCTTGTTATGTTTCTAGTTCTACCGGGGGGCATGCGACTTTTAGTGATTCATTAGCTTGATGTAGGATTAAGATTAAGCTCATCAATTCATATTCAACAACTTTTTGTCAATCTATGATAAGGAAATTTAAGTATCGGAACCAAACACATTAGTTAACATAGACAGTGTCAGAGTCCTGACACCATAGTTTAGTTTATTTCTAATATAATCTCTCCAAGCTAAGTGTTTGCTGTACTGTGCCTCTGAAATTTGTTAGATTCAATACATAACATATTATGTAGGTTTTCTTAAAGTAATGATTGAATTTTGATAGACGAACTAGAAGTATACAGTTAAGATAACCATTTTCAGATAGGAACTGAGAGTAAACTTAATTTTATTGTGTTAAACAAATTGAGCTAATTAACTTCTTGATTTGGGTTGTAAGTTGAACTTAAGAGTTAAACAAAGATAATAGTTTGTACTCATTAGTCAAGTTAAAATAAGCTCCGTATCCAGTCGGTTTGAGTCATTTAGGACCCTGACCCTGTTTCCTATTCTCTTTATATCCGTAGAACATTATTGTCTTGTACAATAGAATCTTCCATATTATCAAGCCTTTTCTCTTTTCATCTAAATGTCGAACAACCTAGCTGCAACTTTATCATTCATTCATATTTTTTAAAATTCTTAATTCAATGAATGACTTTATGAAGTTTTCCAGTTTTTTCTTTCCATTGGAGTTGATATGAGACTCTTCCAAATGTATCCTAGCCTCCTTCAATCTTTCTTCCTGTGACAATTTTTAAATCCCCATAGAAAGGAAATATCTTTGCTTTATTGCGACTTGAACAGTATTTAATGATCATCCTCCTACTGGTTGAGAAAACCTATAATGATTACCTAAAACATCAATACTTGTAAACAAATCCCTTGAGCACAATATTGGAAACTTCTTGTATTACACATGGTTATAATGTATTACCTCCCACAACTTGCCCTCACCTGTGCTCTATATACGTTTAGGTTGCAGTCCCATAGGATATATTGGTCATAAATCTTCTTATAAGTACCAGGCCATACAATTTATCATAATTATTTACATTTTGATGTTTTGTTTCTCATTGTTGGTCAATGGTAATCTTTTTTTATCATGGGCTTTGTCTTCTCTGTATCCCAATGTCTTCTGAATATCTTGGTTCTTCAAGCATATCAATGTTTTGCAGTAATAGCTGGTTCATTTTCGAACGCTCAAATGTGTGAGTATTTCAGATTGGTTGATTTCTAAATGTTGAGATATTTGCCCTGCAGGCTAAAAGACCTTCACCAGAGGTGCACAAAGCAGATGGATGATTATGCTGGTTGCATGTATTACCACACAAATGAGTTTGATTTATGTCGCAAGGAGCAGCAAGCATTTGAGAAGGAATGTCCATTGGAATGATCAGCGGTCGATACTCTTAATATTACCCTCAGAATAAGTTACATCACTTGACAAAGAGCAAATACTGTGTTGCCAACATTTTTGTGTTGGACTTGGAACTTGCTCTACACTCTGAATTTTCACCCATTTTGTGTGGTTGAGATCATTTGTTGGAGATGTTTCTGACTCAAAAGAAAGACTCCACCCTCTACTTTCATAATTGATGACTGCATCATTTGTTGTTGGAATGATTGGCCCCTGTTATTTGTCTACTCGGAGATGAATTCTTAATTAAACCATCAACTACAGAGTATGTATATATATATATACATATAACTGAAAAAGGATAAAGGATTGTTCAACTAAGACAAAAGAAAGGTAACAAGCTCCGTAAATTATAAAAAAAATAAATGACTAGTCTAGCAATAAAAGATGATTAAAGCATCAAACATGAGCACCAAGTAGCAACATCAGTCATAAGTCATACCAACAATCCTATAGTTTTAAACACATTCATGTAGCTAAACTAATACTTTGGATTGCACTTTCAACCAGCAACTAGTAGACCAGCAGCTTGAATCAGGAACCAAAACTTGACCAGCCAATAGCGGGACTGCATGGAAAAAGACATATCCTGAATCATTTTGCTGACCATATGTAATCAATTCAAAATAGATGAAAGAAACAAAACGACATTCCTACTGAAGGATATTAAGTTACAATCGAGGGCAAAGAATTTACCTTCCATCTAACCTCAAACATCTTTTTCTAGACTAGTGTTGTTAAAATTCGGTTAGATAAACCAATATCTCCTACCATAAGGTTAGCCAATATTATGACAAGTTATTCATATTACTTCAGCCTAGATTCTATTTCTAAACCTATAAGCTATTCAATTTATTAGCTGCACATATTGCAATGGTAGGACCCATAATTCAACAAATCTCCATTTGCCAACTAAATGTAAAAATTTCATACATTTTATTTAGGATACCATGTTCCAGCACCAAATCACCTTGATTGGGGCATGTATACAACTCTGAATGTTTTTTAGTGCATGCCAAACATTTCTGGGCAAAACAATTAGGTAAGTTCCATTCCAACATCATCAGTACACAAGGCTCCAATAAATTCCACTTAACAATATGAACCAATGCACCATATATCGTTCATCTATAATAGATATGAAGCCAAGACCTAACTAAACCCCAAACACTCAACCCTCAGCCACCCAAGGGTGCATATAGCCTTAACATGTTTTCTGAACTCTTTAGATTCAGAACATCTGGATAAGAATAATATGACCCTACAATTTTGATTAACACTGAATTAAGTCATCAGTAATCCCAAAGTTGATAAGTTAAAAAATTGCTAACATTTGGAAGATTACATGCATCCATTCAATAAAAAATAGGAATTAAGCGAAGCAATTACCTGTAGAATCATGAATGAGACCTTCAAGGACTGCGACTATTATGCCTAGGACTCATTGACAGGGTAGGAGTATAATTCCTCTCATCATGAAGACTCCGGCCATTCTCCTTTGGACTTGGGGACCTCCTGTTAGACCTGTAGTCTCTATCATCAGGTGGAGAAGGGGATCGTGAGATAGATCTAGATCTCCTTGGGGAGTGATAATCATCCCTATCCTGATGATCCCTGTTTCAATGGCAAGAGAAAACAGTCACACCATCAGATATATTTAATAAGAATGCATATAAGGCAAATTTATAGAGTAAAATATAATGAAAAAAGAAACCTTATAAGACAATATAAGATATATCCAGAATGAATACAACATAAAAAAATGCATTTATATTTGCCACAATGATAAAGCCTCTTCCAATCTCTAAGATCCACAAGACTTCAGAATGAAAGCCAATTCAGCACAACAAGATAGATAATCAGAATTGGAAGTGATAACCTGTTTTAAGATGAGAAAGTTTTCTAGCCACATCCTCATTCAAATCTAATTGATCAAAATATGACTTTTACCTTTTCTATTGTTTCAGAACAAATATATAACACTTGGATCCAGACACTGAGAGTTAGGCTCTATTATGTTGTATTGATTGATCAGCATCGGAAAACTTCATAGCTTCTTTGCCACAGCTTTATAAAACCTCATATTATGTTTTTTTCCTGGACAATGCCATCATACCTCTCTACTGGTAAAACCTTTGAATAGCTTCCCTCTTTGAAGATGGTTTCTTTCTTTGGCCAACTATATGCTCTTCCTATATTCTTTCTTAACTGGATAGTATATGCAAAACAAGACATCAAACTTAAAAATTTCTTATTATAAAATACTTGGCTATATGAAAAAGAAAAAACATAAGGTACACACGTGAAACTAATCATTTCTCACACCAAGTTTAGCTAGCCAGTTCATTACTAGTAGCAACCCTCACTAACCAAGGTCAAAGGATAAGAAAAAGCCCATGCAACTGGTAGACATTAGCTGGTGAAGGTGTGATTATGGATAATCTTATGGAGAAGCTTTGATAGAATGATATGCATGTTTTCCATGACTTTATGATCCCTTTCCATTTAATCTCTATAATCCAGAGCCTTTAAAGTCTCCCTTTTCACTTTACTATCTGCATAAACAAGGTCACCAGCAAATATTATTCATATTCATCATAACACAAGACATTATCTCTAAGGGGAAAAAGCCTTCACAATATTTTCAAACAGTCAGAAGGAAGGTCATCATGTAGATGCTTGGATGTAATTAGATTATTATCATTAGTACTAAACCAACAGGATTCTCCAATCTTCCACCAAGAAGGAAAGGTTTCAATTTCAAAGCCAAAATTAATTCCTCATTTGCTTGGACATCAGTAACCCATTATGCCACTGCAATATATATGCTCACTAATGACATCTGTCATGATATTTGAAGCATTTAACGCCACTAACAAATTGAAATGAGTTAAAAAGTAATGTAACACCATTAACAAGCTGAGTGAAATAAACAAAATATACCAAAGACCAATTACTTCTTTCCAGCCAGAAAAGAAGCATCAGTATCATCATTGCTAGCTGTAATAAGAATCCATATTTATACATTACATGATGAGATTAAAACTATTAAATCTTCACACAGATAAATTCAATACCTTGAGCCATGCCTTGGGGAAGATGAGCGAGAGTAAGCTGGAAACAAGACATAAATAATGGTTTAGCACAAAATCAGTAGTAAAAAAATCTGTCACTGTAATGACAAGTTTCAAATATAAAGCAAGACAAGCTTGGACTTGGTTGTCACAAAGAGTTCAATCAAGCAAAAGAAAAATTAAAGTTACATCGATATCGGCGTCTTGGGGATCTTGGTGGTGTCCTCCTATAGCTTCCTCCATGTCGACTACTTAAAAGAAGAATAAAAAGAAAATACATCAAAAAACAAAGGAATATATAATAATATCAAATTTTATTCAAGCAGGTTTAGATGGTTGAAAGTTAGTGTTAAAAAAGGAAACAACGACAAACTCTTTCTTTAGTCATACCTTGCACGGGAACTCGTACGCATCTCTTGAGGAGTCTTCCTATTCTCCTCAGCAAAGACAATTTTTATCTCACGTCCACCAATGAGAGTGTGATTCAACCTTTGCTTTGCTTCAGTTGCATCTTCACCATAGCGGAACTTCACAAATCCAAAACCCCGTGGCTCCCTGTGAATGCAAAGCACACAATGCAACAACATGAATTCAAATACATTATGAACACTTAAAATCAAATGATTGAAAATTACAGATGAGAAAACATTTAAATGAACTATTTATTTTCAAATAGTAAATTTTCAAGAAGGATTTATAAAGCAGTGGCCAAGCTGTTAACAGCCTGTCTAGTACAAAATCAATAAAAGAATTACTTCATGATTTTCATAACGTATATTTAGAAGCACTGGAATAATGTGCAAGACAAAACATCACACCAAATCCCCAAACTAAAACAAACGTAAATGACCAACAAAAGCTAAAGCATACCCGGTATAGTAATTTTTAGGAAGATACACATCCTTCACTGGACCGTATCTCTCGAAAGGAATCCTAAGATCCTCCGGCCTGCACAGTGATATGAAACTATAAACTACTTAACCATACAAAATATAAAATAATTAAAAACATGTAGATTACCACTAACAACTCGTCAAACAATTTTCTCGTCTTCCTTTACATATTAGATTCAAGAAACCTTAACATAATTCCACAATTAACCAATAACATGAAATCACAAATTAACAAACAAAAGTTAGGTAGAGGTGATAAAATCCAAAATAATAGAGCTTATAGAGACCTGGCGTCGAGAGGGAGGTTGCGCACAAGCAAACCAGAAGGAGCGGGAGAGCGGCGGTCGCCATAAGACCTACGCGGCTCATCGTCGTAACGCCTTCTACCACGTGCACGAGGACTCCTACTACGGCGGCGGGGGCTGTAGCTCCGGCTACGACTCCTGTACCTAGCCATAACCCCTTCAATTTGGGAAAAAAAAACAGCAAATTTTAAAAACCCTAACCCTAACAGAGAGAGTAAGGGATTTTCGAAATTTTGGAGGGAGAGAGAAGTACACTATGAAGAGCCTTACTGTCTCTTATTAATCACCACTTAAGCAGCTTTTTATATGCAGTTACTTTCCAAAGCGATTCACATACAAGGGAAAAAATTATATTAAATGTTACTATTTACAGTATTTAAAGGATAAGAACTAAGGTCGAGTGCCTTTTTCTGCCAAATGACTATTTCCCACCAAGTTTGACGAGGACGAACATCATTTAAATTTAAATTTGAAAATATCATTTATAACATACATTTTCAAATTTATCCTATTCTAAGGAAATTGACGAGAATGTCTTAGATATAAAAAGAGAGAAAGTTGAGCCTCTTATCCTACTTTTATCACCCAATCAAAATTTAATTTATATAAATATATCATATTAAATGTTAATATTTTTAATTTATCATTATCTTATTGATTTCGATCACAGACATAATACACAAACATCTACAAATGATATAACGGTGGAGGGTTAGTATTCATAGCTTACTATTGCAGTTATATTATAAATCTAGTTTATGATTTTAGGTTTTGTATTATAAATTGATTATAAAAGTCATAATTGCACCAAAAATTATAATTTGTTTGAATTTTATGCATAACAACTGACTTTATATTTTTATAATTTTTATATACGTAGCTGTCATAACAATTTCTATCAATATTTAATTGAATACTTAATTTTTTCAACAAATCTTCATAATCAGTTGTCGTCGTAATATTTATCAATCTCTACTCATCTTCTTCATATTTTACCTTCTTGTCATATCACATTGACCATTTTCTTTCACAAAACACTTAAAATATTATTACTTATGTATCTTTTTTTGTACGATGATAAAACATTGCCAATAAATATATATCTCTTAAGTTAACTAATAGATATATTTTCCAGATTACGTTCTAGTTTACAGTTTATCCTAGCCCAGTCTACTGCTTACCCTTTATAATTTATAAAATTAACTTATACTGTTACCATATCGAACCAACACACAATAAATTACACACAAATTGAGCAAAAAATACGTTTTATCTAATCATTTGTAATTATATCTACTTAATATTACTTAAAATTTAGAATATGATTGAACCATTTGAAAATCATAATTCGGTTTGATTTGTTTATAAAATAATTCGGTTTTAATTGATAAATTTTAAAAAAACAATTTACGGTTTGGACAATTTCTAAATTGCACCCGACTGTAAATCGTATTCTTTTTAGAATACATTTATAATTGTATTCTTATTTTTATATTTATTTTGTTTTTTCATATATTATTGTATATGCATATCATTTCATTTTTAAATTTATCTCGTGTCTTTCATAACTATAATTTAATTAATATTGATTAAGTACAAAATATTTAAAAGTGAATGAGTTTTACTATTTTTATATTCACATATGCAATTATGGAGATAGAATCATTCGGATCAATAGAATTCTAAAACAACAAAACCAATTGGTTTCACGCGAGGGAAACAATTATTTGAGACCTTGCAATGATCCCTTGGAATATATTTTGAGAAAAAGTTTTAGTAGCAGTGTATCATAAATATACTATACTTTATTTGAAGTATTCCTACAATATAATGTTGTCGACTTATTGGGAAAAAAAGAAGGAAAATCACTTTGATCTCTTGTTTTAGAGAACTAAGTAGTTCACGTCAAATGAAAAGAAACATATTTTATTTGATCTCAAAGTCCTCACATAACACTTTTTTTAATCCTAGATTGGGATTACTTGTAGGAATGACATAATGCTAATCTATGTTTTAATGCATACAAATAAGTTAACTATTTGCCTACTACTAGTAAGGGCGAAGAGTAAATTCTAAATTATATCAATCGAGTATACTAGATGGGGGTTATGGGGGTTTGGTTTTGTCTTCTCTAAATTTAGTTTTTTTCTTATAAAAAGCTTTGACTACTCCTTAAGTAGAGATGTATGCTTTAGATATAGGGTTAGATTCGAATCGAATATATTCAGCTTAGTTTTTTAGTTCGGCTTGAATAAATCTGAAACAAATTGGTCGAATCAAAACTTGAAATATAATTTTAAAAATAAATGAATACGAATTGTATGAATCGAACATGAATATGGATCCGAACTTAAATTAAAATTTTTTAATTATATTTTATTAATTATTTGTATTAATTATAATTTTTAATAAAATATAAATACAAATTCTATGAATCGAATATGAACACAAATTGAACATGAATTGAGTTATACGAATCTAAACTGTATGAAATGAGCCCAAATACAAATATATGTATATTTGTATTTGACTCAATTTGAATCTAGTCCTATTTATATAGGTTTTAACATTATGTCTACTCATGTGATAGCTTTTTTTACGGAGTAATGCCTTTTTTCCATTGCATCCGAAACAATCAAAATCTAGTAGTTGCTCAGTAAACTGTTATACTTCTCACATGGAGTACCCAGTCTTGCTCATTTAAAAAAAGCCAAACAACATATTGTCACCCAAGGTTTTCCTAAATGACAAAATCTTATCTATTAACTTTAAAAAAGGTAAATACCCACTTATTGACTAAATTCATCAAATAAATTCAATAGTCAACTATTAAATTTAATTGGTTCAAGGGGTATTTTTATCTTTTTAAATAAAAATAATTTTATAAAAAATATTTAAAATATAAAATAATATTAATATGATAATAAAATTTGTTAAATTAATAAAAAATTTAAAAAATGACTACTACCGTCGATAGTGTTAGTAGATTAGACCGTCAAAAATCTAATTAAGTAGTTGAAAATAATCACTTGATTAGAGTAGATGTTGGATTTATCTGTTTTGATAGCAGAGACAACCAAATCTAATCGCCTTTGCCATCAACGATAACTAAAAACAGTCAGAATACTTGAAACCAGTCAATTTTAGTCATTCTTGATGATGGAGACGATCAGACTATTTGTCAATGTTAGTGGTCTTTTTTCTAATTTTTTAATTATTATATTAATTTTATTTTATATTAAAATTTATTTTAATATTAATATTATTTTTTTTGATATACAATATATTAGTTATTTCATTTTTGAAGGAAAGGGGTCTGAGGGACAATTGCTTTTTCAAAAAAAATTTTTGTGTGATTCAGGGAAACTTTGGGTGGGAATAGGTCTTTTGGCCTTTAAAAAATATTTAGAAGGTCTGTGTCCTCTCGGGCGCCTTGACCAATCATAAATCAGCCCAACCAATGATTTGCCTGAATCCATTTTAGATCAGGTACCCCACACCCCTAATTTTATTTTAATTTTTTATAGGCCAAAGTACATTGTCCCACCCATAGTTTGAGGCGGGGACAGGTCCCACCCGCTAAGTTTAGAAAATCCGAAGTCCCACCCATTGACTGTTAAATCTAACAGTCAACCGTGAGTCAAGGGGCAAATTTGTCATTTTACAGTTAAAATTTATAAAAATATAAAATAATATTTATATATATAAAAAAATTTAAAAAATTTTATAAAATTATAGAAAAAACTTAAATTTTAAAAAATAAAAGCCAGCCACCGCTGCCGCGTCGGCGGCGGTGGCCGCTTCAAATGGCACTAGGTGGC